>OY482673.1:108839805-109246633 GCA_960531455.1 Urophora cardui | reverse complement strand
TTTACGTGCAATCTATATAGATCGAGATCTGGAAATTACAGCAAAACCATATAACCATCTAGAAGAATAAAAAGAAATCAATGTAAATTTCGGATACAATTACTTATTTAAAATTTGTTTAGACTCTTAGTGGAGGAAGAAAAGAATTAATTACAGGGTTTTAAAAAAAAAGGTTACATTTAAGATATCTAGTAACTGAATAAGAAAATACAAAACGTTAGAACACCACCAGTGGTGAATGAAATTTACTCGAACAAGGAAATGACTCCTGTCAAAAAAAAATTGTCAGCTGATGCCATCGAGACAACCTCATTATCACCCTCGTCTCGCAGTGCGGCCACCTATTACACTAGCCCATAGCTCAAACATACAAGGTCGATGCGAGGGAGAATCGCTCTTCTTCTTCTTGGCATATGTCACTTATTGTCTGTTGATTTGATTTTACAATCTTGCATGCCTTGTTCGCAGAAGTAGAATGCTAAGCTCAAGGTTTATCCAAAGAAGGTTATATTAGTTACGTTTTGATGTGTGTGTTTCCTTTAAAAAAAAATTTCAACGTAAAAGAGGAGAGAAATTATTTTCAAAGCAAAAAAATTTTCCCCAATCGGTTCTATCTGACGTTCGCACTTTTTTTGCACACGTACCCAATTGCAATCAGCTTATCTGCCGCGAAATCCTTCTTTAAACAACCCTTGCTAAGTTGTGTGTTCACTTCTTTTTCCCTGCTTTTGACATTTGAAACAAGCCGCCTAGCGTCAATCGCATATTCTGCCTCCCACGCGACGACCTGTTTAGTTTGGCCACGCGTCAACCATTCTTCTTCACCATGTCAGCACGTCGGCCATTATGAAATGGAAGTTATTGGAAAAGTACCAGTGATACCAATATTCTTGGACCAAAAATCCCTACTGCATGCCAAAAAATTCCCTATTTTTCCCTACGCTAACAAAATTTTTCCCTACTTATTTCCCTACGCCGTATTTTCTCTATATTGAAATAAATACACACACAATTGATGCAAATAAAGTTTTTATTCAAAAAGCCACGTGACCTAATCAATCCTTATTACGTTTTTTTAATAAAATTTTGAGTCAGCTTGTAAAATATTTTAGTTGACTCCAAATAAATTTCATGTATTAACGGCTTTTTGGCTTGAAAAAGTGTCGGTTAGCCCTAACTCCAAACCCTGGATTGGATTAGGGGTTTTTGTGTGAGCGAAGCTGACGAAAAAAAAAATTTTGCTCCGAGGCCCTGTAAGCAGGTAAAATAATATATTGCCAGATCAGAATAAAGTACAATTATGAAATATTAGGCATGGGTAACACTGCGCTGCGCGGCGCAATTGTGCTAGCGCCAACCCTGGCGCTATTGCGCTAACTCCGATTTGGAAAATGCGCCAACTTAATATAGCGCCAACTCTAGCACCGGCTCCAATATAGCGCTAGTGTAAAATTGGGCCACCACAACGCCAATAACACACAGCGTATACGACACCGTCACAATTATGTATGTATGCTAACGCCAACACCGAACCATCGCTAATACGAAAGGGTATTGATATTTTACTTTCACAAAGAAAGAAGACAAAACTGACATTATCTGTAAATAGCACTGGTCGACAAAAATTTCAACAAATTTTTGTTACAAAAACTTGTCGACCGGTGTAGGAGAGAAATATATAATAAAAAAATTAAATAACATATTTATTAGCATATAGTATACATATTTTTGTTACCCATGGCAAATGGTAAGGGGAAATTTCAATATAATGCGCCCGGATCCAGAATTTTTCTGTTTAATAGGGTGGAGCCGACCCTCGTATTCCATAATGAAGATGCAGCTAAACGAAGACTCCAGCATATTTTAACAAATATACGCAAATGATTTTTAAAACTAAATTTAATTGTGGCACAATTATTGTGACCACGTGTATGTAATCAGAATTGCGCCAAAAGAAATAAAACGGGGATATCAGACAGTAAGAAGCGAACAAGTGTTATTTATCGATTATTCCATGTCAATTGCGCTAGCGCTACAGTTGGCGCTGGTGTTATTGTATCAGCGCAAAAAAAATTGCGCCATTACCCATGTCTATGAAATATCACATTCAAGCATGCAGAAACATTTTAGTTGTAGTTATTAAAAAATTTTAGGTTCTTAGAAAAAATTAATTCGTTGCAAATGAAACGAAAATTTTTAACTTCAAAAATTCCCTACATTTAGCTAATATTTGAAAATCTGTCCTTTTTTCCCTACACTGCAAATTTGAGGTCGAATTTCCCTACATGTAGCCTCTTTTCCCTCACTTGGCATCACTGAAAAGTACTAAAAAAACTACTGAAATAGTGGTGCTGCCACACAGACAGAATCGAGCAACCGAAATTAACCCGTTTATGATCGATATCAGGAATGATATCGATAGCGAACCATAATAAGCATATACACACTAACGTTAATGTTGAAAATGAAAAAGGCAAAAGTGGGGAAAATCCAACAGCTTGCACAGAGTCTCAATGGCCGAGTGTGTTTATGCGTTGGGTCATTGCGGCTGAAGATGGAATGGACTCGGGTTCAATCCCCGGTGCATCCACTTCCGAAAAGAGTGCTGATGATCGAAAATGGTTTTTCGTGAAATAGCTATACACTCAACCTTCGCTGTAAATAGTTGTTGAATTTTTTTCCACTTACCCCAACAATTAAAAATGGCCTTTTTCTTTATTTTTTTTTTAAATTTATTTAAGTAAATGCATCTCTTGGCTTTCTTGTATTTTGATATCACGCGTAAACTAATCAACCGATTTCAAAAATTTGTATACCATTAGAAAGGTATTAAAATCACCTTTTGAAAACACACACTGTAAAAATTCTATATTACATATTACACTGAAAAAAAATTTTCTAAATTTTTTTTTTTCAAACTGGGAGAACACTTCAAAGACCAAGCGATTTTGAAAAATAAGAATTTTTTTTAGAAAGGTCTATTTAATATATATAACATATCTGAAAACTAAAATGGCCTTTTTTTTTTTAATTTTTTTTTTAATTTATTTAAGTAAATGCATCTCTTGGCTTTCTTGTATTTTGATATCACGCGTAAACTAATCAACCGATTTCAAAAATTTTTATACTGTTAGAAAGGTATTAAAATCACCTTTTGAAAACATACACTGTAAAAATTCTGTATTACATATTACACTGAAAAAAAAAAATTTCAGTTCAGTTTGAAAAAAAAAATTTTGAAAATTTTTTTTAGGTGTAATATGTAATATAGAATTTTTACAGTGTATGTTTTCAAAAGGTGATTTTAATACCTTTCTAACGGTATAAAAATTTTTGAAATCGGTTGATTAGTTTACGCGTGATATCAAAATACAAGAAAGCCAAGAGATGCATTTACTTAAATAAATTTAAAAAAAAAAATAAAGAAAAAGGCCATTTTTAATTGTTGGGGTAAGTGGAAAAAAATTCAACAACTATTTACAGCGAAGGTTGAGTGTATAGCTATTTCACGAAAAACCATTTTCGATCATCAGCACTCTTTTCGGAAGTGGATGCACCGGGGATTGAACCCGAGTCCATTCCATCTAGTTTACGCGTGATATCAAAATATAAGAAAGCCAAGAGATGCATTTACTTAAATAAATTAAAAAAAAAAAATAAAGAAAAAGGCCATTTTAATTTTCAGATATGTTATATATATTAAATAGACCTTTCTAAACAAAATTTGTATTTTTCAAAATCGCTTGATCTTTGAAGTGTTTTTTCAGTTTCAAATTTTATTTTGGAAAACATTTTTTTTTCAGTGTACTAAAACAAATGGTGTAAAGATCTTTGAAATCGGTAAAGCCGTTCCGTAGTAATCACACTTTAAAAGTACCTATTATCGTCATTTTTCGATTATTTTCGAATATTTTTGAATATTTCGATACCTTGCCACGCTCACAATTTTTCGAAAATGCAATTTCTGAAAATGAGGTTGTGTTTGGGTAGGTAAGATGTACCTCTGTGCAAAATTTCATCAAATTCTGAGGGGGTCGGGTTCAACGCATATTGGGTTTGATATGAAATTCATCATTTGCAAAGTTTGGGCAATTTAAATCATAAACTGACTGAGTTATTAACAAAAAGTCCAAATCGATGGTAATTTTTAAATACCGTTATCTCATAAACCGGAGCCAGTTTGGAAAAACTAATGGTGGCATTGAATTTAGAATGCCCCAATTAAGTAAGAAACACTGCCAAAATCTTTACGCGGGAAAAGGGTTCCAAACCTAAGTAAAGTTTATAGACGGAAAAAATATTACCTTCAGAGCTCTGAAATTTCTTTCCTAAATTTCTCGAAAACGAGAGTTAACTTTGACCTTCTGAAAACGCCATCGTATTCTACAGCCAAAAATTAAATTTACATGTTTCGGCGTTTCTCTGTGATATTTCAAAAGTTCAAAACTTAGCTACAGTGTTATCGTTTGTTAAAACAATAAATTTTTCTGGTTTATTTTTAGTAAAACCAAATCACCAATAAGGGCTGTTGTCGAAAAAAGAAAGCGTATACATAATCTGTTCAAAATTTATAGAAAAGTATATACATATAAAGTTTCTCCTTTCATATTGCGTTTATTACTCACCCTTTCACCGAATAAATAAATAGGTGCATTGTTTTCTTTTTAATTTTTATTATTTTTTTGGTATAATTTTCACAATTCTTTACTGTTGTTTGCTTAATTTCAGTGGTTCTGTTTGTTTGTGTTTTGTTTACTCCATTTTAACAGTGTTAATTTAATATTATTTTTTTTCAATATTACATAATTTTTGTTTTTTTTTTTTCAATTGATACTTATACATTTAACAGCAATTCAACACAAAGCTAAGCAATCAATTTTTATTTCACTGTTTTTATACATACATACAAATACATATGTATGTATTTCATTTCCTTTAATTCCACTTTTTTTGTTTTTTCATTTCATTTAAATCAGCTTTTCATATGTTTTTATTGACTTAGTTTTAAAAATTAATTTACGCTTAACTTGTTTTGCTTATTTATATGTACTAATATTTAGGGCTCATTCAATAAAAATTCTTTACTTCTCTTAAATTTTTATATGCAGATATACATAACTGTTAAAAATTAACAATACATACAGACATATATGTATAAACTTTTCTTTATTATGCTGCTTAATCAATTTTTTAGTGCACTTCCTTTGCCAAAATGCAACACACGACTGAGACGCTGGTTTTTTTTTACACTTTTTCAATTACTCTGCAAAAGCGCCCGGCATGTCGTTGCAATACCCACTTGTAAATTTTTTGTATTTTCTAAAAGAATGCGTATTTATGTACATACGAGTATTCGCTAACACTGCAAATGTACATTTACATATGCATTTATTTAACATTGATTTATATGTATGTATATGTACCTAAGTATGCATGTATGATTATATTGTTGCCTCTTTTGCCCCGCCTATCATTAAGCAACAATGTTGTTTACTTTAAATAAAATTGTAATTACTATTACCTCATGTTTACCTACATAAATAATGCAGCATCTAAATAAATTTAATCATTTTATGAGAACAAACTAATTAATTTTACAGTTAAAACCAGAGTTGTAATTATTATAAGAGAAAAAATAAAAATCAAAATATAATTATTATTGAAAGAAACATATTTTAAAAGTCTTTCCATAATAGTTATTTCTGAGATATTTTTTTTAAGTCGTTTTGTAATTATTATAAATGAGAAATTTTGTTTTATATCTTCAAAGACTTTTATATTGAGACAAATTTGATAAAAGTCTTTGAGTAATTATTATCCGTAACAAATTGTTTTTTAAGTCTTCAAAGACTTTTTCATTGAGACGAATTTCAAAAATATCTTTAAGTAATTATTTTGAGTAACAAATTTATTTTTTATATCTTCGAAAAAATCTTTCATACAATTTAAAATTGGAAATTTGCTTGAATTTTGAAGTACTTATATGAAAGTTATTTTTATTTTATACTTATATGAAAGTTATTGAAAATTTTCTGAGACTTTTTTGAACTTTGTCTCAATGAAAAAGTCTTTGATGATATAAAAAATATATATTTGAAATAACTATTATGGAAAGATTTTTAAAATATGAGTTTCTGAATAATAATTATAGAAGATTTTTATCATTTTGATCAGGAAAAAAATATTATCAAAAGACTTTTATGATCCTGAAGAAAATTTGTAAGACTTTTTTATAATTTAAAAATGAAATAATAATTATTCTACATCTCTGGTTAAAACATTTTTTTTATTGAAGTTCTTTAGATTCTTCTGATTTATGAAAGTCATTTACTAACAAAATTTGGAAAACAAATTGCTATAAGTCAACATTAATGCATTTAATTTTTTTTATAAAGCCAATACATTTTTATGCTATTTATAGCAACAATATAAAATATTTGGAAAAAATACATATACATAAATAAAATATAGTTATTATTATTTTTTAATTAAGCGAATTCTTTACATTTGCAGTAATTTGAGTCTTTTTAAAAAATTTGTTCAGCAAATTTTTTCGAGCTGCGTTCAAATGTCCTTACATTGGTTTCGTAACCCTGGCTTGAGTTTAACCCATTTCTTACACACTTTTCATTTTCAACTTCTTCGCCATTTAACTACCATCATACATACATATGTATTTATGCTGTTAAACACTAACTTTTAAATTTTTATATATTTTATTTTTTTATTATATTTGCCTAATAATTTTTTAACACGTATGTATGAGTACACAAATTGCCTTTTTTGGCTTCGGTAGTAAGTAAGTGGTATTATACTCTTGTTTAGTTTTTTTCTTATGATATTGGCGATAGTTTCCATTTGCTGTAGCAGTCACTGGTAGAACGTCTCAGAAATATGTTTTTTATTTAAGCAGACCATTCTATTTAAATATCTTTCTTTTACCGAAATCTATCTGGTAAACAAATTCGAGGGAAAGTTTAATGCAGAACACGGCAGTATGTATATTTCGCTTCTAATTTTTTTCCTTTTCAAATTAAAATCAATCTTAGTAGATATGTAAATAAATGCCTTCAATAATACTTGTATGTTGAAACACTAATAAAATAAATAAATTCCTTCAATAATACCTAATAAAAATAAATTAAAAAAATTAAATAAAAAAACATATTGTAATAATACACATGTAATATAACATTGAATAAAAGTCTATAATTTAATATAAAATAATTTATATGTATGTATATAATCAAGGACCGTTTTTTCAATAACCGATTCTGTCAAAATATCCTCAACTCTTAAGCAAATGCAAAGTGCTACCAAAATCTTGCGAAAAACGATTTATATTTGAGAAGAATATCTAGTTTTTTAAAAAACTTATTTGACGAGTTCAATTTTTATGAATTTTAATGGTTGTCCTTTAAATAAGACATTTACCTAAATAAGGCGTGACCAAGCAATTTGACTAACGGAGCCATATGACAACAATGTCACAAACTTTAAAACAACATCGTTCCCGAGTTGACAAAAAACAATTCCAACCAAAATTGCTTTGTATTACAACCACTGACCTGGTCTATATTTTCAATAATAAAATATCGTATGTGCATTCATTTGGGAATGATCAATATGAAATCGTCTAAGCATCAAAATGGCCATGTCTGCTTGTTCAAATGCAAGTTTTATCCAACTAAGGTTGTGTTTATAGATCAGCTGATTCGAATTTTGTATGTACATATAGTAAAATTCTGCGAATGTAAAACAAGACGAATTGGCAAAAATGTTTTGTTGTAATTCAATGTGAATCTAAGTTTTCTTCTCTTTCACATTGACATTTTTCAAAGAAAGCAACAATAGCAATTAAGCATGAAATTGTTTCTGCTATAACCTTAGTTGGTAATACCATTTTCATACATATGTGTACCTACATTTCAATTAGTATTTCATTTTTGACTTCTTACTCTCTATGCTCATTAAATTTTACTAATGTAAATAACTTTCGTATTATTTTTTTAGTCTAAAAATTGACATCCAACTGATATATATGCGAAATGCTTTCTTGATCACCAATTAGATAATCTCACATACTATGTAATTTTTATTTTATTATATTGCAAGAAATTGACATTTAAACGTATACAATTAAATATGAAATGCTGACAGCTGTCAAGACACTTACATTGAATATTAGAAATTGACAATAAACTGACAGCTGTCAAAAGGATGGCAAGAGGTTAGAAGAGATTATTGAATTATAATTAACAAGCCACTGATGTTATATTTTTATTTTTTCTATGCCGAAGTTAAAAAGTTAGAAAAGAAGTATGTATTTATACATACATATGTATATAGATACATGTTAGCATATCCTTTGGTGTAAAACAATTAATCAAACAGGAATAAACTATAAAATTGTTCGTCACATCACATCTAAATTGAGGACATTAATGTGTCATTTGCATTACTACTTTTTTAATTTCTCGTTCTTAATTTCTTTTAAATCTATGTGGATGGTTTGGGAAAATTTTAATTGTGTATTTGTAAAAATCGCTTTTAAATTTATTTTGTATGTCTTTTTAATATTATTTGAGAATGTTTCATGTTTGTAAATATACATACATACATGTGTATGTATCTATTTGAAATATAAGATTTTTCATGCATTTCCTTTCGTGTTTTTTTTTCTAGAAGTGTTTAAACGGCGGGAAATACTAATGTTTAAGCTTTATTCACAAAAAGTTTGAGTTGATTCGTTTTGTATGTTTTTATAGTAGGTATGTACATATGCACTTGTAACCTATGTAAATTTGCGCTTAAGTTGCGATTGTATCATAATTTTTTAAGTTATAAATACAACTAATTTTTGATTAACAATGTATTGAAGCTTAACCAGATTTATTTAGTTGACTAAGTTTAGCAAGCCCTTATTAAATTGTATAGTTTTAATGAATTTTTATTTTTGACATTTAAAAATTTTTTTTTTTAATATTTTAGTAGAAAATAGTTTCTGTGAAAATCTTGATTTAATTTTTGTTTTGTTTTCAAATATGTTTTTAATTTTTTATTTGTTTTTTTTCTTCCTTTTTGTTTTTTATTGTGTAAAAATAAAAAAATAAAAATGAAATTGTATTGTCATTTGTGTCTTGTAATTCCCTTTTCTTACTTCGACGGTGTTTACTATGTCAGTGATTGATACCGATTTTTTTTGCTATAAATACATGGCACAAGAATAAGTATTGCACATGTAGTTCCTGCTCAATCGAAAATGTGCAAGTGCTTCCTAGAAGATACGAAGATGATGCGCTTCCCTTTCATATCTTAAGTGCTGGTCTGAGTGCGCTCTTTCGTAGCTCTCTGAGAAGGCAATTGCAATCACTTCGAATTTCATATTCGTATCTTCTAAGAAGCGCATCAACGTTTCCGATTAGGTGGATAATTATTTTTATAAATGTGTATGCAGGGATGAATCGTTGGTTTTTTGCGCCATGGTGGTTTGAAAATGTTTTGAGATGGTTGATTGGGTGATATTTTTTTGGCGACATACAAAAATGTGATGTGACGACAAAACTTGCGACGTGATAAAGTTGTCAGGAAATAATACAATTTAATGTATAAAGTTTTATGATGTTCATATAAATAATGAAAAGATAAAGTGTATTTTCAGACATACATATAATACACGAAACACAATCACCTTATGTTAATTATTTTCATATTTCTACATTCATGCCTATGTATTTTAAGTGTGATGAATCATTGCATGATTTGTTTTTAATTCTGTGATACGACTCAATTTTAGATCACGTGACTCAATAATCATATGATAATCACATCATGTGTTAACAAATTTATAGTAACTAGTATCGCCGGTGGTCGAAATTCGACCATGCAATTTATTTTTTCAACTTTGTATTGGTACAAAAATTATTCCTTGTCGCGGAGATAAGCAACACTTTCCAAATTCCAGTTGTACCGCAAAACTGATTTGCCCTTTTGATTACGGTCCGACGCGAAATCATGGTCAAAATCAAGGCAGATCTAGGAAGGTAGGCCCGGTGGTGAGCGATTTTAAATTAAAGCGACTCTTCAACTGTGTTTACGATATTTGTAAACACGTTTACGATATCTATTTATCTTAACTAAAAATTTTATTTATTAATTATAAAGAAATTAAATAATTTATAGAAAAAATTATATGCCTATGCACTGCTCCTGACTCATACGAACACATCCATATGAATTTTATGTGGATATGAGTATGTTAAATGTGCTAAACAGCCTGGCAATTGTTTGTATGGGAAAAATGTTAGCCTATTAATATATAGATTCTGAGCATTACTTTTTTTTACCCAGCTTATAAATTAAGCAAACTTGATATCCATCTATAATTATGTAGTAGTAATTAATTCTTAATTGTGCACAGTGTTTGTTCTAAATGAGAAGTGGAGTCCCAATACGGTTATATTTGCACTCTTGAATTTTACTCGATTGTGAATATTTTAAAATTGTGAATAAATATGCGATTAATGTGGTGATTATGAAATTAATTCATCGTACATATATCGTTGGTCGTGTGTTTGAAAAATTTACAGAAAATACTAATTGAGTAAGTGCAATCGGGTGATTGATGATGTCGATACATATAATTTTAATATGTATATAATAGAAAAAAAAAATAGAATTAACAAAAAACAATGAATGAAAAAGTAACAGAAAAATAAAATGAATCTCAAGTTATTATATAAAAACAAATGCCAATACATTTTTATGCTCCTCAATGCAAATGAGCGAAATTTCGCGTGTTTGGCTGCGCTTTAGTATGTGGTTTTGTGTGGTTTTGATGTTGTTTTTGTTTTTAAATGTTATTTGAAGTTTGTTTTTTTCTCAATAGCTTTTGCTGTATTGTCAACTATTTACATCCCTTGTTTGTTGTTGTTTTCTTTTTCTAAGTACATATGATGATATATTGCATTTTATTAATACATACATATACATACATACATACATCATATGTATCTGCTTAATATTTATTCACTATTTGGATTGCTATTGTTTGGTTGTGTTCTGTCTCTCCAATTTTATATATGTATTTCGCTTGCTTAATAATTTTCTTTTCGCAAAGATTTACTTTTTTTAAAATGTGTTTTATTTTATAATTAAGAATGTTTTTTTGGAATTCAATTAAACAGCTATTGAGTTCTTGTTTAAAAATTTATATGTAAATTAATTTTGGAAGTGAATTTTTGGCAGTAAATCGTTTCTCTTGACTTTAAAGAATAATACTATTAGGTCTGTTGGGGTTTTACCTTTTATTAAAGGCGATTTGGTAAACTGTGTTTTTCGGTAAAAAAAAAAGAAATCTGTAAACATTTTCAGCACATGCAAAATTTTTTACGTAATTTTATACTACATAAAAATTAGCAACAAAAAGCTCATAATTTTCTGGATGCAATATTTAGCGACTCTCAAAATTTTTTTCTTCATACTTCATGGGAATAAATTTAGCAAAAGCAGTCGAGAAAATACAGCAATAAATACTTAAGTAAATAATCCCATTTTTTTTTTATTTAATATGACTGAATATCCATGTAATACATATGTATGTAAATGCATAAATTAATAGGTATTTTAAATGAACTTTTATATTTCACATAATGTTCAATTTATTCAATGACCCTCAAATATTTTATGCTCTGATTTTTTTTACACATCATTTTTGTAAAAAATGAGAATACATCATCTTAGGCTAAAACTAACTGCTTAGCTTTAGAAATATTTATGTCTATTCAGTTTAGGCTTAAATTAAAAACATTATTTACTTAATGGATAATATATTTTTTTATTACACATTCTTCTAATATATCTAATATTGTTAGACTTTATTAGTTATTTTCATTTTTTGTTTAAATAAATAACTCCAATTTTTTAGCCCAGCAATTCGCCATTAAAATAATTAATTTATTTCATTTTTAGTCAATTACAATTAGATTTAATTAATTAGATTACTTATATTCTATATACAAGTTGCGTTGATTATCCGACAAAAAATTGCCTACATAGTTTCCTTTTTTAGTGAAAGTACATAATGAAATTTTCGTGCTCAACGCCAAAGAGATTCGGGTACTAAAAATCTCTTAACGATCACCCTGCGCGTAGATGCCCACTAAATCTGTTGATATTATTTATACAGTCCTGTGAAAGATATAAAAGAAAATACAAATCGAATATTAGAAGTAGAGCTTTTTAAGTTGAAATACATATACATATATATAATTAAAATATAAAAGGAAAGCATTTATGTTTATTAAATTAATTTTTTTATTACATGAAAACAAATTACAAGGTCCAATAACATTACTTGTTATGTATGTACTTTCACATGCAGGAAAGCTCTACTAACTTTTACTGCTTTCGCAAGATTAAAGACTAAATTCCTTCCTTTCGCCTTGACGGACGTTTGTAACTACATAAATCTCGAAACTAAAGCTTAAACTCTAATAAGCTTTTAAAATATCTATATTTTCCAAGGACTGTAACGGCTATGAGTTATATCGAAAAAGCTGATTTTTAATCATTATTTTCTGAGTTTTATTTTCTGCTAAGAAAATAAAAGTTATTTTTTGAGTTTTATTTCTCCCTCAGAAAATAAAAGCTATTTTTTGAGTTTTATTTTTCGCTCAGAAAATAAAAGTTATTTTTTGAGTTTTATTTCTCGCTCAGAAAATAAAAGCTATTTTTTGAGTTTTATTTTTGGATCAGAAAATAAGAGTTATTTTTTGAGTTTTATTTTTCCTTCAGAAAGTAAAAGTTATTTTTTGAGTTTTGTTTTTCGATCAGAGTTTTATCTTTTTGCTCAGAGAATAAAAGTTTATTCAGTCTAATTTTAGCTGCAGCTGTCGATTTTGCCACATTAATACGTAGGTAAAGTTTATAAATAGAAAAAATTAAAAATTTATTTATATACTTTACCTATTTATATGGCGAAATCTACAATTGCAGCCAAAATTAAACTGAAAAACTTTTATTCTCCGACAGAGCCGTAGCGAGGGTGTGGCAAACGAGGCATTTGCCTCGGGCGCCAATAGAGAGGGGCGCTGAATTTCGGTAATATTAAACAAAATTTCGCAGAAGTATTTTTTGAAAAAACATAATGAAAAAATAGGCGTTGTTTGCCAGGAACCCGCAAGGTTCTGCCTTGATCATCAGATTTGTAAAATTTTTTCAAAAGTAATAGGTATGTATGTATATGGGCGCCCAAGGCCGTATCTAGGGGGGGGGGGGATGCCAGGGATCAATCCCCCCCCGAAATTAATGCGATTAAATTTTTTTATAATACAAATATGCTTAATTGTATTTTTTGAAGCATAGAAATCATGTAAAAAGTTAGTCTCAATTATTATTTGTATCTATGTATGTACTAGCAAGTAACCGGCTTACTTCGTTGCGCCGCAAAAATTAAATATACTGATGTTTAGCTTTGAGTAGAGTGTAAAAATGGGTTACACATTCATATTTTGTGCTTGTTTTCTGCAAGGAATGTAATATACCACCCTCCTTTAGATGAAATGCAAACACTTTAAAATTAAACAACGTTATAAACAATACATTTATTAACAACAAAAAACTCGATGTTATAATAATTCAAACAACGTTTGGTACCTACACAGAGCGAAAACCACCTAATAAAATAGAACAAAAGTAAGAAGATATATCTATAGTTTTTCTTTAAGAAGAATCCCTACTTAATTTTAATGGGATAGTCTTTTTAATAAAATCAAGAAGAAATCTTCGAATATATATGTGGATATCTCCTTGAATTAATAAAGAGGGCGTTCTTCTTATTTTTATTAGGTTATCTAATTAAATTTATTATAAAGTTAGTCCTATATACATACATATGTAAACTGAGTTAGCGGTTCACAGTCGACAACAATAATGCGTAAAGAAAAGTTGAGTAGAAAGTTTTTTTATTTATTGTAAGAAGGTATACTCTTAAATAAAATTAAAAAGATTTACTTCCCAAAAATAAGAAGAAATTTCTATGGAAATATCTTCGAAAAATTGAGTAAGAAGTTTTCTATTTATTGTAAGAATGTATACTTTTAAATAAAATTAAAAAGATTTACCTCCCAAAAATAAGAAGAAATCTCTATGGAAATATCTTTGAAAAATTGAGTAAGAAGTTTTCTATTTATTGTGAGAAGGTATACTTTTAAATAAAATTAAAATGAAATCTCTATGGAAATATCTTCGAAAAATTGAGTAAGAAGTTTTCTATTTATTGTAAGAAGGTATACTTTTAAATAAAATTAAAAAGATTTACCTCCCAAAAATAAGAAGAAATCTCTATGAAAATATCTTCGAAAAATTGAGTAAGAAGTTTTCTATTTATTGTAAGAAGGTATACTTTTAAATAAAATTAAAAAGATGTACCTCCCAAAAATAAGAAGAAATCTCTATGGAAATATCTTCGTCTCTGACTTCTGTCCTCTTTTTGGACCACGAAGCTGTTCAAAGAGAAAATCTTCTTATTTTTATGAGGATTATTTGGCTCTGTGTACATTAGTAGGCAAATTAGTTCATAAAATAAGGTACATCTTGTTCATTAATTAAAAACTTCCGTGAACACAACATTCTTTGTTTTGTTGCCATTTCCAGGTATAAGAAAACTCTGGTTTTGTGGTGAACCAGTTCGCGACAGAGCGACATACATTTGACCGTGAGAAAACACCTCGTTGCGAAGGTCTACCCCAATATAGCTAAATGTTTGCCCTTGGGACTTACAAAAAAACGCAAATTTCACTCATACGACCCATGAAAAGGGAAGAATGATCCATATAGTTTAAATCCGGTCTGTAGTTAAATGCTGATTTCGTATGAATCGCCACATGTCTCCTCTGCATTCCACGCAACCGTGAGTTCTCTAAACGATTTGTATGTTCAGCGACTGTCCCGTTTCTTCTGAACCTAATTTGGCGCCTGTTTCCAGAAGATATAGATAACTGCGGTTTTGCTTTTGGCATGTCTAAGAAATTGTTTAACAAAATCATAAACTTATAATTAACTTAATTGGGTAAGAGCTTAATTTAAAATTTTACCATTGAAATTAATGGTGATTTCGTTTCATCAAAAAAATGCGCATTTTTGTTTTCCGTTTTCGTTTGCAAAATGAAGGTAAAACGTCAAATAGAATATGTCTTCTTTTTTTAGTGGTTTTATTAGGCTAGTGGATCTAGTGGTAATTTAGTGTAAAAAAACTACATAAGTTTTTCACTTGCTACCCTGTTTTCGTTTCCTAAAAATGTACACTTCAGTGGTGTAAAAAACTCACACTTTTTACCCTCTGAAGCTTTGACAGGGTAGCTGGTTGCACTGAAAATCAGCTGACGAAAATGCAATAACAATTAAATATGGGTGATAAGCGAAACCTAATTATTCATGCACATAGCATAGCGAACGGGGCAGATATGTACATATGTAATTTGAATTTGAAATGTTTTTTTTTAGGTAATCCCCCCCCAAAATGAAATCCTGGCTACGGCCTTGTGGGCGCCCTTTATTTTTAATGTAGTGAAATTGAAAGAATATTTAAATTAGAATGCTTATGATAGTCGATTATTCATACATTTATTTGAAAGTTGTGATTACCGATAAAGCGCGCTCATGCGTGCATGTATAAAAAAAAAGGTACGTACATTTGCAAAAACTGGCAAGATAATAGGTCCGTTCGGCGGCAGCAAATTGCAAGAAGGGAAAAATATGTTTTGCTCTCCCGAAGAGAGAAACTTATGCAAATTTACTGGCATTTCACCGAACAGAACTTTGTCAAAATTTGCAGAAAATCAGCTGTTTGTTTTTACTCACAAGTGCATAACAAAATTAAAATTTTACGAAATGGAATCGAAGGGAAAGCTAAATGTGCAGTGTTCTATAATAATATGATATAATACACTGGCGCTATTATAACTCTGACGAGTTTTATGGCCGAGACTCTCTCCCAATTCGAGGTGTGCTCCTTAACTTTCGTTTTTCCTACTAATTGGGTGGACCTACAGTTTTATGCCGGCTCCGAACGGCGAATGCATTTTTGTGAGAAGCTTTTTCATGGCAGAAATACACTCGGGCTGAACCCGAGACCTCTGGTATAGCAGGCGAGCACCCTACCCACTGCACCACAGTGGCCACTGTTCTATGTTCTGCACAAAAGCACTGTGGATTGGTCCAGGGATAAATCCAGAAAGGGAATTCTGCCGGCTGAGGGTTATCTTTTTAAAGCGCGACCCAAGGCCGCCAACGCAAAGAAGTATTTCCTCGGTAATAGTGGGCAGTTTTGGTGTTTTGTTTTGTGGATTTCACAACTTTAACAACAAGTATCTCATAAACTATAAGTCTCCGGCAAGTTTTTATTTCTGTTCTGACATCTGTGAAAAAGTCATTTTTTTTTTTCGGGGCGTGCGTCAATAATGGATAATTTTCCCATTTAAGTAGTATATGTACCTCCTATTTGCGATTCAACAACGCAGAATCCCGAGAGTGCAGACGATGATCCCACTGCGCTGTCATTAACACGTTTCCTTTTAGCTGGTACCTTATTAATAAATTGAATCATTTAAATAAACTTTATAAATTAAAATAATATAATTTTCTCACTTCATTTTCTATTGAATCACGCATATTCCCGATTTTCTTAGTTTTTTGACTTTGAAATCACTTTCGACTTTTTTTTAAATTGCAACCATATGATCACAAATCATATGTTTTTTCAGTCTACTGAACTTTGTAACGACAAATTTCGTCAGTAAAACTTTGCAGCTTTCTTCTTCTTTGAACTGTCAAAATTGCGCTCTCTTCTGCAAATTTTGACTGAGTTTTTGCCTCAAAGAACGCGGTTTTGCAGTTTTTTCTGCAATTTGCAGGAATTTGCTGCCGCCGAACGGTCCTAATGTAATAACAGCAAGAAATCTCGATAAATAGAACATTTCTTATAACATTAATGTAGGATAATATTAGGGAGTCGACTGTATATGCATATAGCGGCGACACCTGTTTGTCAACAACCAGCTACTTACGTCCGAATAATTACATAGCTGATTGGTCGATTGCGCAACCCTTTCGCGTCGCTAGGAATGTAACCAGTGGTTAAAAAATTGCACGAATTTTCATTCTCTTGCTTTTGATTAGGGCACTCGGACACACGATGGGCATCAAAAGCTAATGCCGTAAAATCATTGAATTCCCAAATTGAGGCAGTTCTTGGAGTACTTCAAGATATAATGGCCAATCCAAATAATCCTGACAACAAATCATCTGGCAAAAATTTGATTAAAAATATTGATTTAGGGTTTCTTCTTTTCCTCGACGTCTGGGATCAGATATTAAGTCGGGTTGATCGCGTTACGAAAGCTTTGCGAACGATAATTTTGACTTTGGAAAAAGCTGCACATTTGATTCAGGGTTTGAAAAACTCACTACAAGAACTTCGCGACACAGAATTCAAATAAAATTTTAAGCGTGTTTCTGCATTAGCTACTAGTCTACTAGCGAGCAATGTCAGCAAGCGGTCAAGGAAGAAGAAAAAATTGGAATTGTATGAAGGAGAAGACGACGCACCCGAAATTCCGGATAATGAAAAGTTTCGCATTGACATCAACGAGTCAGTTGATAGGTTCATAGGAGGTATAAAAAGATAATACAGGCCGACAAAATGAGACCGATTTTTTTGACCATAAACCAGACCATACTTTCCTAAAGGTTTTCGATGCGCTGAATTCAAATCTGGACGCAGAATTGCTCTATCACGTCAGGATTTTGAGATATCCTAACCTAAATGTGCAAAAACACCGTTTTTGCCTATTTTTGAGGTTATATATAAACGACAGATTTTTTTTTTAAAAGCGCATACAGCATCTTTCTTTTACGAATGGCGTCTTTCTCTTACGAATGGCGTTGAAACTTTAAATTGCTCTATCTTAGCGAAAAAAAGATATTTGAGCAAACTCAATGCCATTCGTATGAGAAAGACTTCTTCTTTAAGATGCTATGTGTGCTTTAAAAAAAAAATAAAATCTGTCGTTTATATATATGTACATAACGTCAAAATAGGCAAAAACGGTGTTTTTTGAACATTTAGGTTAGGATATCTCAAAATCCTGACGTGATAGAGCAATTCTGCGTCCAGATTTGAATTCAGCGCATCGAAAACCTTTAGGAAAGTATGGTCTGGTTTATGGTCAAATTTCTTGTCGGACTGTGTAATGGATGTGGCCAATGATTTCGGATTTTTGTCTGGCGAGTTTTTGAAAAATGAGTAGCACCGAAGTGAAAAAAGCAGCGATGGATTTGGCAATCAAATACGAAAAAGACATCAATGGCGTAGAATTTATTGAGAAAATTTCAGATTTCAAGCACGCAATTTGTCAATCATCCCTGATCGTCTCGAATCCACGACTGTTATAGAACTACTTCAAATTATTCAAGATTATGGTTTAAAAGCATCATATCCAAACGTTGAAACTGCTTTCAGAATTTTTTCGACGATTCCTGTAACAATCGCTACGTGTGAACGTAGCTTTAGCAAACTCAAACTCGTTAAGTATTATTTGAAATCAACAATGGGCCAAGAAAGAGTGTCGAACTTGGCTATTTTATCGATAGAAAACGAAATTGCCAGTAAAATTGATTTCGACGATATTATTAACGAATTCGCTTCTATTAAGTCAAGAAAAATTCAATTGTAAATGTTAGAAGAACATTTTTTTAACACAGTATTATATGGTGAATGCTACAGTATTAACAAATATATATATGCATGAATAATTTGTTCAAAAAAATTTGCCATTTATTCTTATATAGAACAAGTTTTGTTGTCCTGCTTTTTGAACAGGGGGCGCGGGAATAACAAGCTTGCCTCGGGCGCCAAAAAGGCTCGCTACGGCACTGTTCTCCGACCAGAAAAATAAAACTCAGAAAATAAGTTTTATTTCTCATCGAAAAATAAAACTCATAAAATAACTTTTATTTTCTGATCGAAAAATAAAACTCAAAAAATAACTTTTATTTTCTAAGCGAAAAATAAAACTCAAAAAACAACTTTTATTTTCTGAGGGAAAAATAAAACTCAAAAAATAACTTTTACTTTCTGATCAAAAAAAAAAAAATCAAAAAAAAACTATTATTTTCGAAGCGAAAAATAAAACCCAAAAAATAACTTTTGTTTTCTGAGCGAAAAATAAAACTAAAAAAATAACTTTTATTTTCTAAGCGAAAAATAAAACTCAAAAAATAACTTTTATTTTCTGAGCAGAAAATAAAACTCAAAAATTAATGATTAAAAATCAATTTCTTTATAAAAATGGAAAAAATAAAAGTTAATGCACCTATATGTAGTCTGTGTTATGGTGATTACATCTGTGTACTTCTTTTTCGTTTAGCTATTCTCCTTCAGTATGATTTTTTTAGTCAAAATTAAAAAAATAACGATTATTTGCAATCCCTGATAAAACTCAGAAAATAACTTTTACTTTCTGATCAAAAAATAAAACTCAAAAAATAACTTTTATTTTCTAAGCGAAAAATAAAACCCAAAAATAACTTCTATTTTCTGAGCAGAAAATAAAACTCAGAAATTAATGATTAAAAATCATATCATATAAATACAAATGTAAATATGTATATCGGAGAGCCTGCCGAAAAACAAAAGTCTGAAAACAATAACAAGCATTGCCTGTACAAAAGCTTTGCTTGTTAATAGCTTTAGAACTTTGTACAAACCAAACACACAATCGCACCAACATACTAGGTAGCAAAGGCAGAGTGTCATTAAGCTACTGTTGTTGGTATGTGGATTGTAATGGAAGGAAATTGAAATTTAAGCGAAACAAAGCTGACGGCGCACATTGGGGTATTTAATCAATCTGGGCGGCCAAAACTCTTTTTTGGCTTTAAATTGTTAATTATGTTACCCACGGTGATTTCAATTCGATTTAACATAGAAAATAATGTGGCTTTACATTTTTAAAAAGTGATGTAGTGAGACCAAACCGACCTCAGATTTGGATTCAGAACGTCGAAATACATGTTAGTAGGTTAGGTCGATGAAATGTGCCATTTGGGGCTTTTTTAGCTTTTCGCAATTTTTTCGAAGTTTTGGGGGTATATTGGACAAGCGGACTTTGGATTCGGAGCACGTCGATTTATATATTCCTAGATGGGTGTTCTCGAATCCACAAACAACTAATTTTTTTTTGTGTGGTGGGGTCATTTTTCCCAACGTGAAAAATCGCCTGTTTTTCTTAAAACCGGAAAAAACCGGAACCGATCTTTCTTGAACTCAAAATAACAGGGAACAGACTATCTAGAAAAAAAAGAGTCAGTGCCGGACACTGCCGGGCACCTAAACAAAAACCCTTTTGAAAACAAAAAATTGGGAAATTTTTTTTTAATACATCATTTTTTAAAAACGTAATGAAGAAGACGCTAACAACTAACTAAATCTCAATAAACATGAATTTTGTACTCGATTACCTGTATTATAAGAATCCATAACAGTATTCTAAAAAACTTCACTTAAAACCGTAAAAATATTAATTGGAAATGTTGAAACTTTAAGAACGTTATAAAATGCCGCGAGAAATACACGAATCACCAAACTTTCATTGACTGTAAAAACTTTGTGTTTGAGTTTTGAGAATAAACTTTTATTGAAAATGATGCGTTAGGGTCCTGGCCTACTAAAAAATTTTATTTTTTGGAAATCGGGCCAGTTTTATGAAATGAGGTTTTGGCCGCCCAGATTGATAAAATATCCCTATGTGCGGCGGTGGTAGCTCAATGCGATAGACATATGACTACAAATCGAACGACTTAAGTTCGATTCTCGGTTGAGGCCGCTTGAAGAAGTCTGATGAGGGGATGTGATGATCTCCGAAATGGATCCATAACTTCTACCAAACAAATTTTTTCAATTTTCTTCTTTAAAAAATGGCCAATAGCTCATTTAAATTCACATAAAATAATTATTAGAATTAAAACGGCCATATAAATACAAACGTAAATATGTATATCGGAGAGCCTGCCGAAAAACAAAAGTCTGAAAACAATAACAAGCATTGCCTGTACAAAAGCTTTGCTTGTTAATAGCTTTAGAACTTTGTACAAACCAAACACACAATCGCACCAACATACTAGGTAGCAAAGGCAGAGTGTCATTAAGCTACTGTTGTTGGTATGTGGATTGTAATGGAAGGAAAATTGAAATTTAAGCGAAACAAAGCTGACGGCGGTGGTAGCTCAATGCGATAGACATATGACTACCAATCGAACGACTTAAGTTCGATTCTCGGTTGAGGCCGCTTGAAGAAGTCTGATGAGGGGATGTGGTGATCTCCGAAATGGATCCATAACTTCTACCAAACAAATTTTTTCAATTTTCTTCTTTAAAAAATGGCCAATAGCTCATTTAAATTCACATAAAATAATTATTAGAATTAAAACGGCCATATAAATACAAACGTAAAAATCAATTTCTTTATAAAAATGGAAACAATAAAAGTTAATGCACCTAGAGGTAGTCTGTGTTATGGTGATTACATCTGTGTACTTCTTTTTCGTTTAGCTATTCTCCTTGCTGGCCGCTGTGGTGCAGTGAGTAGAGTGCTCGCCTGCTATGCCAGAGGTCTCGGGTTCAAATCACGGTCCGAGCCAAAAACCAAAACAATTTTTCTAATTAGTAAAAATCCAATTATTGGGTTTTTTAAGAGCAGCGGTCACCTCTCGGCAGTGGGCGGCATACCCTCCGAGTGTATTTCTGCCATGAAAAAGCTTCTCACAAAAAATGCATTCGCCGTTCGGAGCCGGCATAAAACTGTAGGTCCACCCAATTAGTAGGAAAAACAAAAAAGGAGCACACCTCGAATTGGGAGAGAAGCTCGGCCATAAAACTCGTCAGAGTTATAATAGCGCCATTGTATTATATATTATTATTCTCCTTCAGTATGATTTTTTTAGTCAAAATTTAAAAAATAACGATTATTTGCAATCCCTGATATTTTCTTTTGTGTGAATTAAGATTTTATTTTTATGTTTAACTTGGGATATTCCCTTCAAGAAAGTCGCATTTTAAAACTATTCTAGTCTCGCTCTAAAAGAACTTTTTTAATTTATGTGAAAGCTCTGACTTGTATTTATCACTAACTGAATTAAAGCTTTCACATAAAATAAGTATGTACATTAAGAGAAAATTCCCCATTTACTCACTTCATTTAATGCAATGCAAAATCCTTTTGTAAGTTTACAACCAGAAGTCTAATTGATCATTCACTAATATTTCCACAAACGAATAGATCCATCCACCTATTCTGCCCCACCATCTAAACGAACCATTCATCTTTCTGTGCAGCACTCACAGCCGCTGCTGCTGCTGCTGCGGCTGCTGCATTTTGATTAGACACAGAGATATTCGTTTGATTGAGACCCGCTGTTGTGTTGGCAGCGGCGGCCGAATTTGTATGTGAAAGATCTTGACCTAATTGACGGAATTTGCTAAGCACCAAATGGGACGGACTTTGGTGGCCATCTTCGATAAGTTGCGTAGAATGCGGTGGTACCCGTAAGGTGCCGCAGGGTGATGCCAGTTTCCCGACGCCGGTGGCAGTTGGGTGTGTTCGCGCGATAGCGTGCCACCATGGTGATAGTGTAAATGTTTCGATGAGCCATTTGTTTCGGCGGTATGACGCACTAAGGGAAAAGTGATAATTGAATTTTTATTTGTTTTATTATGTTTAAAATTATATTTTGCCGCATTCAATATGCATTTAAATGAAATTTGGAGGAGAACTTACTTTGTAATGCGGTATTTTGGTTGAGATTCGCTTCATCCTGTCGCCGGCATACGCATATGGAAATACCAACAATAATGGCGCTCAATACCAATACAATGCCGACTACGATTAGCACAAACCAAGTCATGTCCACACCAAATACAGTTGCTGCTGTTTCGCCTAAAATTTAACAAAATCAGAATTAGTTAACATTGATTTAATATTAGCCGTGTTTTTATTCAAGCGCATATACATCTGCGCAGTAAATACAGCCAAGTCGCGCAATGCTACTACATGGATATACAAAAATTTAATTAATACAATTAGTCGACGAGTTATAGCCAAAAAACCATACAAACAATATGCTGAAAATCGGCATTTGCCTGCAAAGTTCAAAGGTCGATTAAAAAAAAATTCGAACTAACCTAAGCAAACGCCGCGATACGGGTCTTATAATTTAGCCTCTATTTTCACCCCTAACTTTCAGAACCGAGTTAACTTTTGTTGGCCTGAATTTGTTCCACAGTGTTATTATCTTTTATGAAAATTTTCTGTGGAATCTAACTGTACTAATATGATATTCCGGAGCTCAAGCTATTTTCTTCTTTCAATATTAACCATTACAATTTCACTTACATACTAATTTTATTAATTATTTCTATAGGGGACATTCCATCGTGACTCCAGAGCTTAGTCAACTTTGAATTATGAAACTGACATCGGGACTTCAATTGCTATGAAATATATTTATCGACATCGATAAATATCCAATACAACAAATGCATTAAAAGGATTAGCTAAATAATAACAAATAGCTTTGTAACTACTCAGTAAATGAGTGTGACTCCTGGGACACCGAAAAATCCCTTTGTTGCACCTTTATGAGCACAAATACGAATTTTAGTTCAACTATTCAACTTTCACCTACAATTTGTATATGGTCGAAAAAACACACTGCATAGTACCATATTCTATAAAAATATTTTATATATTCAAATTCAATTAACTATTTTCAAATATTTAAACTTGTGACTCCTGGGACAAGTGCGTAATATGTAATATACTAGATTATTGAAATCAGTTTTATTATTGTTTTAGCCCTTTTTGACCAAGTTATTCATAAATTTCTCCCAGCAGAATTGAAACCAAAAAAATAAAGTGAATGCAAAATAATATTTATATTTACTTCAAAGTTCTGATTAAATATTTAATTAAAACAAGTCTAATTCAACATCTCTCGAAACAATTATTTAAAACTCGCTGTTTCCTTTTCCTCTGTGCGGCATTCATCTGAATAATACATTAGAGTTCAGACTCGTGTGACTCCTGGGACACATTTAAAAATAGTCTAGAAACCACAGTATGACCCTAGTAACTTAAAAAATGTATTTAGACGGTGAACAGCCTCTTAATCCTTACTTCCATAAATATCTGGTTTCGTAGGGTTATACCTGAAGTTACCAGACCAATTTTTATCACTTTCTTCTGTTACCAGATTAGGAAAATATACACATTTAGTTACAGGTAACTGAATAAATAGGAATGATTAGTAGCATTTTAAATTTTATGTCGTTTTCCTCTTTTGGCTGGAATGTCCCATAGGGCGTTTTTATTTATTTATTTAAGCGACAATGAGCTAAGATTTGAACTGTTCGTTAGCCAAATGAAATGTGTAGCTCAGCATACAGCAGACACATGCCGAATGAAAACAGTAGAGCCTGTTAGAATGATAGATGCTTAGCCAATAGAAACTTTCAAGGGTATAATTTACCAATACACCAACTCTGCAGCAATTAAGGCAACTGCACCATTCTCTCCTTTTATCGCAATATTGTATTTTCTTTTTATTTTCATTTATTTTTTTTTTTTTTGTGCATTAAATTATGTTTATGCTCACTTGGAGTTTATTCTTGTTCTTCTTGCTTTCAGTATTTGCAGCGAACCTAAATGCTGAAATTTAATTAACACGCTTTAAGCGTCCAGCGTAAGTAAATAAACTTTTCTCAGTAGTGCTGACTTAGCCAATGCATAACCAAAAAAAAAAAATATTTTATTAAATTAACACTTTTTATTTTACTCTACGAAATGGCACTTCACTGCATTCACAAATGTGCACATGCACATACATACATACAACCATTTTATTTTCATACTTACTTTGGCAAACCGATTCATCAGAATTGTCACCACAATGATTAATGCCATCGCAGAGTAAATCCGGACTTATGCAAAATTCACGCGCTGCACAAGTAAAGTCATTGCAGGTGTGCTCTATTTGGATTTGCATAATAGAAAATAGATGGAGGGAGAAAATAGAGAAACAAAAGAATTAAAACAAAATGAGCAAATTTGCATGATGATAAAAAAAAAACAGAAACAGTGAAAGCCAAGACAATTTTCACTTAAACTTTAATGTCAATTATTCAGTGTTAAAGTTAATTAATTTTTTTTTATTCACCTAAACTTTATTAACTTTTACGCGCAGGCGAATAAAAAACTAATAAAAAACTTAAAATAAACTTCAATAATTATGTCTACGCACTTGGATCTTTCACCGATGTAATGACCAACTTGAAACCATTCGCATCCGTGCCCCAACCATCAGTTACATATTTGAGTGTGACAAAGTTTGTGCGCGTCAAAATGGAGCTGACTGTTTGCTTCGTATTGCGGCAGGATATATCAATCTACAATGAAAAAAAGGTAGGAAAAATATTTTTTTATAATTTAGTATAACTGCAATTATCTTTAAAAAATTTACTGAATTTTTACACCAGAAGGAAAGCTATTAAAATTTTGTTAAATATCCAATTGGGTTTGGGGCGTTTTTTTATAATTTTATGTTCTTCCATATAATACACTTAATCGATGCTTTCTTATGCCTGGTTTTCACTAGGTCATATATGACGTCAAATATTGTCAAACAAATGAAAACGGGTTGGCATATTGTGTCAAATGCGTTTGCAGTCAGTTTTGACCACTCGCTGTCATATAAAATGACAGCCATATGAAAACACTCAAATTGTAGTTTGCCAGCGCATTGGGCAACATTTGACACACAAAATTCATTTGCCAGCGTGTTGGCAAACTTGTTTCGTTTTTCAAGCTCACAGCTGATTCCCAGGACCCCGGAGCGTGTCAAGGAGCGAAGAGCTTAGGAGCTATGGCTTTTTCACGGAACGGAGCTGGAGCTCAAATTATAGGTAGAAGCTGGAAGTGGAGTTAAAAATCACTAGCTCTTTACTTATCTGTGGCCACAAGCAATAACCACTTAAGTCGACTTAGGAAGATTTTGAGTACATATACCACATTATTATCCTTTTAAAACTCTATATTTCTGTAAAAACCCCATTCTTCTAACTTAATTCAATAAAAAGATATAAATAAAAACATATAGGCTTAACTTACAATAGAGGTATATTAAACTTGCTATAACAGCCAAATTAGATGTATATACTTAATGAAATTTCTGCATGACATTTTGTTTTATTTACAAAATTTGATTGTAATATTGTAAATGGCTCACTGATTTTGCGTCCATGGTTTTTAATCGATTTTTTTTTTATTTGTTAAGAAACGCCTTCGAATAAAAATATAAAAATTAGATTTTCTTTGCAATGCCATAAGCACTCAGATAATTTATCACAATTAATATTTTATCACTCTACCGCATTTACCAGCAGTTTACCACTTTAGATGAAGACCCTTAATATTTTATTGGAATTCATAAAAAATTTAAATGAGCAAAAAATGTTTCAATGCATATAAAAATCTTGTAGATGTATTGAGCTTTGTACTTACAATACGGGAGCGTTGAGCAGGCCTGCTATAGAGAATAAAGATAGGTTTAAAACCGAAGATGGTTTTAAAGCGATCCTAGATTATGCCAAATAGTATCGAGTTTACCTTTATCTCAGGTAAGCGTTGAGCGTCTCTTTTCATCATAACAAATTGTCGTATCTGATTTAAAACAGTCTTATCGATTTGAAGCGGAGCCAATATATAAAAAATGGGAGCGAGAAAGGATGGGAGCTAATGCCTATATGACACTACGTTTTTTCTTGTTTTTTTTTTTTTTGGAAAACCCACCGAAAGTCGAAATACAAAAACAATTATGCTGTAGGTTGAAAAGAGACAAAAACTCCCTCAAAAACAATTTGATTGACATTAAACTTCAAACTAAATGAAAATAATAGTTATTTCAAGAATAAATTTTTTTGGAAATTTGAATTTAATTTACTGAAATAAAAGTTATGAAACTCAGATGGCAGAGAAGCTGTGTATTCCATGTTATAAAGAGAAGCCAGTGCGCAGTATACTTTTTCTTCCGGACTTCTTCTTTCCCCTTACGGCCAAAGCAGAAACTTACAAGAGGCAAATTTAAAATTTGTATTTCCATATATTTCTTATTTTAAATATAATTTATTTAATAGTTGTCAAATTGAAACAATTGTCAGAAAAAACTGCCGAATGCGAAAAAAACCTACCGAAATACAAGGTGGCTCGTTGGTTTTTAACCGCTAGATGGTATTTTGTTTGGTTTTTTCAATATAGCCTGCTCGCTTGCACCAACGCAAAACTGTATTTGACCATCTCCTTCACAAAAAAAACCTTGTAGAATACCAGAAAAAAACGTAGTGTCATATGGGCATAAGAGCAGCAAAAAATTTTGGGAGCGGAGCAAACGAAAAAATCCTTTGCACCGGGGCCCTGGTTTGTCGAGCGCACAGCTGATTGTGATTGTGCGAGTATTATAAATTTATTTATTTATTTTGTTAATAGTATTTTAATTTCAGAAAATGGAAGAGTTAGTAAACGATTCCCAAGTTTTTGTGCAACCTAGAAATAGCCACCACAAGAAAACCACGGGTGAGAAAACTGACCTTGCTGTCAAAAGCTTTTACCTCACACTTGGCATCAGAGATGAAAACGGACTGTCAATCAACTGACACCAAAATTTGACGGCAATCTTTGACCCACACTGCTCTATCGACTTCATGTCAGTTTTTGAAACCTAATGAAAACACATTTGACTCAAAATGACATATTGTCATCTAGGGCAGTGATTTGACGTCATTGAATTTGACCTAATGAAAACCAGGCTTTAGTCGAAGTTAAAAGGTAAAAATTTTGGCTTCAAAACTCAGATTATTGTATGAAACTCAATTAGAACTAACATTTATATGTGATATCTTCGACTATAGTAGTACGTGTATCAATTCAGTAGTTCTCATGTGTAAACATTTCCTCCCTGCACTTGAATACCACTCTAAGGTATGCGCATACGATTACTTTGATTTATTTAGATGCTCCAACCTAAATGAAATACATCTTGTACTAGTAGGCTTAGAGCAACAGATTGATTAGTTTGCAAGTTAAGCATATTTCTCTTCACACACGAACACACACACACACCATCCCTCTGCCCTTTATCAGAACGTGAGACTTAAAATGTACAAATTGATTTTCTCACTCAGACTTTATGTTGCCAGTTTGCCTTTCACTTTTATATCAGTTATAAGCTTTCATTGATTTCCGGTGTATTTATGTACATAAATAGTTACATTTTATCATATTCGTGTCAGTTGGTCGGTCGGTTTCACATTTAAAATGATGGCAATAGGAATTTCATGGGCATACTGTAGACTTCGTCATCAATCACTCACTCACACACCCATATGTAAATATATATGTATGTAACTATAACAATACCAAAGAAAATTTAACTGAAAGGAGAAGTTTGTGACCACAAAATCTTTACCTTGAACCAAACCAAAAATTAAACAAATAAAATTTCGGCCAAAGACTATGGGCAGGGGAAGTAAGTATACACGGTAGGCAGGAAGCGACGATAGGTTGCATGAAAATGTCGAGAAAAAAGGAAAGTGGGGTTGTGTTATGTGATGTTTATAGATGAAACATCCGTTGAAATTAAAATCCGAGCTGCTCCTTTTTCAAGGATATCCACATTTTTTAAAACCGGGTAAAACCGCCCACCGTGCACAGCTAGCGCGTATTTCAGCTCTAATTTTTTTTTATATTGCTGTATAAATATGTATGAATGGGAATTGGATCATTAGGTTAAAATATTTACATAAACTTGCAAAATTTTTGAACTTAAAATAGCACCATAAAAAAAGTACTTTTTTTTTTTTTTTTTAAATTTTCACTTTAGATGGACCAAAGTGCATTAACCACTGCAGGTACATCAAAATTGTATATCAAAGAAATATTCCTTTATTCTGAATGAAACATATTATAAGGAATTTTCACGTAGAGTTAACATTTTAGGAGTTATACGCAAATTAAAGTGGGTACTTTTTGTGTTATTTTATATTTCAATGGTTATCCTTTAGGTCCTGTTCACATTGGATTTTTCCACTACGGGTGTCCTTTTTCTTTTTAATACCTTTTTTGTATCCCTTAGCGACCAAATAATGTATTGAAATCTGAAAAATTTGGACTTTGGCGAATTTTCGATTTCGTCAATATTTGATCCTTTCAAAAAAAAAACAAAAAATGTGGATATCCTTGAAAAAGGAGCAGCTCGGATTTTAATTTCAACGGATGTTTCATCTATAAACATGACATAACACAACCCCTCTTTCCTTTTTTCTCGACATTTTCATGCAACCTATCGTCGCTTCCTGCCTACCGTGTATAGGTACGTATGTATATATGTAACAATGAAATACATAAAACTGCCAAAATACACATATATTTATGTACTCATGTCCATATAAACATAACCTAAATTAAAAGCAAAACCATCCTGAAAAAAAGCGCTTATCAAATGAAATAGTAAGCCAAGACGTGCAGCTGAAAACGGCCAAATTGGGATCAGAGAGATCTCTCGGCTGCTGCTGTCATAAAAAGCTGTAGCATTAAAGCTGAGCAGCATTAATGACGTAACCCAGTGAACATCAGCCAAACAATATTATATTATATTATATTATATTATATTATATTATATTATATTATATTATATTATATTATATTATATTATATTATATTATATTATATTATATTATATTATATTATATTATATTATATTATATTATATTATATTATATTATATTATATTATATTATATTATATTACATTATATTATATTATATTATATTATATTATATTATATTATATTATATTATATTATATTATATTATATTATATTATATTATATTATATTATATTATATTATATTATATTATATTATATTATATTATATTATATTATATTATATTATATTATATTATATTATATTATATTATATTATATTATATTATATTATATTATATTATATTATATTATATTATATTATATTATATTATATTATATTATATTATATTATATTATATTATATTATATTATATTATATTATATTATATTATATTATATTATATTATATTATATTATATTATATTATATTATATTATATTATATTATATTATATTATATTATATTATATTATATTATATTATATTATATTATATTATATTATATTATATTATATTATATTATATTATATTATATTATATTATATTATATTATATTATATTATATTATATTATATTATATTATATTATATTATATTATATTATATTATATTATATTATATTATATTATATTATATTATATTATATTATATTATATTATATTATATTATATTATATTATATTATATTATATTATATTATATTATATTATATTATATTATATTATATTATATTATTTTATATTATATTATATTATATTATATTATATTATATTATATTATATACTTTTTGGTTGCTTTAAAACGAGGAACAGGATGGAAAAACTTCTACGAAACAACCTTAACAAAGAAGACCCCTTTGACAAACAAGGCGTATACAAATTGACTTGCGAATGCCAAAATAGCTATATAGGACAAACAGGACGCCAAATCAAGACGAGATATCGAGAACACGTAAGAGATTACAATAAGAAAATAAGGAAATCATCAACGACAGTGGAATCAAATTTCGCCAACCACATGGCAGAAAACAAATGTACACCCATGAAAATAGGAAAAACAGCTAACATTCTCCACATACAACATAAGGGAAAACGACTTAACGTATTAGAAAATATGGAGATATACAAACAGAAGACATTCGTAGGTAAAATAATAAATGAACAAATAAACACCGCATCAGATACATTATTCGAACCGCTTAAGCTATTATACCGAAAAGAGGACAAAAAACCTAAAACCGACATAAACAAAACAACACACAAGAGGACAATAACGGACTTTTACCTGCCTGTTTAATGAGGATACAAAAATAGATTTACACTAGCTGGACCCGTGCGCATCTTGCGCAAAAAATTATAAAACATACGGCGCCAGTCGATATACATAGTTTCTGTTCTCACGCCCATTTTAAAAAACTTATATTTATTTGGTTTTATGTCTACAGTGGAAGTTATGGAATTTTCAATGAATTACTTATGTATATGTTTGATAAACATATCGCATAAAATGTTCTATTATACCTACATATATATATGTATGTGTATTATATATTTATATATTTTACATATATTTTTATATATACATATGTACATACGTGGTCCCTGCCGACTTGGGTAATTTTTTTTCCACACGTTTGCCTTGGCAAGCAAATCAGTGGTCCAAGCTTACTCGATTTATCTGTTACAGTTCTTGAGCTTTTACTTATAAATCTTTGGAAATTTGCTCCTCTTGGCCCATTTTTCAAAATTTCAGCACGTTTCCTCATAACGGCATAACGTCATTTCATCACTCGGGCTTTATTAGTGACTGAATTATCATGTTTTGCGTGTTTTTCGAAATACACACATATGCCTTATTTTCAACCCCAACTTTCTCTGTTCCCATTAGAATCTGTGTACCAAATTTCATTAAAATATTTATATTTTTGTGCAAGTTAGAGTGTATACGGCCGGACGGACGGACATGGTTCAATCATTTTTTTCATCCTGATCCTTTTGATATACTCGTATATATTAAGGTGGAGTGAAATTTTTTTTTTGGAAATTCAATTTGTTCCAAAGCCATAACGGAAACTTTCTAGCCCAGAAATAAGCCTGTAAAATTTTATTGACCTACTCTCATGTTTAGAGGTGCCCCCAGCCCCACAAATTTTAAAAAAATAGCACGATCTGGTACAAATGTGAAATTTCTACAATTATGAAATCAAAAAAACGAAGTATGAAGATTGATAAACAGGCTAAGTTGAATATAAAAGTGATTTTTTTTTTTCGAAACAACATCAACCAAAGTTATTAAAGGTCAAAGTTTATATTATGCATTTTTTAAATTGCAATTACTTAAAAACTACTGAACCGATTACAAATATATATATATACCGTTCGATAGGTATTTTGAATCCCTTTAATTTGATATACATTTTATGTGGGTTCCATAACACTCCCCGCTGCGGGGTCAAACCCCCTTTTACCCCCCTTACTTTTCATATAAAGTACCACGCCCAATAAAACACCGTTTCGCATGCATAGCTAATAAACACCTTTAAAACGATGCCTTACTTATTAATTTTGGTAAATTATGCGAGCAGAAAAAGGGATATTTATAAAACACCAATTAGAAATAATATATAATGATACCTAAACGCACAGACTCGCACGCACGCACACATGAACGTCGCCCGAACACACGAATGCACGAACACACGAACACGAAGTACGTGACCAAACGATGGAAGCTAGTTACTATAAGTACTATCGAACTTACACAAAATAACTCAGAACGAAAAAAGACACTGAAGATGGCGCATATTAGCCGAAACCGGTTTGTCTCCAAACCAAACTTGACAAGGGATGACGGAAGATCGTTCCACAATACATCATATTATATTATATTATATTATATTATATTATATTATATTATATTATATTATATTATATTATATTATATTATATTATATTATATTATATTATATTATATTATATTATATTATATTATATTATATTATATTATATTATATTATATTATATTATATTATATTATATTATATTATATTATATTATATTATATTATATTATATTAACCCTAACTTGTAAAAAATATTAGTTCACAAGATTATATACAAAATCGGTTTGCATTGAAGTATTTTGCTTTCTTAAATCAAAAAAAAAAAAACTTTTCTTTTCTTCTTCTTAGATAAGCGAAGATTAACACCCGTATTGCGAGTGTTGATTGTGATAGATAATCGATTATTAATGGACCAAAGAGTATGTAAATATAATGCTCTTGGATCGATCAACAGTCGATTATCTATCACAGTCGACACTCGCAATAAGGGTGTAAGTAAAATCTGCTAAAGGATCCACATAGTTATACTCGTATATCGCACGTTTTATTCAATAGGGATTTAACTCAAAAAACGCAAACAAACTTTTATAATTTCAAATAGTTTCCTTCTACAGCTAACTACAAAATCACTTTTATTTACGCCATTTTTATCTTTTTGGGTATTTTATAAGACTGGGCATGACCCAGTTATTGAAATAGTATATGGCAAAATCTCAGAAATCGAAAATTTCGAGTTAAATCCCTATTGCATAAAACGTGCGATATGTAGCTTTTTTTTTTTTGTTTAAGTTAGTATAAAAAGATACATTCTTTGTTTAATCTTTATGAAATAATCTAAGCGAAATACAAATTTAAAAAAAATGTAACAAATATATCCGAAATAGTTTACTGTTTGCTAAAGTATATAAGACGATAAACAGCAGTGACACAGAAAACCGGAAAACATAATATGCTATTTTTTGCACACAACAAACTCGAATGTTTGTGTGCATGCCTTTGAAAATGTATGTATGTGTCGGGGTATATGTACGAATGTTTGTACATGCTTCTATCCTTTTGTTCCTGTTGAGCTAAGCTGTGCTATGGACGTTTGTGGCGGTTTGCGATGGATATATAAACAGCTTAAAATTCTAATTATAAAAGAGAGAAACTTTGACATATACATACATACATATGCACACGTATGTATGTATGTTTTTAAACATTTAACTTTATATATGTATATGTGCGCTTATGTACATCTTTGAAAAAAACCATAACTATAAATAACCGCAGAGTATGTACTCGTATGTATGCATGTATGTATATTTGCATAAGCGGTCAACGATCACAAAGCCGCATCCAGTAAAATTAAATGTGCTCATCTCACCGGATAGAAAATTCACAGAGATTCTTTAATCACAGATAGGCTGCTAATGGAAATGTCATAAAGTGCAAGAGATGACAAAAAAGCAGAGTGAAATACAATCTTTCATATTAAAACTTTTGGGGAAAACAGAGAAAGGATTGCGATATTATGAGATAAGAAATCTAATTATAAAGCAAAAAGTTCAATTTAGATAGCAAAAATAAAAATTAAAATGATGGTTAAATTTAAGCGTTGAAGGAGAGCCGGAAAAGAGCTCCAAAAAAGCGAAAAGGCAAATTTTGAGCCACTGCAGGTTTTTCAGCTTAATTCCTTAGTACTTGAGGCTCTTTCTCAATGTGTTCAAAAGCCGTATTTTTTCTACGCTTTCGGTATACTCAAGGAGAAAAATATCAATAGACCAGAAGTACATAAAAATGTGCGAAGTATTTCGTACTTTATGCGTTCCTAAGGAGATGCAAAAATGTTTGGCATTCCGTAAGATATCCAAATATTCAGCTTAACCTTCTAATATTAGAAAACATTTTTTCTTTGCCGAAGTGGGAATTTCCGGCATTGGTGGACGTCGATACAAAAAACGTTCCGCTAGAAATCATCAACCAAAATCTGTCTCCAAATATGCTAGGAAAATACACAAGAGAAGCAAAATCTGGCTTTGTCTTTAATCAGTTTCCATTATCGTTGCTTATTTCTAGGTGCTGCCATGCCACAGGCCAAACCGAACACTAAAGTTTTCTAATTAATTAAAATCCAATTTTTGGTTTTTCAAAAACGGCGATCACCCCTCAACAGTCGTCGGCATATCCTCTGAGTGTATTTCTGCCATGAAAAATCTTCGAAAAAAAGATGCAACTGCCATTGGTAGCCGGCTTAAAATTCTATGTCCATCCAAATTAAGGAGCACGCTTCGAATTGAGTGAAAAGCTCGGCCTTAAAACTCGTCAAAATTTTATTGCTCATGTAAATCGTAAATTTAAAATTTTCCACCAACCTAGCTACTAAATGGCATCATTCAGCCTCTAAATAAACATGAAACACTTTTCGAATCTACTACATCTAGCCGCACCCATTAAATCAACGCCAACGACAACGAAATTGTCAGCATCTTTTAGCGCCTTTGAAGTTTACGTACATAGCAAATTACAAAGAGGTTATCAGCCGACACAATTGCACATGTATTCTCACACATCTATGTATGTGTGTTCTATACATATGCGTTGTATGTATGTATGTTTATGCAAGCCATTCACAGATCCGCTGCTCTATATTTTCGCTCCAAACACATACATATAAGTAGTACACATGTATACCGAAGGCGTGTTGGCTGCAGCCATTCGTCATTGGCTTGATAGTGCAATAACTGCCATGGTTTACCGTTATTCTATTTCCTGTATATCTGCTGAAACAGCAAAAAAATGCTGCAAAGCATTCAAAGTGCGGCGCGTTAGAGAGTGGGAGAGGTTTGTGAAAAAGAAGAAGTGTGTGTAGATTTTCTCTAAGAAAAGTGAGCAAAAAAGTGGAAAGCAAATGAAGAAGAACGGCGGGCGTCTCTCGTTAGCCGTTAGGAATAAAGTAAGTGTTGCAATTTGCTGCAAAAAATATGTACATGTATACGATCTAACGGAGATTTCTCATATCGTCGTTACATATGTACATACATGTGTACATATTCGTGATCCCACGTACGATTGCCTGTGGGTAATGGTATTTATGATGCAGCTACACTGTCTTTTTGGTTAATGTATGCATCATGAGAATGTGTATGTGTTTTATATATACATACATATGTATGCAAGTGTGTTTTTGCTTATGTATACCATGTAGCCATTTCGTTGATTTGATGAAGGCATTAATGATAACTTGCATTTATGCATATGTACCTTTATACCCAGCTGCAATTCATTATTATGTCTATACGTACGCAAACTCGTGGAGTTTAAAAGCGACGCACGTAAAAGAGACAATGGATGATGGAAATTCGTTCCACAATACATTTCGAATGCGAAGAATGGTGTTCTCTTGCATTCAAAAACAATTTCTATTTCATGATGAGAACTGCGTTCAGCAGTGCGTATGAGTGATAGGTTGATCAACCTCACTTTGATGTCCATTCTCTGCGGCGTGGTCTATCTCTCATAATCTTTTACGGCTTTGATGTCAACCTTAATTTTTAAGAGGAAAGTAAAGAAAATTCGAAATTTACTGCGGTCGTGATCGAAAAAGTGCATCAAGTTTCATAAAAGGATTTGCTTTTGCAATGTTAATGTTTTTTTCTGCTGTAGTGCGACACTAATTCTACTGGCTTATTTTACTGATATGATTTGTTAAAAAAAAAACGAAAATATTATAAATCATACTCTTGGTATTCGGACTGAAATTGCTAACCGGGCATGGCGAGTTTCATTGCTAATAAGTGAGAATTCACATCTGGTTACATAAAGCACGGTTTCTTTCTTACGACATTCTTTTTGCGTCTGTTCTTTGTGCTGATGATGCTGAAATAAGCTGATAGCAAGAAGTAATAAAAAAACTGCTACTACCACTATTGACATACATACATACATACAAATATACATAAATGCGCACATATGAAGTAATGTACATATGTATATGAGTTGAGTATGACGCTGACGTTTTTGCAGGCGGATGCTGCAAGCCATGACAGTCATGCCATGTCTGATGTATTGTTTATTATTGTTGATACTGTTGTTGTTGTTAGTTCACCTTCTCCATAAAACACGGATGCCAATGTTTCGTGCAGCACATTTGCTATTGTATTATTATGCTTAAATGGTGTTGCGGTTGTCGTAATTGTTGTCGCAGTACATATATACATACATACATGCTCGTATATACCCTGCAAAAAAGTTTTGCTTATTGTTGAAAAATCAGGACTAAAACAGGAGTATTCTACAGTTTTCACTAGTTCATTGATTAGCACAATTTCGATAGTTCTGAACTAGCTACAAGTACCTACAAATTCTGCAGTTTTACATCTGCCGCTTAAGTGCAGCATTTGACACACTTCATACAAGTGGCGCGATGGCCCACTGGCTAACGCGTGTGAATTTCAATCTGGCGAGCGCGGGTTCGAATCCTGTCGGTGTCGAGGCAGATGATATTTTTTTTTATTAAAATTAAAAATAAGACTAAGGGATCGGAAAATCATAATTAGGCGAACATTTCATTAATTGAAGTTGCAAATTTTACTCTTTATACGATATGCTTCACTAACAATCTGAGAATTGTAGAAATGTGTAAACCCGACGGCAAATGGATGAACGAAAATATACATTAAATTTTTGTCAATTCGAAATAGCATACAAATCAAAGTATGTCTTATGATGGTGACTCAATTCACTCCTTCTGAACTGCTGAGAGTCTAACTACAATGGAGCTAGTTCCATTTTGACACCTTTTCGCTAGTTCGGAACTAGAAATTTTGCTCACTAGTTATTGAGTTCACTGCGGGGTGTGAATGTTAATATGTAGTATGTATGAATGTGTGTTAGATGGTGTTATAATAGCCATGCTGATTTTGTAGATGTTAACGCTGCTGATATCATATCTAAAGCATGTGTGTATCTATGTATGTAAGCAAGTATATATGTATGTATCTATTCACCTGCTGCGTTGATTATCTGATTGTATGGAAGTATGGGAATTGAAAAAAAAACTTCTGTTGTTCCTTCTGTTTCGTTTTTTGTTCCTTTCCTTTAAAATCTTCATATCCTGGCAATTCCGCATGGCAGCTGCATACATTAGCTGAGTTCCCGTGGCAGTGATCCAGATCCGTATAAAAACTTTGTATGCAAATGCAACAACAATTTTGTAATCCTGATATTTATCTGGATAAAAAATATCTGTTACAATATATACGGATCTGAAACTGATCCAGATAAAATCAGGATCACAAAATTGTTGTTGCATTTCCATACAAAATTTTTATCCGGATCTGGATCACTACCACGGGAACTCACCTATTGTCTCACCTACGGTCGTAAATACTGATAGTTGGCAGCACTGCACTGATTTTTAGCTTGCAGTAAAAATCGATGGAGCAAAGGAAGTAAGTAAAGTTGCAAATTCACGAAAGAAACTTTTTTTTTTTGAAATCACAATTTAACAGAATCACCGCTTGATTGACTAAAGTAATGTTTTTCTAAATTCCACTTTTGAATTATTAAACAAAGCTTGCAATAAAATGTGTTCCTTCAATTTTGTAACTATCCTTCCTGAATAACTATACTCAAAAAGTTGCTTTTCCTACGCCTGTTTGGGTCATATTTTATTGGTGGTGCCAAAGCAAAGGTTGGGCTTCTATCAGTTCTTTTAATAAATGCAGGCAAGAAATTAAAGTTTTCTAGATGGAAAGTGAGCAAAGGAAACAAAGAAGTGGTTATTAAAAATTCTTTTGAATCAGAGTATGAATATTTTGGCTTCGAATATTATGTTCCCGGTTATAAGCACAAGTACTCACAATTGCTATTATAGTTATTTTCTTAAAGCCGTAAACAGTAAAATAATTTTTTTCAAATATCCAATCTATTGTCTAATACTTATGTACATATGTATATAAATATGTACATACATACATATATACATATATATATGGCGCATCTCTAACTATTTCGACCGTCGTACGCTCAACAGTTTCGCATAACCTAAATGTTTTATGCTTTTGTCGCGTAACAATGGAAAAAAGTAGCAGCAGCAGCAGAAGTAAGAAGAAAAACAACAACAACAACATGAAGAAAAGTGTTTAATATGTATTTATAAATAGTAGGAATAAAATAACAAGGAAAAGTGCAACAGCCATACTCTTGCTAAGTGCAATACATTGCACAGATTTAAAACCTTGAAAGAAGAAAGCTGAAGCAATTGGCAAAAAAAAGAGGGATAAGTAAAAATAACTGCAAAAAATTTAAGAGCGATAAACGCGTTGTAAGTATAAATAGTTTTACTATCTTCTATTCTAATAACTTTTTGGTTGCTTGTTTTTCCGACAGGGTAGGAATATGATGTATTGTGGAACGATTTTCCGTCATCCCTTGTCAAGTTTGGTTTGGAGACAAACTCGAAAGAAGACACTGAAGATGGCGCATATTAGCCGAAACCGGTTTGTCTCCAAACCAAACTTGACAAGGGATGACGGAAAATCGTTCCACAATACATCATCTTCTATTCTACTTTATATTTGGCAATCGTACATTTTGAACGAATTTTTACTATACCCCTTAGTGGATATAGAGATGGTATCTGGTGGTGTTTAATGTAGTTTTATGGGAACCGATTAATTATAAGATGTTTTATGTTTAAATAAAACATGAAGAAAATCTCGTGTTTATATAGAGCAAGGCTGCAAAATAACGTTATTTTTAACAATAAACAAAAAAAATTTTGTTTCTGTTGAAATATTCGATTTTATAAACGTAAAAAGCATAACAAAATCCATTTCGTTTCAACTGTTATCAAAAAAAATTATCAAAATTTTTTTTTGTTTTGATAATTATGAAAACAATTATTTCAAAAAAATATAGTTTCAAATTTAAACGAAACAAGTAAGAGCGCGGCTGTCTTCGGCCGTACCGAAGACTTCATACCTTTCATGAATGGGGAAATGAAAATTTGCATTGTCTGATATTGTTTAATTTATACTTCCAATTCTGTTAGTTATTTATGCAAAGCTTCACTAGAAACAAGTGTCATGATTTAAATGGAGAAGTTATACCTTAAAATACAGTAGAATCGCACAAAAGTTAACTCGCGAGAAAGTTAAACCTTCGGGTAAGTTAACCAGATTTGAGTGTCCACGTACGGCTCTAAAAAGTTAACTCTTGGTTAACTTTTCTGAGCTCATCGATTTTTTTTTTCAAATCCAACCGTTTATTTCTCAGAAAAAAACAAACTTATCCCCCTTGTTTCTATGTATTCCCGGAATTTGCGTGCATTCCCCGAATTTCTGTGTAAAAAATTATTGTCGGTGTCGCGAGGTACAAATGTAGTTAGTCGTTTGAACTATTGAGTGGTGTAAACATAGTTTGTGTGCTAAAAATGGCAACAAAGCAGAATGAATCATCGCAAATTAGATTGACTTTACATCAAAAAGCTGATATTTTAAGAAAACTTGATGAAGGTATTCACGGAAACCGCTTGGCATTAGATTTCAGTGTATCTAAAGTGGCCATCTCAAAAATAAAGAAAAAACGATATTAAATTTGGAGGCAGTGGCAAGCACACTGGAATTGGCAACCAAGAAAACTTTGCACAAGTCGGAATATCCCGTTCTCGAGGCAAGGTTGTATAAATGTTTTTTTAACCAAAGGCAACGCAGTTGTGCAATTAGTGGTCCAATTTTAAAATCAAGAGCTAAGCTTGAATTTACCAAAATGTATTCTGGAAAATTTTTTATCCATGTGATGGATGGCTATCACATTTTATGAATGTAAATAAAATCTAAACTTCTGCTTTGTAATGACTAAAACTGAGATATTCAAATAAATTTGATATGTTATATCCCAAAAATTATCTTTATTACCATATTATATCAAATTTAAAAACCACCTGGAAAAGTTAATATTTCGGAAAAGTTAAATGCCCCTTGGACCATTTGGTTAACTTTTGTGCGATTCTACTGTATATATATCTGAACAATCGGTTGTATGGCAGCTATATGTTATAGTGGTCCGATCTTGACAAATTTCGGTGACAATATTTAGGTCCATAATGGTACAAATAATTCAAAGTTTCATCGCCTTAGCTGTTTAAATTGAGAAGTTATACCCCAAAATGTCCATATCTGAACGATGTATGGCAGCTACATGTTATAGTGGTCCGATTCGGCCCATTCCGACAAATGATCAGCTTCTCCTAAAAATACACTCACATTCCGAATTTCAAGCAGATATCTCAAAAACTGAGGGACTAGTTTGCGATCAAACAGACAGACAGACAGACAGACAGACGGACATGGCTTAATCGACTCAGCTCATGATCCTGATCATATTGGTATATATTTTGGTAGGTCTGCCACGCCTCCTTCTGGTACTTTCACCATTCGAGTTTCGGCACAAAGTTATAATACCATTTCATTCTCATGAAAGGTATAAAAATTGACTTTTCAATAATTTCGTTTTCTATGAAGAATAAAATTTTACATATTTTTGTATGTATGTATGTACATACGTACATGAATAAAAACAAATACAATTATTGTTAATTTTTTTGATATCAACGAAACAAAATTATTTTGATTAAAGGTTTATTGATAATTTTTGAAACGAAAAAATTTTGTTTCTGATAATTAGCAAAACAAAATAATTTTTGGATATTTTTTATTGATATTTTTTGAAACAAAATTATTTTGTTCATTTCGTTGAGCAGCCTTGACATAGAGTAAGGTTTACACTGAGAAAAGAATCAACCAAAAATTGGTTAATAGTACTATTTTTATATGTAAAATGAAATCAACCAGAGTTTTGTTTGAAATAACATTTCTGATTTTATGCATTATTTCGTTTTGGTTGATTCTTTTTACATGTGAAAATAGTTCTTTTTTCTCAGTGTAGCTGTTTTGTTCCAAGATCGGGGGATCTCCTTCTTCTTCTTAACTATTCCAGTCCAATAAGAGGCGCCTATCGTTTCTGCTTCGTGAAAACTGACGCCAATTCGATACCCCAAGCCACAGCCGCTGAAATTTTTATGCGCTGAACTATGTATGTCGATATCTGCATATAGCTCGTACAGTTCATCGTTAAATCTTCTTCGACATTCGCGGTCGCCGATGCGCAAAAGTTCATAAATCTTCTGAAAAACTCTCTCTCATCTGATATTGATATCGTCCGATCGACCGTTCGTCGAGAGAGGACATTACTTATTAGTTTTGTCCACTTAGTTCGAAGTAATACTTGTTGGCGATAGCGGGCCAAAATAAACCCCGGGTTTTCGAGAGAGAGTAGACTAAATGACTAACACCCATAAATTTCATATAATTGATTTTTTAGGTTAAACTAATTTTGTGAAATAATTCTTCCAGTCGAGAGGCGCAATAAGGTGATTAATTTTTTCTAGGAAAATAGAAAGATAAATAACTCTTGCTTACGTTGTGCTCAATAAATTCGACGAAGTACACCGGTTGTTTGTTTTTTTTTTTTTTAAATTTCTTTATAATGAAATGTGTGTGGGGTCTTTGGCAAAAAAAAACTTTTCATTTAATGTTTAAATTCCACACTGGGATATCTGTACCTACATATATCTTACACATACTTTCAACATAAAATATATGTACATAAGTAGATTTTTCGCATGCTTTTGCATTTTGTTTTTCGTTGTTTTTGTGTTTGCTCTGTCATTTGTTGTTATTCTCATTGTTCGTCTTTTTATTTTAATCTGTCCCATTATTCGTTTGCTATTATATTAAAATGGAATTTATTTTATAAAAGCCACATTATTTTGTTACATTTCTCATACATTAACGTACATATAGGTATATGTATGTATGTATGTATTTGTCTATGTATGGTTTGTATGTATGTAAATATGTATGTATATACACTGAGAAAATAATCAACAAAAAATTTACTACTATTACTATTTTCACATAAGAAATGCAATCAACCAGAGTTTTGTTTAAAATAATTTTTTTTTGATTTTACGCAATATTTAATTTTAGAAACAAGAAAACAACAAAAGATTTATTGAAATGGAATAAGTGTGATTTTTTGTTAAATATGTACATACATATATACATACTTGATTTTTTTTTCAAACTTTTTTTAATACAAAAAATTCAGCATTATAATACGTACCCAAACTCTGTTGGTTTACTTTTCTTGGTATTTTTTTCTCTGTCTATATTTGATAGCATTTATACTACAACTACTATTATTATTTTCGCGCGTTTTCATTGTCATATTTTTATTTCTGCTGCTTCGTTACTTGCGCTCTTATATTGCTTTTTTTTTTTAAATAAAAAAAAAATAATAATAATGAACTTAAAATAGATACAAATGTATGCGAGTTCACAATTTGCCAACTAAACAAAAATAATAAGAATGCATGTTAGGAAGTAGAGTTTTTTTCGTGCTTTATGCTTTCCTCGCTTCCTCATTTTTCCACTGTCCTTCCTCTATTTCCTGGTTTTTACGCATTCGCACTTTCTTAAACAAGGTTCAGCGACTCATGCTCTAACCCACACATTTTTGTATGTATGTATAAGTATATGTATAATATACATATATATATACATATATGCAAATGTGCCAGTTCTTTGCTTCTTTGCTGGCCTTGTGCTCTTCCTGACCTCAGCGCGCGCATAGTCACAGCTGCGCTTTGTGCTTGCAGCTTGCGCTTTGCATCTAAATGTTGCTTTTTTACTAACTTACTACACACTTCCATTTACTGTAAAAAAATTTAGCTTTTTCTTTCGTTTGACTGTTTCTCATTTAATACTTTTTCTGAGCTCAGTTATTTAAATACGGCACTTTTGTGCAAGTTGAATGCAAATACAAAGGAAATAATTTTGTTATTTTTCTTTCCTATAAAATTTTTTTTTTAAATTTAAATAGCGTTTCCAGGCAGTACAAAAATCTAAAAAATACAAATGGTGCGTTTTCAGCAGTGAAACTTTAGAAGCTATTAAAAAATCTTTAAGCTCAAAAGCTTATTTATGAAATTTTGTAAAAATGTAACTGACCGACTGACCGACTGACTGACTGATTTTTAACGAAAGGGCGAAGAAAAGCATTTCCATCATTGCAATAGTAAATTCGAAAGAAATCTTCTGAGCGAAGAGTTAATAGTAAGCTTTGTCCATGTGGCAAATAGTTTATACTAGTTAAGAAGCCCGCCTTACGATACGGCATCAAAGCAAACATTGTGCTAAAGATTTTGAAAGTAAATAGTAATGCATATTGGGATATTTAATACATATGTATGTATGATTTACATTAAATTTTATTAATTAATATAAAGTTCAGCTGCTCACCACTCTAAAAGCTCATGAATTAGAACTTAATTATTTGTAAAACATACTTTTAGGCGAGTTTAAATAATTTCAAAGGTTTGAGAGCCAATGGGTTATACAGAGGCGAACACTTCGTAGTTATACATATCGTACCCTAAATCATAAAGTGACACAAATCAAAATTTTTCGAAATTGGGGTTTTATCCTAAACCGGTACACCTAACATATCTCTAGCGATTTCCAAACAAAAACTTATCAACCGGTGTCTATTTTGATAAACGCTTGTAAAGAAAAAAAGTTTTTTAGCTCTCCTGAAAATTTTTGAATTTTGAGTTGTGTCACTTTATGATTTAGGCTGCGATATATTGAGTTGTATAGGCCAGCAACAAGTATTTGCTAATTTTACTATACAGATGTTGAAATATGCTGTTTCCGGTTAATAATTTCATAATACAGCACATTTTAAAGTACGAATATTTGTTAATAAATTAATAAGGTGGCAAATAAGTGTTCTTTGTATGCAAAACACAAGAGAAATTCATATCATTATACAAATAGAAACAAAGTAATCGAGCGTCACATTTTGCAGTCGAAGAACACACACAAACATACATATGTACGAGTATATGTACAAATAGGGTATGTATGTAGGTACTTATATATTCATTTATCCATTTGCTACTACGTTGTCATCTCCCAACTTAGGGTGAAAACAGAATCGGGACGTAACGACACGACGTTGCGACAACGACAGTCTGTCAAAATTAAAACCCATGCGTTCTTATGAAAGCAATTATAATAAAGACGACGCGGCACGACGTCGTCCACCGACAAAATTACGTTGTCGCCAACTTAGACCGATTTCTAATTTTGGTGACGACGACGAGCGGACGACGAGTTGCCACTGCATTATGAAATATGAATATTTTGACAACTCAATAAATCTAACGAAACTTTACAAAAAAAAGTAGAAGTATTTATATACAACCAAATGTAATAACAGTTTATAGCATTAAATTAATAAATTTAACTATTTAATTTATTATTTTACATTAAAAAATTACGATCTGAACAAAAAACTTTTTAGCTGTGAATGAAAAACTGTAATGTGGCAGCAACGAGCCTTCTGTAGGGGCGGTCGTTGCCGCATTTATTATGTTTCAGTCGCTGGCTTCGCACCGACATTTTTACGTCAAGAGGCTGTCGTTGTCGCAATGTCGTGTCGTTACGTCCCGGTTCTGTTTTCATCCTTATAAGCCAACCAACCGCACGCTGGCAGCAAGGAGCTTATTGTTGCGGTTTGTCACCAACCTACAGCAGAGAAAGCTGCGGTGTTGCTGGGCGAATGGAATGGAATGCACACAATGGATGTTGTCCAAAGCACAATGGGCAACGATGTAATGGTGAAATGTACATACATATATAGAAACAACAACTATAGTACGCTGCAACATCGAAAGGTAAAAAGTGAGTCAATCCCTTGCAAGCTCTTTGGGTCTTATGTTTTCTGCTTCCTTTGCGCGATTTAAGGGGGTTGCAAATGTTTATATGCAAATAAGTAAACGTCTTCATGCTCGTTTCACTATTATTTGGTAGTTTGAAGATTAGTTTTAGTATGCAATAAAGCCACTTTAAAGAAATCAACAGTTGCGGCAACCGCAACAGTGCAAAATTGATATAGTTACTTGGTGAGCGGTAGTGATTTTGCTGCAAACATCGGAAGGGTACGTACATATGTACATATGTATGTGAAAAGTAAAGTGAATAGTAAATATTTGGGTGGCAAAGAAAAATGAAAAGGAAATGCGAACAGTAATACATAATATACATAAGTAATAGACTAGCGCGATTATAAGCATAATAGATCAGTGTGAAATTCTTTTCTCTCGTGGAAGAAATGCTCTGACCAATTCCAATAGGATAAAGGTATACGACATATATCATAAGAAATCTAAATACGGTACAATTTAAGATATACAAAGACTATATCAGATATATGACATGAAGTATGCGTTATACTCGTACTATGAACGATCATATTTCTTAGTACGACAAACGAAATACATACCAAACGGACAAAAGAGGTGCGAAATAAAAAACGTAACACAAAATACGGTACAAAAAGTACCATTAAATTACATATACATATGTACCTACTCTGAAAAAAATACCCGTAGTTAAACCAACAACTTTCGGCTGTTGAGTCTCCGTCTTTGATTCAACAGCAAAAGTAGGTATTTGTTTTTACAGCGAAGTTTTTGATCCAACAATTTATTCAAAAACGGGCGTTGTTGATTCAAAAACTTGCTTGCCTTTAAAAAATTTTTTGTGAGAAAATATTTTTTTGTGAGAAAACCAACAAAAAAATAATGATGGAGAGAAGATGAAGAGAAAAATCCAAAAAAAGTTTATTTTTAGCAACAATTTTCTCCCCGTTGTTGATTTAAAGGCAAAAGTATTTGACCCAACAGTTTCCGTTGTAAACAAAACTAATGAGAACAATTTTTTTTAAATTTTGTTTTTACAATGATTCAAATAATTCATGGATTCCTTTTTAGGAAATGGAAGTATAAATAGGTTACTACAATTCAATATAATGTTGAATGTTGCACTATGTGATGATTGGATAGAATTTCAGGTTGATGTCATGGTTCGAATCCGGAGGAGAATATAAAATAAAGAAGACAAATCAGAATAAGAAATAAAGATAGCAACCAGTGAATGATAAGAAGGAGAGAAGAATAGGAGAACAAGCGGAGTCTACATATTTGCAGTTGGGACCCGGGCGGAGAGAAGATGAAGAGTAAAATGCAAACAAAAATTTATTTTTAGGTGAAAATTTTTTCCAACAATCTCCGTTATTGACTTAAATCAACAACGCTCGCACCTTTGAAACAACAACGGATCGTTGTTGGGCACATTTCAACTGCGGAAAGTAGTTGATTTAACTGCGAAAGTCTTTAGATTTACAACGTTTTTTTTCAGAGTAGTATATAATAATAAAATTTTAGCTTTAAGGCTTAATATTTTTTTTATTTTTGTAGAACTATGAAACAAGTTGCCCCTTTAAAAAGCTTACTTTGCAGTTAGTGGGATATTATAAACAATAAATGCCACCGAAAAGAAGCTGCTACAGCTGCTGGTAAAAGCATATATTAATATATATATGTACGTGTATGCATACCCTGCTAACAATTTTACCAGACAATTTCTGATTCAGAAAAATCTGAAAAAATCTGAGTACAAAGTTGACTATGTAGACATACATATTTTATAGATTTTTTATAGATTTCTATCAGAATTTTCTAAGTAATTTTACTTTTTTCCAATCCGAAAAAATCTCAAAGATATCTGAACGACTTCGTGCAGACATGCCAAAAAATTTAATTTTTTCTTAAATACATATTTTTTTGCTCGTTCAGAAATCGTCGAATCGTCGGTAAAAAACCCAGACTTTCCCCAGACATGTCTGTAAGAATTCCTGTCAACGTCTCCATACATTTCTCTTGGACAAGTCGTTCAGAAATCTTATTGATTTCGGAGTTTTTTGCCGAAAATCTGATAGATATCTTACCGATTTCGGGTAAAATTGTTAGCTGGGTATATGCTCATTTTATCATATAAATCAGGGCTGCTCACCTCATAGGCACTCAAAGCACAATTGTTTTTGTTTTGTTCCGAATCATAGGCACAGATACATATTTTCACTTCAAATATGAAAATAAAATTTTCTTTGCACTCCCATAAGCACTCAGATATAAAAAAATTTTATATGTATGTGCCTATGATTCATATTGAATGTGCAGAGCAAAGACACTTTGTATAGGAGCTCGAGCACTGCCGTAAGAAATCGAAATTTACAATAACAAATGTGTAATGAAAAAAAAAAATTCAAAAAAATGAAAGCACTGTAAAAAATTTGTATTCAAAAAATTTTCATATAAAAAATAAAAAAAATTTGTATGTATGTGATACTACCATTTGAAAATAAATTCTAAAATAATATTTTATTGGAATTCATAAAAAATTTAAATTAGCAAAAAAAATTTTCAGTGCATATACAAAATTTGTAGATGCATTGAGTTTTGTACTTTCAATACGAGAGCGTTGAGCAGGCCTGATATAAATAATACATTCATTCATTTCTACAATTGCAGACCTTCAGCCAGCCATGTGGCACTTCAATCCCTCAGAAAGTCAACTGTCCTGGCCAACCAACCGCATACGCAGTCCGCTTGCATTATTAGCGCTTCACTTCTTGTGGCAAATGTGTTGTGTTGCTTTTTGTTGCAGGCCTTTACTACTTCTTTTCACATACATACATACATATATACATATATTTATTATAACCCAGCTAACAATTTTACCCGAAATCTTCAAGAGAAATGTATGAACACGTTGAAAGGAATTCTACAGACATGTCTTGGGAAATTCTGTGTTTTTTACCGACGATTCGTGCAGATATCTAACAGATATCTGAAGAAAAACCGTGATGATTTCTAATTAATATACCGAAAATCTGATGGATATCTTACAGATATCTAAAGAATTTGCAATTAAAATTCGCATACACATTTGTAGTAGCAAATTAATTATTATGTATTTAATATATGTTAGTTTAGATTTGTAGATATATTTATGTACATACATATAGACATGAATACATCGGTACTTAGTCTAAGAACTAGATCCGCTGATAATTTTCTTTAACTTGTGGTTGGCTGAGTATGGTAAAGAACCAGCGAATTACATTACCGCGTTATAAACACTTGAGGTTCATTTAATTGAAGGGACGCTCATCTGATTTATTTGGCTGATATACATAAGTCTGCGCCATGTTCCACCAAAAGCGATATGATCTATCGAATATGCAATATTGATATTTTGTTATTATATTTCTGATCTAGATAACTAAACTAACACGAACTTACATCATTGCAATAATCATAATACCAGCTTCTTTTGTTCATGTGTGTTTGCCGTACTATTTAACCGAAATATATATTTTAACATGCGACCAAAATAATTTTTAATTTTGAACTGATGACAAATAGAAATTTTGTTCTAGGAAAATATTTTGAAATATCTGCACAAACTCGGTCCGATATCTATAAGATTTGTCGGATGAGAAAAAAATTAAATTCCCCAGACATTTCTGATAGAAATACTTAAGAAATCTGTAAGATTAGTCCAAATACTAAAATTTTTACTCAGAATATTTTCAGAATCGTCTAATATCAGAAAATGTCTGGTAAAATTGCAGGCGGGGAAGTTACTTGCTTATTGTCTTTTACAAAAATTGCTGCCGCAAGGTGCACTACCATATTCTTTTCCAAGTATCTTTCTTTCTGTTGTTCTTTTTTTACTCTTTACTTGTTGCTTTGATTTCTATGCACAATTATTATTTTCCACAAAATCTCGTTTGGTTTTGTTTTGTGATTTTTTTTTTGCATATTTAAATTTTCCCGCATGACATAGAAAACCGAAAGAACTCCAAAAGTATGTCGAAAGTTTTGTGTTCACTGGTTTTTGTTGTTGTGGAATTTATCAAAAAGGTTTCTGAACAGATTAACTATACAAACGTGTAGATATACATGTGTATTTAAACATATGTATATTAGGTTGGCTCTTAAATGCGTGTAGCTAAATTTAACATCAGACTTCCTCAGCCTCAGCCACTAGGTCGAAGCTAAGATAGTAGAAGGCACCTTATATAAATTTAGGAGCCCACGGGAGACGTACAAAGCATGTGATAAACTAGTCAATATTCAGATTACCGTATGCGGGCTCAATATCCCCAATCAGTACCCAAATACATATATGTACATATCGCCCATTTTATGCAATAGGGATTTAACTCGAAATTTTCGATTTCTGGGATTTTGCCATATATTTCAATAACTGGGTAGTGTCTTTGAGTCTAGTCTTATAAAATACTCAAAAAGATAAAAATGGTTGGAAATAAAAGTGATTCTGTAGTTAGCCGTAGAAGGAAACTATTTGAAGTTATAAAACTTTATTTGCGTTTTCCCAAAAAAAAATTTTTTTGAGTTAAATCCCTATTGCATAAAACGTGCGATATATGTATGTGATATCTCTGATCGGTACGGAAATCTACATATACATTAGAGCGGGTCCATTTGTATGGGAGTGAAAAAAGTGAAAAATCGCATACGCGGATAATGTTCTAAGGACTATTCTAACTAACTTTGCCAAAGAAACCATGGGTCTTAAACCAATTCTTAGTCCGCGGGTTTTAAGCCGAAGTTTCTTTTTCAGGTAAAAAAAAATTTTGTATTTCGTAGGCAGACAAAAATGATTCGAACTTCTTACCAAGAAGCCAGGATATACTTTTCCGAAGGATTTTGATGTGCTGACTCCGAATCTGAAGTCAAAATGACCAAATTCGAAATAGTTTTTGAGATATCTTGACCAAAAAATGCAAGTGCAAAAAGTGCAATTTTCTTCAAATTTTGGAGTTAGGGCCAGCCGAAAGTTATGATTTCATTTAAAGTATACGACCATTATCTTAACAAATAGGCTTTGCACTTTCAAATGCCGTTGACCTTGTTAACGTGTCTTTTTTGGTCTCCGAGATATCGCTGTTTTAAAATCTGCATACTTTTCAGTGCAAACACAATGTATTTTTTCTTTAAAATACTTGCATTTCCATGCTGTCATTTTTAACATGTTGCTGTTTCTTCTACTTAGTCAAACTACGGCTCCACCAATATACCAAACATCCAACAGCCGCACTATTTCTCCGCATTCAACGGTTGTGTCGTGCTCACCGGCTCCAACATTTTAGAATACATCCACCAGGTTGCGATAATTCACAGGTTTTCGATTTTGTTGCATTCACCGGTGCCACCAATTGCGATAATTTAATGGTTTTCGATTTTGTTGCATTTACCGATTCCACGAATTATGAGTACTTCCACCAATTGCGATAATTCACCAGTTTCATCATTTTTGTTGCAATCACCGGTTCCACCAAATATGATCACTTCCACCGATAGAGATAATTCACGGGTTCATCGTTTTTTGTTCCATTCACCGGTTCCACCAATAATCAGCACCTCCGCCAATAGCGATAATTTACCGGTTTTATCGATTTTGTTGAATTCACCGCTACAACCAATTGCGATAGTTCACCGGTCATCGTTTTTGTAGCATTAACCGGTTCCACCATTTATGAGCACTTGAACCAATTGCGATTTCACCGGTTTCATCATTTTTGTTGCATTCACCGGTTCCGCCAAATATGATCACTTCCACTAATAGCGATAATTCACGGGTTCATCGCTTTTGTTGCGTTCTTCGGTTTCACCAAAAATGAGTACTTCCAACAATAGCAACAGTCACCGGTTCCACCAATTATGACCAATTGCGATAATTCACCGGTTTCATAATATTTTTTGCATTTACCGGTTCCACCAAATATGACCACCTCCAATAGCGATAATTTACCGTTTTCGACATTGTTTTTTTGATTCATCGGTTGCACCAATAATGAGCACCTCCACCAATAGCTATAATTCACCGTTTTAGTCGTTTTTTTTTTGATTCATCGGTTGCACCAATAATGAGCACTTCCACCAATAGCGATAATTTACCGGTTTTATCGATTTTGTTGAATTCACCGCTACAACCAATTGCGATAGTTCACCGGTTTCATCGTTTTTTGTTGCAGTCACCAGATCCACCAATTATGGTCAAGAAACAGCAACATGTTAAAAAAAAAAATACATTGTGTACGCACTGAAAAGTATGCAGATTTTAAAACAGCGATATCTCGGAGACCAAAAAAGACACGTTAACAAGGTCAACGGCATTTGAAAGTGCAAAGCCTATTTGTTAAGATAATGGTCGTATACTTTAAATGAAATCATAACTTTCGGCTGGCCCTAACTCCAAAATTTGAAGAAAATTTCACTTTTTTCACTTGCATTTTTAGGTCAAGATATCTCGAAAACTATTTCGAATTTGGTAATTTTGACTTCAGATTCGGATTCAGCACATCAAAATCCTTCGGAAAAGTATATCCTGGCTTCTTGGTAAGAAGTTCGAATCATTTTTGTCTGCCTACGAAATACAAATTTTTTTTTTACCTGACAAAAAAACTTCGGCTTAAAACCCGCGGACTAAGAATTGGTTTAAGACCCATGGTCTCTTTGGCAAAGTTGCTTAGAATAGTGTATAGAACATTATCCGCGTATGCGATTTTATCGAAAAATAATCGACCCTACCTAATATACATGTATTACCACCCTAACGTAGAGATTGAATTAAAATTGCATGTGCGGGTGCTTTTACTATGCATTATTATATGCATATATTTGTTTGTTTTTGTTTATAACTAAATATGTATGTATAACTTTTTGGTTGCTTGTTTTTCCGACAGGGTAGGAATATGATGTATTGTGGAACGATTTTCCGTCATCCCTTGTCAAGTTTGGTTTGGACGGAAATTCGTTCCACAATACATCAAATATGTATGTACATATAAGCAGCGCTGGGTGTACAGTGCGTATGATGAACATGCGCTGGCAAAGCAATACACCCAACTACTATCTAAATACTCACCATTCATACTACGCACAGCGTTATCCACATGCACGTATCTAAGTCTGTATGTGTGCAGGTGTGCGCGTGGCAATGTGTGTAAATAATAGTTTCAAGGATAACTACTATGCTTACATATATTTACGTTTGTATGCATGTGTATGAGTGTAAACTTTCGTAAACTCGTATATAATATATTCATACGTTAAACGCAGCCAACGATGTGCATGTGTTTTTAAAATGTGTGTGTGTGTGTGTAAGTAACTTTTATGTGCAGGTATCTTAAGCGCATAATATAAAGCCACAAATGAGATTACAGTCAACCTTGCAGATTTTGCATTTTTCCTTGAAGGAAGTAAAATAGTTGCAGGTTTTTGCAATCTTAAGTCTTTAAAGGAATTTTGTATGAAGGCAACATGAAATCAAAAAATGTGAAAATTCTATGCAGTTGTTTTTTATAACAAAAACTATGGAAATATGTTTGTAATACAGGTCATATTGTTTATATTCCTTAATATTGAAATTCATGGTTTAGGGTAATAATTGAATTGGGGAATCAACAACGTTGGTATAACACTCGGCTCTTTTTTAAAAATGTAGTAATATTTGGATTTTTTGTTAAATAAAAGGCCCGGATTTATTAAAAAAGAAGGTCTTATTTCTATTATGAAATAAAAATAGGTAAAAAAAACTTTTTAAGTTAAACGGTTTTATGTTATACATACATTGCAATGTTTAAGATAAATGTACTAAAAACCAAAAAATAATGAAATAGATACAGTCGTGGGAATTATAAACATTTGCATAGACTAGACTAAAATAAAACCGGGGGGCACGTCAATTGTCTACAAATTATCGACTTAATGTGCGATAGAAGAATCGTTTAATTCGTCGTTAGGCAGTTGGCCCGCAGACGGTGAGGAAATTACTTACTATTTTCTTGCTCATGGAAATTCCAATAGTTATACACTCCATGTTAATAAAAGAGATGTTTCAACTAGTTTATCGTTGGACATTCACACGAGGAATCGTTTCACTGCTCGTAGTTTGTCTTTAACCGACAAAACATATGATAAAAGTACTACTCGCTCACCACAATGAAACCCTAAAACTAGCTTATAATCGAGCTTGCTAGCTTTTTTCCACATTCTAGCCCTACTTATCACACGTCCATCGTTGTCGGTTGAACAACTGCCTAATTATAGTGTAACATTACAAAACAAACATTTTAATCAACGATTGTAGACAATTGACGTGCCCCACGGTTTTATTTTATTCTAGTCTATGCAAATGTTTATAATTCCCACGACTGTATCTATTTTATTATTTTTTGGTTTTTAGTACATTTATCTTAAACATTGCAATGTATGTATAACATAAAACCGTTTAACTTAAAAAGTTTTTTTTACCTATTTTTATTTTCTAGTTTTTAGTTTTTATTTCGCATTCTGTTTAATTCATTTAGTGCTTCATTATTGCAAGGTTTCTTGCCCGTTAGTTTATTGCAGTCCAACGCCTCTATACGTAGTCCCTGCAAAGTTCTTACTCTACTAAGAGCCACGTAGGCTTGACCTTCTTCAAACAGTTAATTAGGATTTTCAGTTTTAATTACCCCGATCTCAGCTCCACCTAGCGGAATTTTTTTTTAAGAAAATATTTCTTTTCAAGGTAGTAATACATGTTCCGAATTTCAGCCAAATCGGACCATAAATGCGATTTTTGTAAATATAGCGACCCACGCGCCACCTATCGGAATTTTTTTTTAGGAAAATATTTCCTTTCAAGGTAGTAATACATGTTCCGAATTTCAGCCAAATCGGACCATAAATGCGATTTTTGTAAATATAGCGACCCACGCGCCACCTAGCGGAATTTTTTTTTAAAGAAAATATTTCTTTTCAAGGTAGTAATACATGTTCCGAATTTTAGCCAAATCGGACCATAAATGCGATTTTTGTAAATATAGCGACCCACGCGCCACCTAGCGGAATTTTTTTTTAAAGAAAATATTTCTTTTCAAGGTAGTAATACATGTTCCGAATTTCAGCCAAATCGGACCATAAATGCGATTTTTGTAAATATAGCGACCCACGCGCCACCTATCGGAATTTTTTTTTTCATAATATTGCATTGTCATCGGGGTTATACATGCGTACAAAATTTCAGATTAATCGGTTGACAGGAAGAGGGTGAAATTTGAATTACTAAATTTGACCCAAGAATAAATAATAAATAATAAATAAAACAAACGGGGTGAGCTAAATAAAACCGTTTAAAAACAATAGCTCAACGGGAGACTTGAAGGTTAATTTCAAAGCAATATTTTCTTGTGCAATAGTTACTGCGTTAAAAAAGTGATTTAGCGTAGATTTCGAAGAATTTCGCCAAAAAATTCGTATTTAAAATTTTTAGGCACGTTCTGAGATATTCATGATGACGTATTCTCTTCACAGAAATATGGAAAACATTTCAAGTCAATCAGAAAAGATAAAACATTTTGGGTCCGCTTTCCCAGTGCAACTTTGAACACTATTTCTGCCTGCAAGTGTGTTGTTTGTGTGATAATTTCAATAGAATTTACGACAAACCAAAGCCTCAGACTATTTTGTGAAACGTGTCCAAGGAAAATCTTGCAATAAGATATATGTACATTAAGGTGGAGTGAACCTTTTTTTTTGGAAATTCAATTTGTTCCAAACCCAGAAAGACACCTTTCTAGCCCAGAAATAAGCCTGTAAAATTTTATTGACCTACTCGCATGTTTAGAGGTGCCCCCAGCCCCACAAAGTTGAAAAAATAGCACGATCTGGTACAAATGTAAAATTTATAAAATTATAAAATCAAAAAACAAAGTATGAGGGTTGATAAACATGGCTAAGTTGAGTATTAAAGTGATTTTTTTTTTTGGAAACAACAACAACAAAAGTTATTAAAGGTCAACGTTTATATTATGCACACTCTAAAAACAGCATGTAAACTTACCATAGAAATAAGTTGGTATTTCAACAAAAAAGTGTGTACTAACGCGAAAAAAATGCCAAAATTTACTCTAAAGCATTTTTTGCATAATATTGTGATTCTTTTAATAGCAAATATACATCGTTAAATAATTTCGAACAACTTTTGTGTAAATATCAACATGTTTCCGCATACGAACGGTAAATATTAACCAAAAAGTTTACGCGTACGCAAGTGATGTTTGAAAGTAAGCATTTGTAATGCTGTTTTAATGTGTAAATTTATATATAAGTCAACATGTGATGTTTTAGCTCTTGCACATAAAGTGTTTAATTTTAGATGTACACTTCCCGTGTATAAAATTGCAGCTATTAAGGTAGGCAAACAGTTGCCTACCTTATTAAGCGTAAATTTACTAAATTATTTTTTAGTGTGCATTCTTTAAATTGCAATTACTTTAAAATTGCTGAACCGATCTCGAATATTGTTATACCATTCGATAGGTATTTTGATTCCCTTTAATTTGATATACATTTTATTTGGGTTCCATAACACGCCCCTGCGGTGGTCAACCCCCCTTTTACCCCTCTTACTTTTCATACATAAAATGTATACCAAATTAAAGGGAATAAAAATACCTATCGAACGGTATAAAAACATTCGAAATCGGTTTAGCAGTTTTTAAGTAATTGCAATTTAAAGAATGCATAATATAAACTTTGACCTTTAATAACTTTTGTTGTTGTTGTTCCAAAAAAAAAATAGATTGACCTTAATACTCAGCTTAGTCATCTTTATCAATCCTCACACTTCGTTTTTTGGTTTTTTAAATTTCAAAATTTCATATTTGTACCAGATCGTGTTATTTTTTCAACTTTGTGGGGCTGGGGGCAGTTCAAAACGTCGTCCTATCGCCATAAAATTTTGTGGGGTTCATTAACTCGTATAAAGGCAACTTTTGATTGCTGTTACGTTCAAAAAAAGAACAAAAAAAAATCTCCATATGTTTCCACTCCACCTTAATGTACATACATAGCTACCATATGGACCAGCCTATCGTATAAAATTATTATTATTTTCATATTTTCCAGACTGTCTCCGAAAGATTTAAATTGCTTTGTAATTAAAATAGTAATAAAATACTTTTAGTAAAATTAACTGTAACGAGTTTCATGCCAAGCTTTTAAGCTTATTACGACTTTAAAAATTATCACCATCTAAAGCGCGCTAATTTCCTTATCGTATTACATTTATTATTCCATCTCACGCAAGTGCAAACATAAAATTGCTATTATTCTATCATCGCATGAAATATTATAATAACCTGTTCGTAAATTACGCATAATTTCCTGCATAATCTCACACTCTAAATGCAGCGCGATTTTATTGTCGTTGTAGGTATGTATGTGGTGGTAATAACTACACAAGAGATTATACTTGCGCTGACAAATAGCCACTCAAACGATGAATTTCTGATGCACATGTTACGTATACGCAGTGGCGGTGCACCGTAGCGTGCACACCAGCGAATAAAGTGCGAAATGGCATACTCAAAATATATTTTACCATATTACGCATGCATGAAGATGATTGAATGATGTTATTCATATCCAAAATGCACACACATATAGACAAGAATATGTATGGATATGCAAATGTAGGTTGGCGTTAACTGTATATACCCTGCAGTAAAAATCCGCAATGCATCCTTAATGAATCACTGATGCAATTCACCTATGACGAGGAGGCATCAGTGAATACTTTCATATAAAGACTGATGAATTTTTCATATAAATGGTTTGCTTTCCTCAGAAAAAAAAAATAAAAGCAAATAAAAATATACTGAGTTATGACGACAGTGATGAATATTCAACAAAGAATCATCACTGATCCTTCAGCAGTGAAACAAATTAACTGCAGGGTATGTGTGTGTGTGTGTGTGTGTGTGTGTGTGTGTGTGTGTGTGGATAATATTATGCTAAATATTCAGCTGCATATTCAAACAGCTGCATTTTATCCCAACATAAACGCTGCATAAACAATTTAAAGACAGACAGCAACAGCAACAAAAACGACAGCAAAGCTATTTACATACATATATGTACTATGAAAACAACAACAGCAGCAAATTGAGTGAATGCCAGAGAGAGTGATTTGTATTCCAAATTGCTTAAAGGCGTAAACGCGCAACCGAAGCTTCGACCTCGAGACATGCGCCAGCGCTGAATGATGGTGAGAATTATAATAAAAGAAATTACGGGATTTAAAAGCAAAACAACAAACAAAGCACAAATGCAGCGGCAAGGCAAGTAACAAGTGTGTTTTTTTTGGTTTTTTTTTTATGACAGCTTAGAGTAGCTAATAAAAACTAGATTCATTTATTTGCAACTCAACTTGACGTTGTGGAAGCGTAGCAGACAAGCAAACACCAACCAACCATATACAGGTCATATTCTTGCTTTCTCCTGCCTCTCTTCTTGCAAAAACTTCATTAATCTTGTGCACCGTTGACAAAGAGCAACAAAAATAAACTACATGCATCTTAGTTAGCCTTGCCACATGCCACAAACAAGCGAAAAATGCTTGATGAATACATAAACTCTGAAAAAAAAAAACAGGGGAGAAATATGTATGGGGTATATTATAAACTGAGTACGCCATTCGCTTAAGCGGTTAATTCTACATATAGCTAGACATCAAATTTTTTTCTTGTGCAAAATCATAACTTTTTTCATACATAAATCTAAACTTGCCTTGAAATTCTTGAAAATCCCGAGGTTTTTGTAGTAGCCCCATTCAGTTTTTACAAAAGTGAACTTTTTTTCAATTTACGTACTCTACAACAAACCAGTTCATATTCCGGTGCGGGAGGGAGGATCCAAAGAACAAAAAAATGCATATAATGTGTATACATATAAAATTTGTTGCATATTTCATGACGTAATTTGTGATTATTATATACTGAGAGAAAAAAAATATATGGAGGGGTCAAAGAAATTGTTTACCTATTTTGAACACTACTTTCTTTGTTTTGAGTAAATTTTCCTTAAAACATGTTAAAAGGTTTATAAAATATTGTTGTTACATGCGTTACCATGGTTTCATATACTTGTTTTAAAAAAATTCATACAATAAAATAATGAAAAATTCTTTAAGCGCCATTCCATTCCCAACTTTTCTTGTTTTGAAGACTTGATTTCTTTAATTTTGAGAAATTAAATTCCCATACAAATCCCCATGGCAGCGAATTTGTTTGAATGTTTTTTTTATGTTTTTTCCACATTTTTGAGAAAATTTACACAAACCAAAGAAAATTTTGTATTGGGACGCGTGTTCAAAATAAGGAAAATTATGTCTTTGATCGAGAGAAATTTTTTTTTTTGAGTGTATCCTGTGGTCTTTTGCGTTATTTGTACAAAGATTTTGTCTGAGGGGACCCCAAGTGAAATTTTATGGCGAATAATTTTCTAGATGTGTTCCCAAACAAGGGTTAAAAACAGCCATTTTCGTGTGGGTTAGAGGATTAAAGTCTACCAAAGAAATTCCTTATTACATTCTGTAGAAGAAGTCCGAGCTCAAAAACTTCATTCGTGGTCAGTTTTTATAAGATATTTTCGATAAAGTAATTGCACCTCCATCTAAAACCACAAAACTTTAACCCCCTCTAGAAAAAAAACTCAGACCCTCTGGACTAGTACTCTGTTCGGGAAAGTTGGTCTGGGAGACATCCTCTTTCGTAATTAATAGCGTTTGTTCGTGTTGAGAAATCACTGTTGGACAATGTAATTTACTGATAAGGCTATGATAATGTCTATATGGCGTCCTTTCAAAAATATTGGCTGATAAAGGTGCGTATGCTCCATCCACAGGAAGTTAGTCGCAGGAGTGGTTAGGTTAGATTGCAGTGGCTACCGCCATAGCGGCACACTTAGGCCAGTACAGAGGCCCATTGTGATACCACAAGGAAACAGATTAATCCCTCCTTTTTGAAGCAGTTTGAAAACCTGATGAAGTTCACTAGGTCCTTTAAGTCGACGTCCGCGACTTTGTATAGGTTATTCAGGAAAGTAGTCCCAAGAAAGCGTCGTCTGGCGCTGTTAAGAGTCGGGCAGTGGCAAATGAGGTGTTCGATTGTCTCCTCTTCCTCATCATCCTTGCGCAGCTTCTGCAACATCTGCGCTAGGCTGTATCTAGCTTCTCTGCATGTTTCCCGATGAGGCAGTGTCCTGTCAGTACCGCCACAAGTTTCGAGATTTCCGCTCTCCTTAGAGTACATACATATTTGACGAGATCGCTTCTAAACCCATTTCGGCCAGGTTCGCTTTAATGTTCGACATGCTGGCTTGCTAGTTTATAGATATGCTGTTTAAGCATTTGCTTACATATGACAAACGAAATACATACATATGCCTTTTTTCTCAGGAAGAACTTGCTCGGTAGTGCCTTGAACTGGTAGTGCCTTGCCACGCAAGTTCATCTGCCCTACAATTGAGGTGCAGACAAGCCTGTTTGGCCATCGCAGGAGTGACTAGCAAAGCTATACTTTGTGTTCAATGTATGTGTATCAATCAGGGACCCATAATAATCATTATTCGTTATATTTTCAGTGAAAAAAATCAAATATTTGCAAAATCGTAGAAGAGTATGGAGTTTGTGTCTGTGCATGTCTGAAAGAGCACTATCCGAATCCACTATGATCGAAAAATTTTAAGCGATATCCATAAAAATCAAAAATAATCATTATTCTTTGAGTTTTATTTTTTTGATCAAAAATAAAACTTATTCCTTGAGTGATATATTTATCGCTCAGAAATAAAAATTATTCTTTGAGTTTTATTTTTTTGCTTAGGTCGAAAAACTCAAATTTTCTCCGAAGTGCTCTGGAATATAATTTAGTGATGGGCGAGTCCGAGATGTTTAGACAATCGAGAGAATCGCCATCGTTGCAAAATCACAATCGAGTCAAAAGTTGACTCGCTCCTCGACTACACAAGCGAGATGTTTTTGCGACTGTTCCGAGTCGGTGGGCCGGCTGTTGTTTTGATGATTTGTTTTAGTTGATAAAATAAGCTGAATGAGTGTGTTGATGAAGAAAGTAGGATTGTTAATGGAAGTGAGGCAAATACATATGTAAATAAATGAACCAAATTGAAAAATATGCTATATATAGACGCTGCATTTTTGCAATCACAATTAAAGAGTGTCGTGCTTAATAAATACAATTAATTATTCAAACATTAATACATTAATAAATTTTCTGAAGTGAGACGCTTACGAAACAAATTAATTTTACGAGCAGTAACAACGGCAATAGATTTGTACCACTGTATACTTTTTTAAGCAATTTTGATATTCAAGCGCAACAACAAATGTTATGTATTTTTTGCAGCGAGTCCGAAATGTAGGGTTGCTTTGAAAACGAGAGGAATCATTGGCGAGTCCGAGATGTTTTAGCGATTGTTTCGACTGACGGCCATTTACGACTTGACTCGAATACGAATGAAAACCATCGAGAGCATTCGAGATGTTTCAACAATCGAGAGAATCGAATAAAACATCTCGGACTCGCCCATCACTAATATAATTACTAAAAAATTCCCATCGATATAACTGCGACAATGAGTGATATTTTTGATCGAAAAAACAAAAACTCACACAATAATGGTTATTTCTGAAATATTAAATATCGCTCAAGGAATAAGTGTTATTTCTGATCAAAAAAAAAATAACACTCAAAATTTAATGATTATTTTTTATTTTTGATGAAATATAAAAAAACTCAACATATAATGATTAAATGGTGATTTTTATTATAAAACTCATAATGATTACGATCCCTGATATCAATAGTCTGTAAAAGCCGCTGATCGATCGACTGAAGTGGAGATTGCTCAGACTACGTCTACACCTTTCCAGATTGAAATCAGAAAACTCCAATTGTATTTCAGAAAACGTTAATTGAATTTCAGAAGTGATAATTGGATTTTAGAAATTGTCATTTGGATTTCAGAAATGGTTATTGGATTTCAGATTGTGTGAATTGAATTTCAAAATAAGCAATTGGATTTCAGAAAACTAAAATTGGATTTCAGAATATTCAATTGGAATTCAGAATGTGTGAATTGGATTTCAGAAATTGTCAAGTGGATTTCAGAAAATACTTTTCGAACTGTTTTTGCCATGTAAATACATGATTATTTACATGTCTTATTTTGAATTGTATCTGTAGCACATAACTTACATAAGAAGGTATATAAATTTATAACGTGAATTGAGCTTACAAATTATTTTCCAACTTTACGAAATAAAGTTTATGATATCCGAAATCCAATTGCCGCCTTCCGAAATCGAATTGTCTATTTCTGAAATCCAATTCACACATTCTGAAATCCAATTGCCTATTTCTGAAATCCAATTAACAGGTTCTGAAATCCAGATAACTATACTTAAATCCAAATGACAAATTCTGAAATCCAATTACCTATTCTGATTTTTAACTGGCATTTTCTGATTTCAATCTGGAAAAGGTGTAGAATGCAGTGATGTGAAAGCAAGAGGGAATCGCTTGCATACCAAGCAGCGACATTCTTACACATGCAAACAATTTATAACGTGCGTCTGTGTACGTAGAGAGAACAGATCTGTATTCCTTTGGTTCGTCATTGCGTTGGCAGATTTTTTTTTTGATCTCGTACGTAGCTCGTGGTTATGGACGTAATTAATGTTTTTTTTTGGCGTTCTTTTCAACGAAAGTATTTTGTCACTGTCATTGAGGTTAAGAGCTGATACCTTCACGTTCTTTCAAAATCATTCTAGAAGATAACTGAGCTGCGTTTTCTAATCATGAGCTGAGTTGATTAAGCTATTCACGTCTATTTGAACACAAAATAGTCCCCCATCCACATATATATATAACATCCTTGCAACAAATCGTGCTAGTTGCAGGCTAGTGCAGAACTAGTTCAAAAAGGGGCATCTTTGATTCTCGTTCCATTCCAATGCAATGCTTTCAACTATTTTTTTTAATATAGCCATATCCTACGAGGTGGCAATTATCATCCTCTGCAGAACTTCGGAACGCCTTCTAAACTACTTCGTATATGGAAAGTCCTCGTATAGTTCAAAAATCAATAGTTCGGAGATATTTGAAAAACAAGCATTTCAGGACTAGTTCAAAAATGGTCGGTCTTTGGTCGTGCTTTACAAAAATAGTCCTCAGTCGGCAGAATTCTTAAAAGCGGCATTATGTTATAAAATGACAAGTTTTTGAAACCTTGCCATGCAAAAGATGGAATTATCCCCATTCACCTACAAATTCCAAGTAATATTTGGATATATGTACGTCCCTTTAACCAAGTTTCATTTGGTACTACCCAAAAAAAGACAGCAAAATGGGACATTATTGTAAAGGGCAACCGCTGACGGCGGTGGTATCTCAATGGGATTGTCATTGGATTACCAATCGAAAAGACTTATGTTCGATTCTCGGTTGAGGCCGCCTGAAGAAGTCTGATGAGGGGATGTGGTGGTCTCCGAAATGGATCCATAACTTCTACCAAAAAAGTTTTTTCAATTTTCCTTAATTAAAAAAAAAAAACAAAAAAACTGGCTAATAGCTCATATAAAATTCACATAAAATAATTATTTATAATTATAATTATTAGAAAAAACGGCCATGTAAAAAAAAAGCAACATTTGTTGTTACTCAGCTTTATACTGATTTCACACAGGCGGTTAATGGAGTAATTATCCACATTTTCTCCATTAAGTTGATAATGAAGCTCGATTTTTCATACAGAAGTTCAATTATTAATGGATCCATTACTAATTAATTGAATTTTTAATCGAATAAAAATCCAATACAACTCTGGGAGGTAAGTTCGTTTTTATTAATTTTGAAGTTTTCAGTGTCAACCGTCAATTCGTTTTGGCATGAATTTATTATCCCAACAAACATTCTCAGAGCCCTCATAATTTGGAGTCGGATATGAATCACAAACATGTGTGAAATATGTATGAGCTTAGGAAAAATTTGTTTATAATTTTTTTCTTGTTTTTTTTTTAAATGATAATTGTAATTCGAACAATGGGAAGTAGGTATAAAAGTATCACTAAAGTTCATCCGGAGGAAAATACAAATAGACAACACTATAAAGCAAGCAATGAAGGTCCCACAATGGTTGTGCTCAGAATCCCAACCGTTGCGCAACAGTTGTGTTTTTATCTTCTGAACGCAAAGTTGAGTATTTCTGATTATTACGTGAGTTTGGACACTTTTTTTCATCATAAATTTTTTATGCTCACTTCGGACAAAATGTTGTGCTTACGATTTTGACATATGTACAAATATTTAAATACCTATATTTATGAATTTTTTAATGTGATAAAAATGTTTCAAAGCAGCGAAATTATTGCCGATTATGTTGTGGATAGGTAATTATAATAAAAGTTTGTTTATTTTCTGTATCAGCTCGTTCAGTAGGAGCAAATTATATCCCTTTCCGCTCAGTGATATCTACACAACAGTTTTGCTCAACAGTTCCGACTTCTGAACGCAACCAATGAGAGAAGAGGAGAATAAGCTGGGGTGAATGGAGAGAGGGGATGAAGAGAATTGGGTCAGGGGAAGGAAAATGCAAAAACAAAAGAATTTTTTTTTGGTTTTACTACATATTCAGGCTCATAAAATGTATGAAATTAGGCTCATAGCAGGGGACCACCTTAAGAACAGAAATACATAAATTTCGGACTCCAAAATGAGCCCATAATGAGTGTGAATGCTCCAGTTTACGATTCCTTTCTGATTTTTTTATGACTCCGAATGTTTACTGGGATTATTTATTGAAAAATTCTTGTCAATAATAACAAATTATTTAATGAAAAGTGACATCTCCTTGTTAATTGAGTGTGTGTGAAACACAAGAATTTATTGTGAAATTATAAATGTAATGTACTACATTAATTTTCTGTCTGAAAACAGTATTAAAGTAATAGCTGTAAACATACATTTTTTCATAAAATCACAATAATAAACTGCACCGCTTTGCATGAGATTAGAACTAGTTCTGAGCTAGTTGTGAACTCTCTACTTCTTGGCTATCGTTTTTTCGGGACTGTCCCTTACATTCGCTACAGGGTATGTAACTAAACACACAGAGAAGAGAACACATATGTATATATAAAACCCCCAATTGGCGATAGATTGCAATCAGCATATTTGCGTGCTTAATTTAGGTGAAGTGTGATCGGTGACCGCTAGCAAATAAAAAGAAATACCTATTTGAGAGCTGCCTGGCGGCGGCACGCAAACAAAAACTTTCGGTGAGTGAGTGAGTGTGTTTGTGATAAGGCCAATTAAAATATTCGAATGGATAATTTAATCAAATTAATTACTTAACGTGCGCTGCGCTGCGCTTCTAACTTTTATGTGTGTGTGTGTGTGTTAACAAACAAAGCGTGTCGCGAGCGTGAGCAGCGTGTTAATGTGTAACAAAAAATTCATTTAGTTTGTTTTGTTGGTGTTTGTGTGGCCTGCGGCGCATGGCATGCCACATAAAAGCGCATGTTTTGTTGTTGTTGTGAGCACGAAAACTGTCATTTCGGTGCCGCTTTTGGTGTTGCTGCTGTTTTTTTTTTGTTGTTGTTGTTCTGTTTGGTTTTGCTATTTCAATTGCCGGCGGCTTAAATGTGCTGGCAAAGTGGCAAGGCAAATATACATAAGGTTTTGTAATGAGCAAATTGTGTGTGTGTCTTGGTGGCAGCAAAGCACAGGCATGCGGAAATTTAGTGATACCGCCACATAGTGTTGTTTTTGTTGCTGTGTTGTTGTTGCTGCTGCTGCACAGCCACTCACCTGCAAGCTTTTGTACCTTTTTTGTTTGCCATTTAGAGCTGTCGCGGCCTACCGGCGCACGAATAACAAAAAATACGCGCCACATTTGCTTGTGAGTGCGCTGGGTGATGGTGATGGCGGCAACGCGAGTTAACAAACACGGTATGGCTTGACATGGCACGGCATGGCGTATGAGTGACATTTTATTTAGTGCTTGTGTAAATAAATGCGGTCGCTTTGAATTTTCGTGGCACTTTATCTTACTAACTGATGGATTACGTTAGTTATTTTGGCATATTTCAAGTTATTATCAGATAGGAGCGATTTTTTGCTTTGTTTGAATTTAAAAAAAAATGCGGGTTACACCTACGTTGTTAAGTGTGGGTAATGAGATTTGAGTGTGTAATGGAGCAATAAAATTTTATTTAAAAATGCGTAATAAATATTTTAGTTACTATTGCGGCCTCTAGTAAAATATTTTTAGTTTTATTATTGATTTCAGGTAATTTTTTTGATTAAAAGCGAAAAAAAAGTTTCCCTTACCTCTCCTATGCATATATGCGTTTCGGCGAATTTTTGCGCCTTCCTCAGGAGACTGTTTTTAGTTTTTTTTTTTGTTTTTTTTTTTTTGGGAAATTTTGATAAAGACAAGACAAAGCGCATGAAAATGAGAGGCTTGGAATAGAAAAATTTACTTTACTGCTAAATTATAGTTGATGATTCTTAATATTAATATTCATCACTGTAGTCATAATTGAGCACAATTTTTTTTTTTTTCTGAGGAAAGCAAACCATTTAGATTTGTGAAAAATGTGGCACTATTTATATGAAAGTATTCACTGATGCCTCCTCAGTATTAAAAAATTCCAACAGCGATTCAAATAGGCTTCGCTTCGGATTTTTACTGCGCAGTTGTTAATTGTTATTCCAAATGTTTGCATATATGTATCTACAAATGTGTATATGCATACATACATATATACATAATTCCCTACAGAGAACCAACAAAAGTCTTATGCTCAAATTAAGAGGCATATATCCCTACAATTAACACGCTATTATATCAGCATGATTCTCATTTAATATTTTATACTTCCTGTGGTCTTAGTTTCTGAATTTGTTATGCAAGTTTTCCTGAACTTTGGTTAGCTGCCAAAATTCAACATACATATGTATCTACAAATGTTTGTTCGCGGCAGCAGCCACAAGTGAACACGTTTAGATAAACGAAATTCGCGGAAGCCACACGCGCGCCATCAATTACATATATATATACTACGATTTCTCGAGTTCGAGCGAGACGAGATTTCTCGCGAGACTCGGCTTCTCGCGAGATTCTCGAATCTCGAAAATCTCGAAAGGCTCGCGAGCTTCTCGACATTCAAGTACATCGCAGAAATAGAGGTATAAGCATTCTATGCTGTTTCGTAGCTTGTTCTGCTTGTATGTACTTACATGTGTATGCCTATATATGTACATATGTGCCATTTACTCCATTCCCATGTGTATTTCAGAAAATTCCAAGTGAAATACAATTAAAATTTTATAATATAAAATTTTTTCTTCCCGATGACATACGAGAAATTTTTGATATTAGGTTTGTTTATTATTAAACTAGCAGCTAGCTGTCAAGTGAGCAAAACGGAAAGAATTGCGCTCATAAAGAGCGAAACGAACAGAAAATCAAGAAGCGGAACAATAGTAAAAATTAGCGATTAGTAATTTGAATGCTATTTTTGACTGTTAATGGTTATTTTTTCTAAAAAAACATTTAATTTTCTTTATTTCTATTTCAAAAATTCACAAAATTTCAAAAGTAATAAAATCAAAAGTATTCGTTTGTTTATTTTTTCAACAGCTGTTTCTTACTTTGGCAGCAAATAATTTCAGCTAGGGAAAATTTTACTAGCTGAAATTTGCAGCTGTCAATGGCTCTCTCCTGCTATTTTTTTTGACTCAAGAAACGATTTTCCAGCCGAAACTTGGCTAACTATTCATAACTAGCTAATAATAAACGGACCTATTAATTTTTTTTTTGACACAATACCCATAATATGTTATCGAGAAATCCGAGAAACGAGATTTAATCGAGAACCCGAGTCTCGATTTTCTCGATCCTCGAATTTCTCGACACTGCTCGAGATCGAATCGTAAGCCCTAATATATACGTACTCTGGCAGTGGAATTCCCAAATTATGTATGTACATAAACACTACTATTCGAATAGTATTATTCGAATAGTGTTATTCGAATAACACTATTCGAATTTTTACCCACGAATATTATTATTCGTTTATTCGAATAATATTTATTCGAATATTTTTCGAAAAAAGTCCCACTACTAATATATACATAGCGATATACGTGTGGATATACATACATATGTACATATATGTAGTAGGGCTCGGGGAAATCGATTAATCGATTAACCGAATTATTCGAATAGGACTGAAGTCGACTTCAGTTATCCGGTTGGCGATTTTCGAGTAGTCGAAAGCTGCCAAATATTCGAATAACTGCTCACTTTAGATTATTCGGTTAATCGTTCAATTCCGATTAATCGAATATTGTACTTTCGATTTTATTACATTCATAAATAAATATGGAGCTATTTCATCAACATTTTATGTGATTTTTTGGACATTTTTTGTTGTTGTTGTAGCAAATCAAAGGACTCCCCGCCCTTTTCCGGACGTTAATCCGCCACGCTCAGGTTCTTGTTTTTCTGTACTAGGTTGACTATGGTAAGGGCGACGTTTTTGGCCGCTTTTCACGACTTTTCACTTTAGACTCCTTTGGAATAAAAGGGAAGAAGATGTTGATGAGGAAGATGAAAATAAAGATGATGAATGTGAAGGTGAAGGAGGAAAAAATTAGAAAAAACCCCTTAATAACCCTTTTTTTTAGCTATTTTGGTACATTTTGCTCTTCTGGAAGAAGGAGCCAGCAAAATCCGCCCACCAGTCAATATCCTTGGCATTCCACTATCCGTGGTATCGCAATCCCATTTCTTTTATTTCTTAGTTAAAACGCTCACCGTTGTAAAAGTCCGCGCCTGTTGAGAGGGTTTCAGGGCAAATTTTTTTTTGATCCCGCGAAATACCGCGGAAATAGTTTTTTCATTGTAACTTCTTTATTTGACTCTTATGTACGTTGATAGGGTTTCGGGACAAATTTTTTTTGATCCCGCGAAATACCGCGGAAATAGTTTTTTTCATTGGAGCAAGTTACATCCTTTTCTGTCGCAGATTTTTCAAAAAAAACCCCACACCAAGCTTATTTCATTTGTAAATATGTATGTATGTATGTAAACACACAATAAGCACATTTATATTTTAAAATTATCTGTCTAAAAAATTTTCAATGAATATTCGATTTTTGAAATTCGATTTTCTACATAACTCGAGTAGTCGAAGGAAAGCAATTATTCGAATAATTGACGCAAGGCGACTAATCGAATATCATCTACCGACTTTTTGCAAGTGAACGGTTATGAATCGATTAATCGGTTAACCGAATATTCGAATAGTCGAATAATTTTAAGAGCCCTAATATGTAAGTACATTAGGGTGGTCCTCAAAAAAAATTAAATTAGCGATTTTCCGCGGCCTTACCTCCTGCATCGGTAACAGCACAGTCAAAGATATTAGATACAGGGATGGAAAATAATTGTTATTTTTGAAATTTCAACTCAAAAAGTCAAAGGGAAAGGGTTAATATTTTTAACATTTATATATACCATTGTGATCCTCGTGGGACACAGATGGTCAATCCGATGTGATTTTTATTTTTTTGACTTTTATCGAAAAAATCAAAAAATAACTATTGAATTTTGACTTTTATTTTTTACGTCAGAAAATAACGATTAAACTTTGATTTTTATTTTTTACGTCAGAAAATAAAAATCAAAAGGGCGTAGATCAATGAATATTGGCATCTGGGTCATATTTGGTATATAGGTCGATGCGTATACCAATACAGATGCGAATGCGAATACCGAATATCGAATACGAATACCGAGTACCGAGAACCGAATATGCATACGAATATGCATATGAATATGTATGAATATGTGTATGAAAAGTGTGTGAAGGGGAATACGGATACCAGTATGAACACGTACATATACCGAATACCGACTACGAATACTGCATATCGAAACGAATACGTATAGCGAATTCGAGTCCCGAATTCAAATACCGACTAGTACCGAATATTAATCTGAAAAGTAGGTGAATGCAAATACATATTCATATGTATCATGACATCACATTATGACGTCACATAATCACATCACATCATCACATCAGATCATGACATCACATCACTACATCACATCATGACATCACATCATGACAACACATCATGACATCACATCATGACAACACATAATGACATCACATGATATCACATCATGACATCACATCACATCACATCATGACATCACATCATATTCGTATCCACCTATTTTTCATATTAATATTCGGTACTCGGTGTTCGATATTTGAATTCGGGACTCGAATTCGCTATACGTATTTGTTTTGATATGCAGTATTCGTGGTCGGTATTCGGTATACGTACGTGTTCATACTGGCATCCGTATTCCCCTTCACACACTTTTCATATTCATATTCATACATATTCATATGCATATTCGTATGCATATTCGGTTCTCGGTACTCGGTATTCGTATTCGATATTCGGTATTCGCATTCGCTTCTGTATTGGTATACGCATCGACCTATATACCAAATATGACCCAGATGCCAATATTCATTGATCTACGCGCTTTTGATTTTTATTTTCTGACGTAAAAAATAAAAATCAAAGTTTAATCGTTATTTTCTGACGTAAAAAATAAAAGTCAAAATTCAATAGTTATTTTTTTACGTTTTCGATAAAAGTCATAATCCCTGATTAGATATAAATTTTGGTCATGTATTGGAACGAATTTCCGTCATCCCATGTCAAGTTTGATTTGGTTATAAACCGGTTTCGGTTATGTGCCATCTTCAGTTTCTTGTGTCATTAACCGTCTCCGATCGGGGCCGAAACTTATATGTGGTATCCTTGAGTGCAAGGCATCACATAAACAACAAATTAAATTTAATTTTTTCAGTCTCCGTAGAGTTTTCTGAACTTTAACCCGCGTGCGACAACTCTTAACTGTCTCCGATCGCAACAAAAATTTATATGTGGTATCTTCGACTATATTAGCATCGACTTGGGGAGTGAGGTTGAAGAAATACGGCATGCAATTATACTCCATACATTTGGGGAGCACCCTAATGTACATATATGCTGAACTTTAGCGATAATAGGTTCACTTCGCATGGCGGTTTCTGTTCACTATCTGCTTCTGCTTCTACTTTCTTATGGCCATAGAATATTTAGCTGCTCTGCTTTCTCGGACTCCATTATTGAGTTAACAAAATCTTAGTTAACACGTTTAACTTTCAAAAACTCTACGCGTACATTCTCTTAACATTTTTTATGGGTTTCTGTATGCAACAGATGTGAGCACCTTAGCTGCGTGTATGTATGTACATTTATCACATTTTAACATCCCACCAAAAAACTCGATGACCGTGTAATTAAGAGGGTAATCCAGAAAAACCCTGGCAATCGCTTCCACATTCGTTGACATAATGCCTGACATTAGCATGGGCTTGTCATTGGAGGGAAGGACTTGCCCACTGCATTACCGCAGAACGAATAAATCACGCAATACCGCAGGGATTCTAGCGAATCAAATAAAGAATACCTTACAGGGAAGCAGAGAAAGAAGGCGAAAAATGTAAGGCATGATGGAAATTTCCACTGGTATTTATTCCAGTTCATTTTTCGCGCTCCATTCTACTTTGTATTACGTGGAATGGGTAATGGAAGCTCATTCCACTCTGCATTACTGGCAATGCGTGAAAGAAGTGATGAACTCGCCAGATGTTCCATGGCAAGGTCTTCTATCATGCGTGACAGGTAATAGCGATGACCAGATTTTTGCTGGGATCTTTGTACCTATGTATATATGTGTATATGTAGTACATTAGTTGAATAGTTCCCACCAAAAAACTCGATGACCGTGGCATTAAGAGGGTAATCCATAAAAATCCTGGCAATCGCTTACACATTCGTTGACATAATGCCTGATATTAGCATGGGCTTGTCATTGGAGGGAAGGACTTGCCCACTGCATTACCGCCGAACGAATAAATCACGCAATACCGCAAGGATTCTAGTGAATCAAATAAAGAATACCTTACAGGGAAGCAGAAAAAGAAGGCGAAAAATGTATGGCATGATGGAAATTTCCACTGGTATTTATTCCAGTTCATTTTTCGCGCTCCATTATACTTTGCATTAAGTGGAATGTGTAATGGAAGCTCATTCCACTCTGCATTACTGGAAATGCGTGAAAGAAGTGATGAACTCGCTAGATGTTCCATGGCAAGACCTTCTATCATGCCTGACAGGTAATAGCGATGACCAGATTTTTGCTGGGTTAGCGCTTGTCGTGTACGTGTAAATGGGCGCGTGCCTGCAGTATTGCAACCATTAAATATTTATGTGGACGAAGCCAACTGCCTGCAACCACAGCATCTGAGGCACTACCAGTTCGCGTGCTGCCACAAGTTTTGGTTGCTCACGAAAGTGTTGATGGCTTTTGTGTGATTATGAAAATGGTTTTCAGCTCTTGCATGCAGATACTTTTGTTATAAAGAGCGCAGCAACAATTTTTACTAACAACGGAAAATGCCTTGAAATTACCTTATACATATTTTTTTTTTAAATTTGACCTGGATAAATCGTCGCTATAGAAGAAAAAAGACGCAAATTGTTTTGTTGAGTAAGAAAGACGCATTAAAAATATTTTTCGAAAGAAAGATTTTATTTTTTTTTGGTAACGAAGAAAGACGCTTTATTTTTTTTACCATAAAGAAAGACGCATTTAAATATTTTTAGAAAAGAAAGACGTATTCGATTTTTTATTTTTCTTTGTCAATATTAATGCTAATGCGTTTTTTTTCGCAGTTAATAATGCAAATGCGTCTCTGTTCGTAGAAATATTTTTTAATGCGTCTATCTTCGTCGACATGTTTTGTAATGCGTCTTTCTTCCCCGACATATTTTTAATGCGCCTTTTTTCGTCGACAAATTACTGACATGCGTCTTTCTTCTTCCGGAGCGACGAAATACTTTGGACTAAAGAAAAAGATATTGGGAATTTTTTCACTCTGCGCGCATTGGATCGCTTGACTATAGAGAATAAGTTATGCAAAAGAATTATGGCAAAAGTTATTCGCATAACTGGACCTGCAGCCATCTTCTAGACGGTTACGCGCCAATTAATAAGGAGAAGAATAATGTACTATGCACATAGGAAGATTTTCAAATTTTATGCGGCCAAAAATATTTTATTTTCTACATCTTTTCCAAATTGCTTGTTTAATGCAAAATTTTAATAATTTGTGTCAAAAGTCGATTTTATTGAAAAATATATTCAGTGACTCAAAGAAAAAATCATACGCCACAGTTTCTAAATTTATTCCAAAGAGTTCTGTCGAGAATTTTACATTCTTATTTTGGTTTAAAAATATAGACAATTTTTCAATAAAAATCGTTTTAAGCAGGATTTCTAAACTTATGGAAAAAATCCGAAAAATCGTCGAAATTTCTAAAAGTGGATTAAAAATTTCAAAGCGAGGCCAGAATTTATAGGAGATTTGGAGGAGATTTCTAAGTATATTGTTATGTAGCCAACCAATTTTAGTGTAAAAAGTGCAATTCTCAATGCTGTGAAAAATTCCGTCGATTTTAGAAATTTTTTTCTGTGGGGTGTTTGCCTTTTATGTACGTGAGACCGTTCCAATTAAAATTTCCGAAAAGCCAATGAAAATTTTCAAATTGAATGAGCTGCAAAATTGTATACTCAAAAATCTTCTAGAAAAATATAACTTTAGAATTCTTAGCCCCTTTTTATGATAAGTATTTCCTTGACTTTGAAAAATTGGAAATACTAAAAATACTGCCTAAAAAGTTAACAATAATCGGTGATAAATATCTCGGTTACTTTCGAGGATCACTTACATTAACCAAGATATGCGTTAGAAATATAAACCTTAAAATCAAATATAAAACACAAAAAAGAAAATTATTGTAGTTACATATGAAAAACCCTGTAACTAGTAGTGAAGTGCGGCTTTTTGCCACGTAATGTTTTGTAGGCAAAATACTAATTGTACTAGAATCATGTCCGAGGGTTAATTTGACTGAGTCTGACAGAGCAACATAACAAAATCCATTTTGAACACAAAAAAGAGTGAAATTTTTTTTAAAAAATATCCCAACTTTAAAAGCTTAAAACTATAAATTTAGAATTATTGGAAATCAAGGATATCATTGAAAAGTGTCAATAATTACTTGAAGATTTAGGATCCATCACGAATACTTAAATAAAATACTTTAAATACTAAATCTTCACGTTGAAACTAGCACTTAAAAATATGTAAAAAAAAAACTAAAAAATTAACTTTAGATATGCTTTTATGTTTCGACCATCTGGGAGCAAGTGCAGAGTATGGGGTCGGGAAAAAAGCGATGAATTATTGTTCCCCAGTCTATTTCCAATATATGGGTATGTGTTCTTCTGTAATTGTAACAACTTCACAAAATTGAAATTTGGCCACATAAAACTTGAAAATCTACCTATGTATGTGCTATGTACTTGTATATAGAATATTTTATGAAACATCTGAGAATTGCTGGATAAACAGAGTTGAACCAGCAAAAGATATTACACAGTATAATTCGGCTGAATTGTCAGCCTCCGCCTCAGCATCATACCATTTTGCTGATTAGTCAGTCAATTTACCCAAATATTCTAGTTAATTAACTAGAATGTCGGCTGACTGGTTTGAGCTTTGACGGCAGAGCTATCGTAACGTAAAAATATTAGTTGAGTACTTATGTGGGCATATTTTTCATTAAACATACATAGATAAATAAGAAAACTTTCTGGTAATTATTAACTCACCTTTGGTGTTGCCACAGCATGCGCGCCATCGTACACATACAAATGATCATTGCAATCCAGTTGCAGCATATCGAAGCGCAACATGAAGCGTTGCAGTATCGAGTGTGTTTGAAATGTGATAATGCAGTCCAGATTGCGCTCGTTTTGCGACCAAAGTACGGCGCCATCGATTTTACGATAAAGTTGCTGCAGAAAATGATTCTTGCACAAAGCTTGCATGTAATCTGGAAAACAGAGGGAGTACGTAAGTTTGTGTGTAGAAGTAGAGGAGAAGTAAAATAAGCGGACGTGTGATAAGTATAAAATAGTTATATATGTAGGTAGGTATGTAGATAAACCTATTAAATAGCTAACGAAGTGAATTTAGTTGCTGTAAATATATATGTACACATTTCAGAGTATAATCTTGGTTGGCTACAGTGGTGCCAGATTGAGGGAAATTTCCCTTTTTGAGGGATATTTCACTGCAAAATTTTTAAAGAGGGAAAAAAGGGACATTTTGTTGTCGTCCATATGAAAAAAGGGATTTTTTGGTTTCAGAACTGTTTACATACCTACATACATACATATGTATAATTTATAGTATAACTTAAAATAAGCACATCTCACACTGAAAAACTCCTAAGAGTAAATATTTCGGCGTAGAAGCAAAAAAAAATTTTAAACCTGAAAGAACACGTTGGCTTTCTTTACATCCTTGTATCGAAAGAATTTTGGAGAATTGGGAGCCACTTAGAAGCTATTTTCGCCTGGCCTCATTTGAAGATAAGCGTTAAAAAGCAGAAACTATTTATGAAGAATTGCAAAGAATTCAAAACAAAGCTTATTTTAGATTTTTTAAGTACGTTCTTAACATTTTCAATGAATTTAACGCATTGTTCCAAAGCCGAAATGTACTTATACACCGACTAGGGCAGGAAGCTAAGACACTTATGTTGAAAATTGCAAGAAATCTCTTAAAACCCGACTTTTTTACAATTCCGTGGAAATTAAAGCTAAAAGTTTTGGAACTTTCAATTCAATATTTACTTGACGTGCATAACGTTTACGTTGGTTATGAATGCGAAGATATTTTGTCAAATTTAAATTTGGAGGAAAAGATTGTGTTAAAAAAGTGTTTGCGCTGTTATAAAGCTTCAACTTTGCAGAAAATATAACGTTTTCCATTTGACGATGTTTTCGAAGAACTGCAGTTTTTAGATCCCGGTATTGTTTTTGATTTCTCTAAAAACAATCGTGTATCACTTCTTGCTCTAACTAAAAAATTAAATCTTAATCCTGATCTCGCAGAATCGGAATACAAAAGTATTTGTATGGTTTTAACCGAAACACAAAGACAATTTAAAAAAATTACTTGTTGATGTAATGTGGAGTAAAATAATAAATTTTAAAAACCTATAATGACAATTTTTTGTTTCATAATCTTAAGCAATTGGTTGAAATTGTACTTACGTTACCCCATTCAAACGCTGAATCATAAAGAACATTTTCAGTTGTAACGGATGTTAAATGTAAAGAGCGAAACAAACTATCTAGTGATATGTTAAATAGTATAAGTAAAGTATCCAAAAATATCAATGGCTCCAACTTTAAAATCAACAAAAATCATATCCACTTGCACAATGCAAATAATTTGTACAACCAATGCCTTTAGCTATTAAAAAAAGTTTATTTGCATGTTGTATATTCTTATATTACTGAAATAAATGCTTTAAATTAGGTGGGAATTTTGTGGGATTTTTTTATTTAAAATGTGGGAAATTAGGGATTTTTTTCCAATTTCTGTGGGAATTTTAGCGGAGATTATCTGGCATCACTGGTTGGCTAAAGTAACTAAAAGGACTTGTGCTTTGCTATGCACTCCTACACCAAAGTGAAGACGTTCCATTTGTGTATTTGTGTGTTGGTTGTGCAAGTAAATTGTGCATTGCCAACGGGTAATGAACCCTAAAACTCCACCAACAACACACAAATAACCGAAAATCACTGCTTAATGCACGCAAATGGTCAAAAAGTGGCTGTTAGCATTCGTCATTTGCTGTTGATTTCACGGTTTCACGGCACTTGGTGGTTATCCGCGAGTGGATCTGAAGTGCCACGGAGCATTGGAATTGCATTGGCAAATAAAAAAATTCATTCACAGTTTGCGTAGTAGATAAGGTTAGACTGCAGTGTCCTTTAGCACACTTACGACCTGAGAATCCCATTCTGGCACTACGTGCATCCAATTTAAACCAGAGTGTCCAATGCAATGCACTTCTTTAATTTAACTAGATCCCTAAAATAGCAAGATCCTATGTATTTTAGTCGCTTCCAACACAGTGCTGAACAATCATACAGAAGATATTTTCCTCCGGCTCTTCTTCGTCCTCACAAGCCCTATAGTGGCAATTTATGAAGTAATCAGCCTTCCCTTCAGCTTTGCGAGGATTGGGTGGTTTCTTAATAGACTCACAATGAGTGCTAGCGCGCACCTACCAAGTAATAAGAGCAATACTCTTGAACGTATGGCATTTCTCGCTGATATGCTGAAAAAAGTTCAACAAGCTGCTTGCGCAGCGATGACCCTTGACCTTTTTGTCAGGGAAAGGGCATCCCGAGGAGTTCAGAGTCTGGAAGGAGCGCACATACGGGCATAGTCTTATGCCGCCCAGCATTGACGATCCTGAGATTAAAACGAAAACCGACTACATCTGTCCTACAACAGTCTTCGATACAAACTATGAGATTATCTTTCCATCCAGGAAGGACTGGGGAGATGATAAAATAGCTCAGAGATGTATCAGTTTTCACGGGCAGATTTAAAATAGAATGCGGAGTGGAGGCGGGTATCTTCGAAATACTTCCATATCAAGGACGTTAGGCTTATTCGATACCTAAACTCAACAGGATGGAGGCTGATACGCACCGCGGCCTATGGGTCTATTGTGCCCTCCCGCTGAATATAATACCTCCTCTGGGCCAATCTCCCATACAAAATTGAGTACTATTGCGTTTGGCCTTAGAGTCTGCAGTGACCAGTTAGGAGTCCGGTCAGGATTCTAGGTTTGCTTAATCTCTTTGAAACGTTTCCTATTGTACCCTCCCAGCAACAGTTTTGCCTGGCGCATTCCAGCAGATTGTCGCCAGTGCTGCTCTCTCATTGTGATTTCCGCAATCCTGAGCTCTTCCCGTATCGTATGTGGTCAAATACATAGGAAAGCCTCAGGTCCTATTGGTTTTGCCGCCGCTGCCTCTCTGGCAAGGCCGTTAGCAATCTCATTTCCCAATACTCCTCTGTGTCCAGTAACCCAAGCCAGAAGTAGTGTGTTCCTGGCGCCAAATTTGTTAAGTTTTTCTATGCACTCTCGAACTAGCGATGAGTTGATCTCATAGGACGCTAGCGCACTGAGTGCCGCTTGGCTAAGAATGAATATAGGACCTGTCCTGGTTTCCGAATTGATATTCTCTTTTACTCTATTCCTCTTGTTATGGTTCTTTAGTCATGACTCGTGGTATCAAAACGGCGCTTCGGCGCTAATTCGAGTCTGTAGAATTCGCTACTCAAACCAACCAACCAACCATGGCATTCCTCTCTGGCCAAATGCGCTTTGGCATGGTTACGTGATGGTCCATATTTCGACACCTGTCATTTGCTTGTTTGAAGTAGAACGCCGATAAAGTTCTAGAATGTTTTCTATGATATCACTACACTGAAATAAATTTTGGTATAAATTTTAAACTTTTTTGGTCGATATATAGGACACGACCGAAAAATTATTAAAAGATTTTTAAACTTTTAAGGTTTAGATTTTATTCCAAATTAAGATTTGTTTAAGACTTTCAAAACTTTAAAATTTAAACCTTTTTTGGTTTAAATTAAGAAAAAATGTCTGCTCCCAAATCCTCTTCATGCTTTTCTCTATTGTATCTTCTTTCCTACCCTCTTTTTCTCCTTTTCTTCCATATTGTTCTCCCCCCAACATCCTCTTCAGCCTTTTCCATATTGCATCTTTTTCCTATCCTCTATATCCCTTTTCTTCCTTCTTCTTTTTATCTGTTTTCATAATTATTTTGTGTTTCTCCATTCAAACAACGCCACAACGTTCATTCAAATTTTCTAATAACTATAAATGAGCCTTTTACATTGTCTATTTCTCGAAAAAGCAAGTTGGAATTTCAAATCAAAAATTAAAATTTTTTTGTTGAAACCAAATTTTACGACCAATGAAAGTTTAAAATTTAAACCTTAAAAGCTTAAATGAGAAAAACTATAAGATTTAAACAAAAAAGTATGAAATTTATTCCAAAAAATACTGAGAAATATTTAAATTTTTGTAAGTTTGAATCTTAAACCAAAAAAGAATAAGAAACTTTTAAACTTTCGAAGGTTCAAAATTTAACCCAAAAAAAGTCTTAAATTCCTTTCAAACCAAATCAAAGTTTAAAAAATATTCCAATATTTATAACAGTGTAGCAGTCGATTCATTCCCCAGCGCGAGTTTTCGCCTTAACGAAGATTTCTCTTCAATTTATCTTTAGCAAAATGTGTGTGTCATTGCTAATGCGATGCGCGATGATCAAAGCAGCTAAGACTTTCATTATAGATGCAGCTGCAAACGCACAATTTACTTACTTATCAACTCTAATTCCTTTTTCTCATATTCAGCAAAATTTTTAATTACTCAAACTCTATAACACACGTTGACGTTGATGCATACAAACCCACAGGTATATATGTACATACATAGGTAAATCTGTAAATGTTGATCAAGTAGCGCATTTGGTAATTTCCATTCATTCGTGTGCTCATCAACTTATATGTATATATGTATGTATGTTTGTATGTACTCCTATATCTAATGGTTAGAGATTTTTGCATTAGCGGAAGTGGCACAGACAGGTAGAACATAAAATGACTTGTGACTATGGCAGTGAAATTAAATAATTTAATTGTTGGGGTAAGTGGAAAAAAATTCAACAACTATTTACAGCGAAGGTTGAGTGTATAGCTATTTCACGAAAAACCATTTTCGATCATCAGCACTCTTTTTCGGAAGTGGATGCACCGGGGATTGAACCCGAGTCCATTCCAACTTCAGCCGCAATGACCCAACGGATAAACACACTCGGCCATTGAGACTCTGTGCAAGCTGTTGGATTGCGAACTGCCTACAACAAAAATTCAGCACGTTTGTGGAGAATATATGCAAAAGCATATACACACTAACGTTAATGTTGAAAATGAAAAAGGCAAAAGTGGGGAAAATCCAACAGCTTGCACAGAGTCTCAATGGCCGAGTGTGTTTATCCGTTGGGTCATTGCGGCTGAAGTTGGAATGGACTCGGGTTCAATCCCCGGTGCATCCACTTCCGAAAAAGAGTGCTGATGATCGAAAATGGTTTTTCGTGAAATAGCTATACACTCAACCTTCGCTGTAAATAGTTGTTGAATTTTTTTCCACTTACCCCAACAATTAAAAATTGAATTAAAAATAAAAATTTCGTGCTAAGCACTAAAAACTCTTTCAAGTTAAATAATTCAAGTTAAGTCTCTAAGTATGCCAAATCATCTGAAAATGACATTTGTTCTTCGCAAAGTTTTTGGAAAATTTAGTTTTTTTTTTACTACATATTAAAATTTCGAATTCAATGAACAAATTTCCAGAATACACAATTTGGCGTATTTCCCCTTAATGAGTTCATTTTTGATGCATTTATTATAGCGTGCATTGCTGGTGGGTTTGGGCAAAAATTTGAATATGCAGACGTGACAGTTTTGCAGTGCAGCAAAGGAAATTGCAATTTCCCACTGATATAAAATGCAAAAGGTAAAATTGAAAATGATTAATTTTGATATTGATGTAACGGAAATTTCGCAGAAAATTTTACTATGCACCTACATACATAGATATCTATATTTGTATTAGTTGCCCACGGGCTAAAAGTTGCAGACGCAGGACCTCATGGCCAATGAAGCGTACACACATAATTAAAATTTTGTTAGTTAAATTTATGTGTGTGCATATTTTTGTACGTGAGCATAACTAAAAGTTTTTGACAAAAAATGCGTACACTCCGGAATGTATCTGGAAGCGCTTGCAAAGTGAGTAACGACTAATTCAACTTTCGCTCGCTCTTTTCATATGAGTTGGATTAATTCAAAGGAAATGAAATGGATTTTCCAAAATAAGTGGTTGGCTGGGATAGAAAACTTAATTGTGTATTCATTTAACTGAATATGTTTGGATACCAAATATATTAATGCAATTTAAAGCTTACTTGATTCAATTGAAATTGGCTATCTGAAAACAATTTCATTCACTTCCCAACAGACCAAAAAGCTTGATAATAATCTTATAACTAGCTTACAAATTAAAGCTGTGAGCTGAGAAATGCTTGAGTAAACTATTAAAAAAAGACCTCCTGTTTGGAACCATGACATCAACCTGAAATTCAATACAACAGCATCATATAGTGAAACATTAGACATTATATTGAATGAATTTTAGTGATGTTTTTATACTTTCCTTTTCCGAAAAAAATCTATGAATTATATGAATCAGCGTAAAACTAAGATAAAAACAAATGTTACAGCAAGCTTAAAAATGTTATTATTATAATTTTCCTCTTACCAAAATCAAAGTTATTATTAATAGTTTCTCAAGCTTTCATTCAAGTATAAATTAAGCTTATTGCAATAGGTACTGTTTTCAAGCTTTTTAACATACGGAGTATTGAGAAAGGCTTATATAAAGTAAGTGTTTCTCAATTATTATTGAAAACAGTTTGTGAAGTGTAAGCTTTTTTAAGCATACTTGAAAAAAATATTATTTATAACAGGCGTTTTACAAGCATGCTTGTGAATTAGCTTACAATTAAGCTTATAAAATGTGTTATTGCAATAAGCTTACAATGGACAATTGTTATAAGCTTTTTCTCAAGTCTACTACCTAGCTTTTTATTTATACTTATTTTTAACAATTCAGCAAGAAACAGAATCAAATAAACCAAGGAAAAAACTTGAATGCCGCTACTTAATATTTTTCACAACCAAATTCTTATTTGACACTTTGAATGCGTTCAATTGTATTTGACTTTTCACAGCAACCAATCCAACAATTCTACGAGGAATAATGACAAAAGAATTCGGAGAAAACGACACAACTTCTTCTCATATTGATAGTTTTCTATTTTTTATTAATTTTCTTTTACATTTCTTTGAAGGTTTTTTTACTTTGATTTGCCATTTTTTGCAATTGTCACTCTTTTTCATATCATTCAAGTAATTTTGACTAATTTTACGTAGCTTCCAAAAATTTAAACGCATCATTAAACTTTTGTCACTTTACAAATAGTTGAAAGGAAAATATTATGACGCTGAATACTTATAAAATAAAGTAGTAAATTGATGAAGAAAAAGTCAAACGTGGATTTTATAGAGTGACGAAAGCAAATGCATAAAAAATGATGAATCGATTAAGTGCAAGTGTACAATGAGATGCAGAGAGAGTGGGGGAGAGATGGAGAGAGAGAGAGAATAAGATGAAAAAAGTGACAGGGGGAAATGTGAGGGACATAAGGGCCAAAAGGAAGGAAACCAACAAGTAGGTATAAGAAATCCACAATTTCTGCGTCTGGCTGGTGCATTAAGAGATTGCAAGTGTTTAACTTAGCTAATTTCTCATAACGAAGGCGTTGAGTAGGCGAGTGAGCAAGAACGAGACACAAACATACTTAAGGATGTGGCAACTAAGTAAATAGGTGGGTTTCAGAATTGAGAACTTTTTGCTAAGTACGAAAATTGCTTGGTTTGCCGATGGCGAAGAATCACAACAAGAAAATCTTGTTCAGCTTTTTAAATATGATTTCTGTCAGCGCAGACATTTGCAATGATGCGAAGCAAGAGAGGGCAGAGCAACAAGATGGGACCCAAAGGAATTGTATGCTGTGGGAATTTAAGTGGAGATGGAATAGTCAAAGACAGAGACAGAAGCGGTTCTGGAGGGCAAGCCAATGTAAATTGTTGGAAAACAAATACACTTTTGTTGTTGGTGTCGCAAAAGTTTGCAAACTTTCAATTTTTCAATTGTTGGCATTTATGAAATATGTATTTAGCTTTAGCTTAGTCTCGAATCCGCGATGTGCTGCTCAATTGTCTTTTGCAAATGGCGAATTAATTTTTTTGAAAAGCGCTTTAATGACAGAAATACTCTCAGAATGTATGCCGCCCACTGCAGGGGCTGACTGACGGCTAGTACTTAAAAAAAAAATACAGAAAGAGGGGCTTAAATATTTAATTAATTAATTTTAAAGCCTAATTCTCTGCTTCGAATCTCGTTCACAAAGCTTGTCACGACATTCATCAAGCTGTTTATGACACCATTCACACACACATAAATGTAAATCTAGCACATTCCATCATCATATACAGCCAGGTCGCTGTGGTGCAGTGGGTAGAGTGCTCGCCTGCTATGCCAGAGGTCTCGGGTTCAAACCACGGTCCGAGCAAAACACCAAAAAAAATTTTCTTATTAGTAAAAATCCAATTATTGGGTTTTTTAAGAGCAGCGGTCACCTCTCGGCAGTGGGCGGCATACCCTCCGAGTGTATTTCTGCCATGAAAAAGCTTCTCACAAAAAATGCATTCGCCGTTCGGAGCCGGCTTAAAACTGTAGGTCCACCCAATTAGTAGGAAAAACAAAAAGGAGCACACCTCGAATTGGGAGAGAAGCTCGGCCATAAAACTCGTCAGAGTTATAATAGCGCCATTGTATTATTATTATTATACAGCCTTTCAAGGCTTTACATATATACAAAATGGTTGTCGCAAAACAGTGCCGCCTACGAAAATCTATATTTTCATGTCACACAAAATATTTGCAACCTAAAACCGTTCTTTTGAATAGCGAATTCCGGTTGTAAAACGCTTGTGAGACTAAAACTATATAATGAAATATGTACATATGTATGTATGTACTGTATGTAGGTGTGCCAAATTGTAATTATGAAAATAAGGTAAAATGAAAACTTTTGAAGATTTGTTCACTTCGCATTTCCAACCAAAAATAAAGTAACCCAAACTTTTAGATAATTGAGCTCTAATTACTGTGTGAAGCCACAGCATCGCTGGCAGTTGTAATAAGGAATTTCCCATTGTTTGTGAGTGTGTTTGTGCTCGAATGATACATATCTATGACCGTGGATATTTATGTATGTATGTACATATATACATAGGTACGTAGGCCCACAATTGGGTCACTTTACGATTATTCTTTGAAAATGCATTCAAAAATAACGAGAAAACTATATCTTATTTTTTAAATTTACTTTCAGCGTTGCCACTTAAAAAATTTTAAATTTACCAAATAGTATGAATCACGATCCTCCTATTTTTTTATTACACTCAAGTTAAAAATGTTATCCAATTTTCTCGATAATATCCTGATATAAATATTAGCCGCTTTCGATTCACAATTTCTCTGCTGGCTATAAATTTCCTTCTGTCAAATTTATATGTGAATGCTAGCGAGCAGAGGGAAATTTTTATCGACCAGTTAGCGAGTATGGCTACTACTCATTATGGGTCAGTGGCGGATTAACAATCTGGTGGGCCCTGGTGCGAAATTTTTTTGGGGGCCCTTTTCCATATAAATATTTTGCGATTAGAATACAGTTTGATCGTTATAAATTTAAATTGCGGTTCATGTAACATATTTGATCATTGGACGTTGTTTTGCTCTGTGCATTAAACGCAATACTCCATAATATTGATGTCATTTTATATTGACATTTTTTGGTTATTGTTATAGTCAGTGTTTAAAAAACTGCAATAACTTTAATTTCGATGCTTACAAACAACACTGTACTAAGTCGACTTAGTACATTTTCCCATTTTTGGCGTTTACAAGTATTACGTGTCTTAATTTAGATGCTGTCTAATTTTGGTATCAATCGGACAATCCAATCAAAAGTTATGAGCAAAAGTGTACATATAATACAACTCGAGATTTTTACAGAATAAAAACTTTGAGAGCTTGCCATGAAAAAGCACGCAGCAAATTTTTATTTTTTCTTACGGTTTTATATGAAGCGTACCCTAGCTTTGATATTGTCGAGTTTTGGTGTTGATCGTTCAATACAAACAGAAGTTACAAGTGAAAATATACTTAGCATATAACTGAAGTTTCATATCTAAGTTTAAACTTTGAGAGCTTCTCCTGCAAAACACAGTTTTCAGACTTTGTACAGTTTTGTTTGGAAGCGTCGATTTCATTTGCTATCACTTAAACTTACTGCTCTGAACAACAAAGCAGTCGTAGTGTTTGTAGAGCCTTTTAAAAATTTTGAATTTGACTTGATTTTGATTTCGTCAGCGCAACAAGTCAAAGTAAGTAAGTAAGGTTTGCTTTTGCAAGTTGTATTCAGCAGCAGTCGTGAAATATGAAAATCAAACTTCAGCACACGCAATTACTCATTTTTAAAAGCGACGATAAGTAAAATCAAAAATAATCAACATTTTCACGACTTTTGCTACTTCGACTCAAGTTTTTTAAACACTGGTTATAGTCATTTCGTAAACATGGATAAGTCTAGAAAATATAAGAGTGGAGCTGAAAAGCGCAAATTCAAAAAAAATAAAGACGAACGCGATAAGCAACTGCTTTCTAAAATACCGAAACTAACAAGCCACTTCGCTAATGCGACGACAACTGTAAACGAAGCAAATTGTGACAATCCTGAGTTTTGTGAATCTACTTCTGATACTTTTTCAATTCCATCAACGTCAAAAGAGATTAATTTCCAACATGTTGACAGCACGATCGAAGGTGTGCAAAATCCAGACGATGTCGTAAGTTCGGTGAATGTATCAAAAATTGATGAAAGTTCCACCAATGTGTTTTCAAATGACCCAGGTTTGTAGTCTATTCAATTCAATCAATCAATCGTTCAAACTTATTGGATTAAGAAGGGTATGCTATCGTTGGTATTTCAATATAAGAGTAAAAAATTAACACAGAATACTCTTATTTAGGTCCCTCGTCGTGTCGCAATATTGATTTGATCGCAAAGAAGTCTGGACAAAGAAACTTTTCTGAATATCATTTGCATCGGGTTTTACCAAATGGAACACAGACCGAACGTGATTGGCATTTAGAGATTTTATTACGCATTTATTTATGCATGTTTGTCACTAATGTTACAGATGAAAGATCATTTTCAAAATTGAAATTGATAAAAAATTGTTTGCGTAACACTATGGGAGATGATCGTTTGAACAGTCTATCAGTTCTTTCCATTGAAAATAACTTGTTGGATGAATTAAACTTTGATGAAATTATTGATAAGTTCGTAACACTCAAGTGCAGAAAAGTTGTGGTTTAATTTTGTTGGGCAAATAAATAAAAATCTATCATATTATCATATGAATATTTTTTTTCATGGGCCCCCTTGAGTCCGGGGCCCTGGGGCAATGGTCCCAAAATTTGTTCGATAATCCGCCACTGTTATGGGTTCAAACATTTTTGTTCGATCCGACCTCGCTTGTGTGATGGCGAATCGAAAACGACAATAATTGTAATTTGACAGAAGGAAATTTATAGCCAGCAGAGAAATTGTGAATCGAAAGCGGCTTATGTATCTAATTTAAGTAGAAGTCGACAACATTGTGAGAAAAATTTGATTGCAACGCAAAACGATTTGAACAACATTTTTAAAAATGTCTTTGTTGCTTCTCATTTACTCTTGTGAGTCAAAATTGTTTGGTCTAATTCTACATAAATATCTCAATTTGAAGCTTTTCATCAAAGAGGAGCTTGGAGTACGATGATGACTGAACTGGATCTTTTGTTGCTTGCGATGCGATTTTGCTGAATTTATGTGAAGCGGTTCGAAGCGGTTTGATTTTAGAAATGAGTTTATTGCTCTGAAGGTCTTATTTAATTTATTGACCTGGCCAAAATGCATATAGAGGAGAGCAAATGTTTATCTACTGTTATGGAAGTTCTCTTTTAGTGCAAATAAGCATATGTATAGTAGGTATGTCTGTATTTATTTTGCGTATATATTTTCAAGTTTGAATGCTTCCACGAATGTGACACTCAAGTTGGAAATTAAATTAGTGCGGCAACAGCAGAAAAAACAGCAGCAAAGGAAGTGGCTGCTAAGCAGGAAATTGTCTAAAATTACGAAGGTGTAATTTGTACCAACAAGAGCTACAACAAAAGCATTCGAGAGGCGGCAACAGAAAGAGCAACACTAAAAGCAGTAGTAAAGGCAACACAAATAAAAACAAACACATTTAAAACAGTAGCAACAGCAAAGAGAGGCAAGAAACGCCAAAAATTCAAAGCAGACAAGTTTTTTATTATGATTTTTTGTGTACCTTCTTTTTGATGCCAAAACTCATTTAATCGCATTTAACGTTCACTCAATTTATCGTCGGGTTATTAAGTAGTCAATATTTTTTTTATTTTAGCTGGACACTATGCAGATGCCACATCTTCGATGTATGGCAAACCATCCAGGCCACATGTAGACACATGCAATTAACGGATATGGAAGATCAGCGCTATTGCACTAACAATAAGATTTATAAGCTTAGTCTGATGCTAGATACAATTTCAGAAACGCGACGTGTTTTTTTTTTAATTTACAGAGCTTTGCTCGGTCCACTCGAGCTTAGGCTTTCTTTCTTGTTTTTCTTTTGAAACACTACTTTATTATTTCCAGTAATTGATCTAAAGTTCTTAAGGTATTTTTTAAAGTTTGGTTTGGAGACAAACCGGTTTCGGCTAATATGCGCCATCTTCAGTGTCTTTTTTCGTTCTGGTTTGTCTCCAAACCAAACTTGACAAGGGATGACGGAGGATCGTTCCACAATACATCATATTCCTACCCTGTCGGAAAAACAAGCAACCAAAAAGTATTTTTTAAACATTACAGAATAGAAGCATGTGCATTGAGCCAACAGACTGGATTTATACAACTTTCATATCTCACGGTGTGAAAGATTGGGCTTATTTTTGTTTAGAAAGAGCTCATTAATTTCAAAGATTTCAATTGACCTTTTATCTTATTTTATTTTACTTTATTTTATTTTATTTTATTTTTTCAATTTCTGAGCTCTCCTAAGAAACTACAAATGAATGTTGCCAAATGAAACGTTCATTTTTATTAAATTAAATTTTGAGTGCGTACTATAAAAATATATTACGCCTGTATAAGACCCGCTGCACCAGCCGCCATTCAAAGAGAAAGAAAACATACATACATACTAGGTACATACTGCACTTGCTGCACAATTTCATTCTTTCAAAAATACAGAAAATGCGCGTCATTCGAGTAAGACGAAAAATAAATATGCATACGTATGTACTAGATAGAGACATTAGGATGTGCAAGAAGTGTAAACTTTGCCTATTAGCTTTGACAAGTTGTAGGCTTAGCTTAGCTTTTTATTTCTGTGGTCACGAGCAATAACCGCTTAAGTCGACGTAGGAAGATTTCGAGTTATATATACCACGTCATTCTCCTTTTAAAACTCTATATTACTGTAAAACCCCATGTTTATAACTTAATTCAATCAAAAGATATAAATAAAAACATTTAGGCTTAACTTACAATAGAAGTATGTATATTAAACTTGCTATAGCAGCCAAAGTAGTAGGGTTCCAACGATACCACCAAGTACAAGTAAATACTCGATACTTTTTTTGCGGAACCGAGTACTTTTTTACTCGATGCTTTTTCACTCCAATATTTCGCCTATACCAATAAGTATCGATACTTTGGAATTGGGGCACCTCCAAATAAAGGACTAGACCAATAATATTCATAGTAATAATAATATGCAGTCTTACTTCTGTACTAGAAAGGCAACTTTCTGCAGGTAGAGCATTTTGCTTTTTTAACAGTAAAAAATTAGGAACTTTAAACACCATTTTCGTATTATTGGAACAGGAAAATTAAACTACCATTTACCATTTACAAGCCTATTGAGGTGGTACCTTAAATTTCCCGTTGGAATAATACGAAAATTTTGTTCAAAGTTCCTGACTTTTAGCGGAATATTCAGTAACTGCTCTAGAATAAGGCTGTTTAACGCTTTTCGATACCAAGTAGGTATCGATGCTTTTCATCCGATACATACTCGAGTACCGATACTTTTTGGCGACACTAGAAGCAAGTAGAAGTATCGATACCTTAATGGTATCGTTGGAACCCTACAAAGTAGATGTCTATACTTAATCAAATTTCTTCATGACAATTTGTTTTATTTAAAAATTTGATCGTAATATTGTGGATGGTTCACTGATTTTGCGTCCATAGTTGTTAATCCATTTTTATGATTTGTTAAGAAACGCCTTCGAATATAAAAATCAATTTATCTCGAAAACATATTTTTTGAATTAAGCGATTATTCCAAATTGCCGCAGATTTATTGTTTGCTTTTTCTGGAAATTATAATTACTGAAATATGTTATATTTCATTGATAGTACATGCCGAGAGGGAGAAACTTTTATATATGTATGTTAGCCATATTTATGTTTAGTCTATCGAAGTAGAAATCCATACCGCTTTTTTTTATTTTGTGAGTTATAGACGCTGAATGCATTAGGAGTATGCTACAATTGCCTATATATAAATTACAACTATTAACTAATATCGATTTCAAATTGGCGTGTTTTTTGGCATACCCTAATGTGAAGCAGTTAATGCCAAAGACATTTGCCAAACAAGCAAATATTTTTTGAATCGAATCGAATGTGAAGTGTATTTACTGGTGCACAGTTTGCGTACAAATGTACTTATGTATATGTGTTCTCCTATTACTATTCCAACAGCCAAATCCTTCAATCATTTCGATATATGCTCAGGGATTATCTGGCAGCTGTGTTTGCGTAGAAATTCAATAGAAGAAAGCGCGTTGCTGCAAAGCTGAAAGGAATCGAATCGAAGAAGTTTCACAGGAAAGTGAGTAAAAATAAAGTGGCAAAAAGAATAGTAAGTATATGTGTTGAAAGAGAGAAAGTAGGTAGTGGACAAAATAAAATGAAAAGGTTAATGGTTCATGGAGTGACTGTTTTACATACATACAAATTTTTGGGAATATCCTTATAGACAGCTGGTTGTACAAAAACTGCGACGTTATTCCATATGTGTTATATTTAGGGTAGGCCCCAATCATAAAAGGCAGTTTTGTCCTATAAAACTTATCACATCTAAAATGGCCTTCAACTCTTACTGAGCTTAAACATAAAATGCGGCTGAGAAATTAAACCTTATTTTTATTAAAAACACTGGATCACAAAATGAAGTTTTTTGTCTGTACTTTCAACGTGACTATCCTACCTATATGTAAAATCGGTCGCTGATTCCGAAAATCGAGTTCATTTTTAATTCTATGGGAAGGTTTTTGAGATATCGGCAATTTACCGTTATTTGGCCAATTGCTCCACTTAATCCTGTATACCTCTTTAACAAAGTGAGCTATCTTCTTTGGAGTGACACCAAACTTCCTTTTCATGGCTGCTATAACATTTTTCCCTAACTCTTAAAGTTTCTGAAATATTAACGATTCAATTTGAATTTTTTCGATTTTTTACGATTTTTTGAAGAAAAAATTGACTTTGTCAGGCAATATCTTTAAAACCAATGTTTTCACCTTCGGTTTTACTCCTTTGCGTGAAGCTCCATTCTATTGGGAAAAAGATAAGCTATCAACCAAGAAAATCCATGGTAAAATGGAAAAGTTATAGGCGATCAAGTAAATACACCCAAGTCGCGCAATGCCTCTGCACGGGTAGTGATGGGCGAGTCCGAGATGTTTAGACAATCGAGAGAATCGCCATCGTTGCAAAATCACAATCGAGTCAAAAGTTGACTCGCTCCTCGACTACACAATCGAGATGTTTTTGCGATTGCTCCGAGTCAGCGAGTCGGAGGTTGTTTCGATGACATCTCGACTACACAAGCGAGATGTTTTTGCGACTGTTCCGAGTCGGCGGGCCGGCTGTTGTTTTGATGATTTGTTTTAGTTGATAAAATAAACTGAATGAGTTGTTGATGAAGAAAGTAGGACTGTTAATGGAAGTGAGGCAAATACATATGTAAATAAATGAACCAAATTGAAAAATATGCTATATATAGACGCTGCATTTTTGCAATCACAATTAAAGAGTGTCGTGCTTAATAAATACAATTAATTATTTAAACATTAATACATTAATAAATTTTCTGAAGTGAGACGCTTACGAAACAAATAAATTTTACGAGCAGTGACAACGGCAATAGATTTGTACCACTGTATACTTTTTTAAGCAATTTTGATATTCAAGCGGCAACAACAAATGTTATGTATTTTTTGCAGCGAGTCCGAAATGTAGGGTTGCTTTGAAAACGAGAGGAATCATTGGCGAGTCCGAGATGTTTTAGCGATTGTTTCGACTGACGGAAATTTACGACTTGACTCGAATACGAATGAAAAACATCGAGAGCATTCGAGATGTTTCAACAATCGAGAGAATCGAATAAAACATCTCGGACTCGCCCATCACTAGCACGGGTATATTCTATGCATATTATACCAATACCTACACATCTGCAGTAGCAGCACATTGCAGGCGCAGTAGATAAAAGCCCATTTACGGGTATAACATGCATAGAATATACCCGTGCAGAGGCATTGCGCGAGTTGGATGTATTAACTTGATCGCCTATAACTTTTCCATTTTACCATGGATTTTCTTCGTTGATAGCTTATCTTTTTCCTAATGGAATGGGAGCTTCACGTAAAGGAGTAAAACCGAAGTTGAAAACATTGGTTTTAAAGATATTGCCTGAAAAAGTCAATTTTTTCTTCAAAAAATGGTAAAAAATCGAAAAAATTCAAATTGAATCGTTAATATTTCAGAAACTATAAGAGTTAGGGAAAATGAAAAGGAAATTTAATTTTCTTTCGTTTGGTGTCACTCCAAGGAAGATAGCTTACTGCGTTAAAGAGGTATACAGGATTAAGTGGAGCAATTAGCCAAATAACGGTAAATTGCCGATATCTCAAAAACCTTCCCATAGAATTAAAAATGAACCCGATTTTCGGAATCAGCGACCGATTTTACATATAAATAGGATGGTCGCGTTCAGAGTATTTTTTTGTTGTAGAGCAGTGTAATTAATAAGTAACTTTTAACTCTCACTGAAAATTAGCTAACAATTTCAAACTGTGTTAAATAATCCTTTTTTATACTCAGCTGTATTAGTACACAGAGTATTATAGTTTTAATCACATAACGGTGGATTGTAACAGAATGAAATAATCGAGATAGATATAGACTTATTTATATCAAAATGATCAGGGTGAAAAGAGCAATCGATTGAGCTATGTCCGTCCGTCCGTCCGTCCGTCCGTCTGTCCGTCCGTCTGTCCGTCCGTCCGCCTATAAATACTCTAACTGGCGCAAAAATTCAGATATTTTGATGAAATTTGAAATGCAAGTTGGTATCGAGACTGGGACGGTTGGTATTGAAAATGGGCGAAATCGGACCATGACCACGCCCACTTTTCCTATATAGAAAAAATCGGAAATTTGGTATCTCAGTCACTAATATAGCTGGAGCGATGAAATTTTACCCACGTGTTGAGCTCAGGCCTCTATGAAGAAATTTGATGAAATTTTGGAAAATGGGCGGTGCCACGCCCACTTATTAAGGGGCAAACATTGAAAGTTTTATGAGTCATAACGATAAAATTTGGTATGTGTAATTTACTTACTTAGGAAAACATTTGGACGGAAAATAGTTAAAATCGGTTGACGGCCACGCCCACTTTTATATATGTGTATTATAAAGTGACCTAATAAAAACATTTTAAGCGATATCTCTGTCAAATATAAAGATCTATGACTGAAATTTTGTCGCATGAGTCCAACTGCGGACGTAAAACGAAAAACACAAAAATTTTGGAAAATGGGCGGTGTCACGCCCACTTATTAAGGGGCAAACATTGAAAGTTTTATGAGTCATAACTCAGAAACCTTTGAAGATATATCGATGAAATTTGGTATGCGTTATATACTTACTTAGGCAAATGTTTGAACGAAAAATTGCCAAAATCGGTTGACGACCACGCCCACTTTTATATATGTGTATTATAAAGTGACCTAATAAAAACATTTTAAGCGATATCTCTGTCAAATATAACGATAATTCATTGAAATTTTGTGGCATGAGTTCCACAATAGACTGGAAAAAAATAGAAAAATTTTGGAAAATGGGCGTGGCGCCGCCTCCTTTTAGACAAAGGAATATACGAGATTTCTTAGCCTTTAACTCGACAAATAATTGAGATATTATGACGAAACTTGGTTTATATACTTTTATAACTTGTGATAATAGACACGCAGAAATTTATTGAAATCGGTTTATAACCACGCCTACTTTTTAACAATGATATTTCTGGAACACCCTTTAGGAATTTGTAACGTGACATCTTTGTAACTACAAGTCATAAAGGAATGAAATTTTGCACAAAGGATAATATTCATATGCTTAGTTTGATGACTGATAAAAATTTTGAAAATTGGCGTGGCTATGCCCACTTTATGCAGCATTCGCTTTATATAAAGTACACCGTGTTTCCATCAAACGCAAACAAACTATGAAAGCATACAGCTGAGTATCTAATGTTCGATTCCACTCGAACTTAGGCTTCCTTACTTGTTTTTGTTCATTTTATTAAAAATGTTAACCATCGCATTTTTTGATAAAAGCCTGGAACTATTGTTGCAATGTAACATTTGCCAAACATATAATATTTTCTCTTTCTAATGCTTCCAAAATTTAAAATAAATCTCTCATTTGCTATGGCAACAATGACGATAGTTATAGTTGCCAACAACTAGTTACATATATACATCATACATACATACATTCATTTACCAAAAGAAAATGGCATCATGGCAATGACATAGCAGAACCGACTATCAGACCGCCTGCCAACAATACGGACAATTTGATCTGGTCTAGAAGATGGATTGGAATAGTGGTTATGTACATATACATATGTACGTCGTCTTTAGATGTATGTATATGGCGCGAAGACGACACTTGTCACATTTGGTTGACAGTTGACTGTGCTGTGTTGCCTTGCGACGACGTCGACAAGTGACAAGTTATACTCCAATACCATCAGGACATTTGGCATAGCAGAAGTGCTTTTAGTGTTAGTCAACAAAATGATTCTTTAATACCAAAAACTCTGAATGCCCTTTGCCGCGAACTTGATTTTATATATGCAACATAAATATAGAAGAACGCATGAAACTCTCAATTGGAAAACACTAAAAGTAGTTGGTGAATGTTTTTCGTTTGCCAATGGAAATGTTTGGTGTTATGTGTATTTGAATTTTGCTCTACCTAGTGGCGAAAAAGTTGATGAATGATGATGGAAATTTGCATTCGAATTTAAGAAACAATTCATGTGTTAAAAGGACTTTGTATTAAATAAGTAATTTCCATATTTTTCAATGCTTTTCTGACGTGCTTAAAATTCAATATAAAAGTGCCTGGAGCAATTCAACTCTTACCTTGAACTATCACTGAAATTTTCGAAATCAGATAATATTCTAATTTTCCATAGGGTGTCTGCAAAATATTACGAAATATTTGCCCTTGGGATATAAACAAAGTTATATTAGAATATTCTCAAATGAAACTTGTACAGATTCATACATAATCGCGTATGTATGTATGTATGTATGTATGTATTACAACAGTTTTTACATCTTTTACGGCAAATTTCAACATTTTCAATTTTTTATTTAAATTTATATACGCATATATTGAAACTATTAAGGGAATATGAAAATGTGTGCGATTTTTTATATAAATACATACATATGTACATTAGACCGTATCGCAAAAAATAAAGTTCGCCGTACGCCCCCGCATATGATGTCTTTTTTAAAACATTTCCGGAAAATTTTTAATTTTTTTTTTGGACGCCGCTAGATGTCGCTAAAATTTATTTCTCTCATATCTTCGGTATTTATAGTCCGATCTCTAAGTTTAATACACAAATGTCTTTGGCTTGAAAGGGCGGCTTATACTATGGAATATTATTAATCCTATGTGCGGGATTGGGGTCACTACCACCCAGTACTTAGTTTATACCAAACTAATGTACCTTTTTATGTCTGCATGTTAAACATAGTCAAAAATCATTAATCCTTTGCAAAATAAGTATTTCGATCGCTTGAGCAGAATCCGAAATAAAACACGTTCAACGTTCCGAGGAATATAGGTTTTTCGGTTCCTTTGGTCTTTTAGGTTAACTTTACAGAAAAATTTTCTGAGGAGACTCATAGTAAAATTTTATGCCAAATAATTTTCTGGAATGTTTTAACCCTCTAGCTACCTTAAAAATACCATTTTTTCGGATTTTCTAAAAAAAGGGGGTCAAAATAACCCTTTATTGGCGGTGCTAGAGGGCTAAAATGTTCTAGAAAATTGTTCACCATAAAATTTCAGCAGGGGTCTCCTCAGAAGAAATCTTTGTAAAACGAACCTAAAGGACTAAAGGAAGCGAAAAACTTATATTCCACGGAATGTTGAACGTGTTTTATTTCGGGTTCTGCTCAAGCTATCGGAATACTTATTTTGCAAAAGATTAATCATTTTAGACTACGTTTAAGTACTGAGTGGTAGTGACCCCTATGACGCACATTGGGTTAATAATATTCCATAGTATAAACCGTACTTTGAAGCCAAAGACATTTGTGTATTAAACTTAGAGATCGGACTATAAATACCGAGGATATGGGAAAAATAAATTTTAGCGACATCTAGCGGCGTCCAAAAAAAAAAAATTAAAAATTTTCCAGAAATGTTTTACAAAAAGACATCATATGCGGGGGCGTACGGCGAACTTTATTTTTGCGTCCCTATAAGGCGAGACGGCCTAATGTACATACCATAAACCAAATATATAGTGTTGGCTTAATTCTCGAATCTCTTATAGCGACAACGTTACAGCAACAGCAACAAGTCCCAATATACACATACATAAGTATATATGTAGGTACAATGTACATGGTACATAGATACATATGTACATATTATGTACATATGTATCTATAGACATAACTATGTATAAACATTTTGTGTACTTTTTGGTGACACGGCATTGCATCATACCGAGAGATTATAGTGAATTGTTATTGTAACGCGAGCGCGTTTTCGAGTTTAGACACGTTGACACAACATTCTTCATTCTACGGCTCCATATTTCCGCGCTTTCACCCCCTGCCTGCGCAAGTCACGACTGACTGCATCGCTTGTCGGATGGAAGACGTTGAATGACAAAATCAAACGAACTGGGAGCCAAATGGCAAAGCAAAAGCAACAACGCAAAAGATAAAAAGGAGAAGGTCAGGGAGGTGTAGGCAGCGTGTAGTAAAATGAGTCAAAAGTATTTATTGTGTTTGTGTATGTGTATGCCACTGTAACATAAATATGTACCTCTATAGAAGCAATAGCGGTGGAATCTGTAGCAAAATCAGAAGAGGTTTGTATTACAATGCTTCAAAAACAAAGTGGCAGCTGAATTTTCTAGCAAACTTTGCTAGCTTGACGGAGCGAAACGTACAAATACATATATTTATATAAGTATATGTACATGTGGATCTTCATAGTGATTTCATCTTTAAAACAATGTGTGAATACTAGGGTGCTCTTAGAAATTTTGGCAAGTAACTAGTCGTTTAATATTTTTGAATTTCTATTAAACTTTTAGAGCGCTTTCACATTACTCGGTGCGGTATCGGTTCGACATATTTGGTTTTTACCGAAAGTATACCGAAAGCTTACCGACCACATGCATTTCAATTGGCACTTTCACAAACATAAGTGTTGCATACATGAAATCGGAGCGGATTAATTTCGGTATATCGGAATGCGGTAAGACCGGCCAGTAAAATTTGAGGAATTACTGCATACATTTTTGCGGCGTAATGAAAGAAGAAGAATAAAGTCAATGAAAATCTCGTATCTGCTATAAATTTTGCAAGCTATAATGCCTTCGTCTTCGCCGAAAGACATTATTGTTATTAATGAGTGATTTGTTGAATTTTAAAATTTTATATTTTTAATTTCTATATTTGTTTTCCAATATTCGGCCGAAAGTATTCCCACAAGTGTGAAAAACATTGCAACGCGGATGCGTTTCGGTAAGATGAAAATACCGAGAAAAAATGTCGATCCGAAGTCGTGCCGCGTAATGTGAAAAGGCCCTTAATTTTAAAAGCTGAAAGTTTTAAGATAGATTTTTTGTTACTAATGTATGTATGTTTGTTATTAATACTTTATTTTAAATATCTACTTTTGTCGGATATAACTATTTGCAGTCATATTATTTTAGAGTTTCGTTTCGCCATAATCACCTTTTTCGAATATAAAAATGTTATATTTTAATACAAAACATATGTATTTTCAAACAGGTCTATACTCGTATGACTTTTTCACAGAGATGTAGAATAATTATTATTTCATTTTGAAATTATAAAAAAGTCTTACAAATTTTCTTCAGAATCATAAAAGTCTTTTGATAATATTTTTTTCCTGATGAAAATGATAAAAATCTTCTATAATTACACTGGTCGACAAGTTTTTGTTACAGAAATAAAATTCTACTTTTCTAAAGGATTTCGGTGCGCTGAATACGAATCTGAAGTCAGATTTTCGCTAATACGTACAGTTTTTGAGATATACATGTGTAAAGAGGCCAAAAACGCGATTTTTGGCTATATTCACTCCTCAATATCTTTTAAATTTCTTACTTATTTTAAAAATTGATTAAAGCTATTGAAAATGCGGACATTTCTCTTGAAGAAACCGTTTTAATATTTCATATATCTTTCTTGTAACTTGCAATATTGCATATTAAGCTTCATTAGTTTTGCAATATTTTCTCCATACAAAAATAATTAAAAATTTTGAAGCACGCTTTTAGGCAGTTTATTATATTATGGACGTATGTAAGTAGCTTCGTAAAAAAATTGTTCTGCTGAGCAACTACAAAATTTGATTGCGCCTATAAAATGCTACAAATGCTGCCGAGTTTTCGACGACAAATACCTTGTTGTACAAAAACATATATTACTACTAGAGCTCGGAAAAATAGGTGAAATCAAGCGCCTCAAAATATGCTCCTTTTTTTAGATTTTGTTTGTTTTCGGTGGCGGGATTACAATTTAAATATAAAGGGGTACCATATTGGTATGGTGGGTGTAGATTTTATAAGAAAAGTTCTTAATCATGTTGCACAAATTTGCAGTTTAAATAAACATACAGTGGTGTGTGATGAAATAAAGCCAGAATATAAAGTGATTTTATTCGTAAAATATATTTATTTATGTTTTTAATAATTTCAATTTTTTATATAAAAAAAATCTATAACAGGAACGAAATATATTAAAGTTAAAAATTTGGTGCAAAATTCTGGAAAATTCGCCAATATTTCAGCAAAATTTTTAACTTTTTGAGTAGAAATTTTATATTATTTTCTAGTACGCAATTTTTTTCGACTTGTAAATTCGCATGAAAAAAATGCAGAGGACAACTAGAAAAAAATTCTCAAATAACAGGTATTAGTATTTTTTATAGTAAAATTCGTTTGCTAATATGCACTTTCCTCATTTTCATTCAAAATATATTTGGTTTGAAACTGTAATTGTTTTTCCTTCACGTGCGAAGATTTTGTCTAAAATTTAAGCGAGTCACTACAAATTTTTGATTTTCTCTATATTCTTTATAATTATATATTTATTTGTTATATTTTATTTATTATTATTCTTTATTATTACATTCATTTATTGGAGCTTTCTTTGCAATTTTTCACGTGCAATCCATAAAAAACCTTAATAATTTATACTTGAAAGAGTTTTAGTGCTTAGCACGAAATTCATATTTAATTCAATTTTTAATTGTTGGGGGTAAGTGGATAAAAATTTTAACAACTATTTACAGCGAAGGTTGAGTGTATAGCTATTTCACGAAAAAAATTTAATTGATAATAATTAATAACTTATTTTTCTGGCATCCTAGTAAGCAAAAAATCCAATTGCATTCACGGGGGGCTTAGACCCGAACGCACCCCATCCTTAAACTTGCCACTGGATGTGCTCACAAACATTACGTAGCATAATTTTAGGCGTCTGATTTTCACCTATTATCCGAGCTCTAATTACTACATACCCAAATTAGATATCCGAAAAATTAGAACGTTGTCTTCAAGGGAAATGGCCGAGCTTTCAATAGCTTTAATCATTTTTTAAAATAAGTAAGTAATTTAAAAGATATTTAGGAGTGAAAATAGGCAAAAAACGTGTTTTTCGCCCATTTGGGCATGAATATCTAAAAATCTGTACGTATTACAGAAAATGTGACTTCAGATTCGGATTCAGCGCACCGAAATCCTTTAGAAAAGTAGAATTTTATTTCTGTAACAAAAATTTGTTGAAATTTTGTCGACCAGTGTTATTATTCAGAAACTTATATTTTAAAAATCTTTCCTTAATAGTTATTTCAAATATATTTTTTTAAGTCTTCAAAGACTTTTATATTGAGACAAATTTCAAAAAAATCTTTGCGTAATTAAGCTGATTCCACATAAAACTTTTTTCGCGTTGCGTTACGCCTTTTTCTATGTCAAAAAACGCAAAACTGAACAACTATGCCACAATGAACGTTGTAACATCACTCAAAAAATATTTATTTTCTGAAAAATCTGTCATTCTCCGTTTTATTTATAAAACAATAAATATGAAAATAAAATCTATTAAATTTTTTTCCAATTGTATGAAATTTAAATTTGTTTATTTACATTTGAAGTAAAGTGAAACTGAAAAAAAATTTCAACGCACCCAAAAGTTCGGCGTTGCGTTACTTTTTGTTAGGTGGAAAACTTCATAAATATACATGTATTTTATCCCAGCTGTCACGCAGAAAGTGTCACGTAGCGCAACACAAAGTTCTATGTGGCATCAGCTTTATTATCAGTAACAAATCTTTATATATATTACGCTAAGCGATTTTTTGTAAGTACCATAACTTTTACACCGTTATACCGATTTTCGAAAATGTGGTGTCAGATGAAAGGGCTTGACCTGTAGATGTCATATGAAAGTACTTGGCATGGAAATGAGTAATTTATTAAAATTTTTACATTTTTAAGTTTGAAGTGTCATGCAAGGCCTAGCATTGAAGATGGGTAATAAAAGGAAAGGAAAGAGGAAAATGAAAGGACGGATATGGCGAAGGACAGGAAGCGAAAGAGGAAATATGAAAAAAAAAAAGGCGAGCCAAATGGCCTTTTGGAGGTCGCTTTAAGGTTACCATAGTCTAGAAAAATATTCGGCACAAAACTTCACTATGGGGCTCCTTGGTCAAAATCTTTGTATAAAAAATCTAGGTCCACAGAAAATAAAAATAACCAGTAGCTGTGAAGGTATATCAAAAAATTTTTAAATGAGGCAATAAGTGGTCTTCCACCCTCAAATTGTCGCAAAGTATAATTGGAAGCCACTGCATCGCGTGGCCGGGTTGACTAGTTGTTTTTTATATCTTCAAAGGCTTTCATTGAAACAAAGTTCAAAAAAAGTCTCAGAAAATTTTCAATAACTTTCATATACATACATAAGTACTGAAGCAAATTTCCAATTTGAAATTGTATGAAAGATTTTTGTCGAAGATATAAAAAATAAATTTGTTACTCAAAATAATTACTTAAAGATATTTTTGAAATTCGTCTCAATGAAAGTCTTTGAAGACTCAAAAAACAATTTGTTAGGGATAATAATTACTCAAAGACTTTTTCAAATTTGTCTCAATATAAAAGTCTTTGAATATATAAAAGAAAATTTCTCATTCATAATAATTACAAAAAGACTTAAAAAAAAATATCTCAGAAATGACTATTATGGAAAGACTTTTAAAATATGTTTCTTTCAATAATAATTATTTTTTGATTTTTATTTTTTCTCTTATAATAATTACAACTCTGCTTTTTCATACTAAGCCACATATTGGATAGAAACACTACAACAAGAACAACCGTATGCCTGGGCGTATGAGTAACTTTCTTTCAAAGAAATGCAAAATCTTTCACATAGCCCTGTTTGAAAGGGAACTATTCAATATGTATGTGCATGCACATAATAGAGCTTACCCTAATGTCTCTACTTATATGCCGACGAAATACTCACATTTTTAAATTGCACCCACTGGCATACATACACACATACATAATAATAATAATAATACAATGGCGCTATTATAACTCTGACGAGTTTTATGGCCGAGCTTCTCTCCCAATTCGAGGTGTGTTCCTTTTTGTTTTTCCTACTAATTGGGTGGACCTACAGTTTTATGCCGACTCCGAACAGCGAATGCATTTTTTGTGAGAAGCTTTTTTTTTTTTTTCATGGCAGAAATACTCTCGGAGGGTATGCCGCCCACTGCCGAGAGGTGACCGCTGCTCTTAAAAAATCCAATAATTAGATTTTTACTAATTAGAAAAATTTTTTTTTTTTTTTTTTTTTTTTTTTTTTGGTGTTTGCTCGGACTGGGGTTTGAACCCGAGACCTCTGGCATAGTAGGCGAGCACTCTACCCACTGCACCATAGCGGCCACACACATACATACTCACATACTTACATTTACATATATTTATTTGCATGTATTAACAACTTTATTGCCGTTGCAGCAGCCGCCTTTTAAAACTTAGAAATATGTTTTACATAGGTATGTAACGAAATTGTAACATATAACAACAAAAAAAAGAGAGCTGCAAAATAAGAAGAGTGACACAAGGGTGGGCCGGAGTACATACACACACATACAAAAAGATGAGCATATGACAGCATAATATGCATCAAAAATGCTAACTGGCAACTGCAGCTGAGGTAAAACAAACAAATCAGTATCAGTGATGAAAAGCGGCAGCATTTCTTGGCTTGGCTTACATACCCGAGTGACAAGAAAATCAGGAAGGCAAAACGCACATGCATGCACACACACATACATACATACATACATATTATTACTTATGCATACACGATGGAAATTCCAATCGAATATAGACTAATGGCAGTAATGGGTATACGCATATATACATATACATGCAACATACGCCCATAGGAAGGTTCGCGTGTATTGGTGTATCCTTGCTTTGCTGGATGCACGACGACAGCGATAGCTTCAGGTAAACATAATTTGCCAGAGTCAAAACGTGAACGGAAAATTGAATAAAATTGAGTTGCTGACTGAAGGAAATGTTAGTTGCAGGAACATTTTGAGTACATATCTGGCGAATGAATATCCTAAAGTTTATGATTGAGCTGTGGAATTGGAGAATATCGCAGAGGCGGAATGAAGTGGAGATGGTGCAGATAATATTAATTTTAAACTTTGTGGAGAAAGTTTACAAATCGAAGATTTATATCACTATAATACGTATGCATGTCGGTATGTATATGGGTATGTACCCTGCAAAAAGTGGGACCACGTAATATGCTAGTAGAGGACCAGGTTACGTAGTGACAGTTCCTAGTTACTGAGGTGGTCCAAATATATGAAAAAAATATGGTTACATTAAAATTGCGATGTCATTGGACATGACCACCCCTGCTTCACCGCTGCATAAAAAACCACCCCATTTGGGCCATAGACTAGTCTGCTTACAGTAGACCACGTTTTAAACTACATCCCAATACCCTAGACCGAGCCAAATTGCCGACCAACCACGAATTAGTTGGCGGCGAACGACAATTTACATTCGATGTGGTCCGATGCAGCATAACATGTAACCAACTCCGTAACCACGTCCCTTCAGACCTACTTTATAGCCCCGTCCCATTGGACTACCTGGTCCTCAAATTTTTGAAGGGTATATACTAGGGTGGGGCGATTTACTAACCTATATCGCGCGATCGAAATTTGGATTCCTCTCATTTTTCTGAGTAGAAAACACTTCCACTACATTTGTCTAAAATTAATTTTGATGTTCCGGAATTTGGTTTTTATGAACCAAGACGAATTTTTGAAAATAAAAATTTGGCAAAAATCGACAAAAAGATATCCAGGCCAATATGCGCATCGATTTGAAGCAGAATTTTATGCTGAATCCAGATATGAAATCGAAACTAAAATCGGATGATCCGTTTTCGAGATATAGCGTGATTTCCGGTTATGGAGGCTGAATGCCCAAAATCGCATATTTTCGCGATTACCTCTTGTTGTATACAATACATCTTATTTTTTTTTGCAAACTTTTTACAGATAAGTCAATACAATATATGAACAGTACTTTAAAATATTAATTTATCTTCCGGTATAGGAAAACTAGATAGAATGCACTCTTTTTTCCTTGGCCCAAAAGCGCGGTATGGGTTCTCTATGTTATAGTCATCCGATACCGATGATTTTCACCGACAGCGCTTTGTGTACAATAAATGTTCTAAATACAAAATTTCAGAATTTTAGCTGCAAAAATTTAAGAGTTATTCCCTAAAACTTCGACTTATGCTTCTGAAATTTGTTTTTTTTGCTTCCAATAGTACGCTATGGCGTATGAGTAACCTTAAGTTTTTTTTAGTTGACTAAAGTAAAAAAACAAGTCCCAAACAGCATACGTCTACGTTTTGGGTTATAACTCCTCAGCTAAAATTCTGAAATTTTGTATTTAGAGCATTTATTGTACACAAAGCGCTGTCGGTGAAAATCATCGGTATCGGATGACTATAACATAGAGAACCCATACCGCGCTTTTGGGCCAAAGAAAAAAGAGTGCATTCTAGTTTTCCTATACAGGAAGGTAAATTAAATTTTAAAATACCGTTCATATATTGAATTGACTTAACTATAAAAAGTTTGCAAAAAAAATTAAGATGTATTGTACACAACAAGAGATAATCGCGAAAATATGCGATTTTGGGCATTCAGCCTCCATAACCGGAAATCACGCTATATCTCGAAAACGGATTATTCGATTTTAGTTTCGATTTCATATCTGGATTCAGCATAAAATTCTGCTTCAACTCGATGTGCATATTGGCCTGGATATTTTTTTGTCGATTTTTGCCCAATTTTTATTTTCAAAAATTCGTTTTGGTTAATAAAAACCAAATTCCGGAACATCAAAATTAGTTTTAGAAAAATGTCGTAGAGGCGTTTTCCACTCAGAAAGATGAGAGGAATCCGAATTTCGATTGCGCGGTATCGATTAATTTCCCTCCATACAAATCGCCCCACCCTAGTATATACTGGCTATTAGAAGATCTGCGTATTACTTAAACTTGAACTGGGATTTTTTGTTTCTCTTTTTTTTATTTCCTTAAAAATATATCGAAATCCACTCCTCCCTAAAACGGTACAGCAGAGTATACTCAGATATTTACAAGTAAGATACACTGAAGTTGCGGTAACAACAAGTGAACAGATATTAAACATAAATTTCGTTTTATTTGCGCTAAGAATCAAAAAAGACACCAAAATACAAACTGCTAAGAAAATTGTCACTGTTGCATCCATTGCACCTATAAAAAATTAGCATCTACCAACAACTATGTGCATTCATATTTCAAAGATTCATCCGGTATGCAATGGCACGCCAATCGAAGACCACCAAAGTGATGCCAAATAAGCACATAAGCCCAGCGCGAACAACCAGAGCTTATAAGTTAGAGCGCTGCAATAGCACAAACAAAAACAAAAACAAACAAAAATAATAATGGCGCATAGAACAAACCACAGCTGCAATAACCGCAATAACAAAAAAGCAACAACAGCAACAACGATTATAACAAAGCTCAAGTTCAAAATCGACGCTGCCGCGAAAAAAGCACTGCGCGCATTGAACGGCACGGAAACCAACCAACCCCAACACCAGCACCAGCCCCAGCCCCATCTCCAACTCAAGCGCAATTTAAAAGGCAAACAACATGCGACAAACACACTCTAATGGACGAGTGGAAAGACATGGCAAGAGAGGGGGGTTGTAGTTGGGGTCATACGACGCGTCGTTTGATGGCGAGATGCCGCAAGTCTTCGACTAGTTCCAGTCAACCACTATCAAATATGGCGGTGGGCGATTGAAGGGTTGTTGACTGAAATATATAATGGCCAGAGATTGGAAGAGCAACTAAATGAAGTGATAAAAATGGCAGAAAAGCTTTATTGACAGAGGCGTAAATGCGTCTAACTACATATATGAACGGCAATATGCATAACGGTTTGAATATGCGTGCGTGTATGTGTGTGTATTGTTAAAGGAGAGAGAAAAAATAAATTTAGATTTAAGCTAGACAAGGCACAATTTGATAGCGCATTTAATGACATAATAACGCTGAAGTTGTGGTTGTTGAAGGCCGAGAGATGTAATCTCGGGTCTTATATTGAGATGCTGTGTTTACACCAGGGCTGCACATTAATGTTATTTTTTATCAATAACCCAAAAAATATTTTGTTTTCAATTCAACTTTGAAAAATTTTAACGTTAAGTGCTGAACAAAAAAATACTTTTTTGAAAATTATCAAAAAAAGTTATGAAAAAAAATTTCGTTTTGTTGATTATCAAAAAACAAATATTGAAAAAATTTTGTTTCGGTAGCCAACAAAAAAAATTATCAAAAAAAAAAAAAAAAATAACGTTAATAAAAATTCAAAGTAAAATGAAGCCGTAAGCCCGAAACAAATTTTTATTATTATTTTGTTTTTGATAATCAACGAAACAAAATAATTTTGATAATTTTTTCAAAGGCAGCCGTAAGCATGCTAAGATAAAAAAGAGCCTGGTAACTAACATTATAGAGTAGTTTTAACTATTTCACTTTTAATCTAAGCTCTAACCTCTAACATTGTCCTAAAAATTATGGACATCTGGATGGAATCTATTTTCTATTCAGATACGCATATGCAGCAGTGACTCGGCATTTACTTTCTAATTTAATAAAAGTTAAGCTACAATTAATTTAGATTTTTGTCGCCTCACACATTCTAATCACTTCAATTGGCGTCAAACAAATACCACATAAAAGTGATTATAAAGTTACTCATACGCCATGTTGAACACTTTCACTGTATCAAAGTAGACATTTACTATTTCTTGCTCGTATGCCAAAGTGTGTGACAAATTTAAACTATTTTATCATCATTAGGCAAACACATATACATACACATAATAACACAAATTTATTCACATACATGTACACATTCTATGTATGTACATTGAGCCATCGCAAATGACAAATCAACGAACGAAAAGGTGACAAAATTACATACACTTCGTGCTGAAGCGGCCAAATGTTGGAAAATCAAGTGATTCGTGGTCATTCACGTACTGCTGCACGATGATAACAAAAGTGACGGCCTAGGACGACTACGACGACGATTAAACTTTGACCAAAATCACAGACACTTGAGGTAACAATTTGCAATTGTGCAAAATACAAAGCAAGCGTTGATGAGATAATGAGCGTGAACACTAAAACTAACTGCAACACGCACTTACATACTCGTAAAAAAGTTTCGTTTTTGGGCATGTGTGTTGTGGAAAGTTGTTGCTATCTTGGCTCGTGGCTCTTGTACATGCGTATGTGATTGCTAAGTATGTGAAGAAACTAAAATTACACGCTGTATTATTCATCAAGTTTTCTGCGCAGATTGCCAGGGTTACCATTTATGTGTTAAGAATTCGAAGAAATGTATGTGTCGCAGGAGACTTTCGCCAGTCAAACTTAGTTAAGCAGCAACCCTCGTACAAAGCCCGGTTTAAAACTGAACGCGATAAGGTGCTACAGCAAAATGTGGCGAACCTTTAGCTCAACTATTTGGGCAGCCATCAAGTGATTTGTTTTATGATTTGCAAATTATTAGCTTAACTCACAACCTTCGGATTTGACCTGATTGTAAAAGAGGGTGGAGCGAGTTGGGGCATTTTTTTTTCTGAAATCATTATTGGCATACCTGCAGAAAGTTGCCCTTCTAGCACAGAAGTACGACTGCAAAATGTTATTGGCCTAGTCCTTTGTTTAGAGCTGCCCGAATTACATTAAAAATGGGCAAAATGCTCCAGATGCATAAAATTCATTAGCTAGATAAAATTATTTTTATAATTTCTCATAAAAATATACACAATTTTTCGATGGAAAATGTTTAAATCAGTGTCTCAAAGGTTATACAAAAATTCTGAAAATTCGAGGAAATTTCAAAAATTTCAAAAATTTTCTCGAAGTTTCAGAACTTTTTATCTTAAGCTGATTCCACATAAAACTTTTTTCGCTTTGCGTTACGCCGCTTTCTATGTCAAACAACGCAAAACTAAAAAACTATGCCACATTGAACGCTGCAACATCACTCAAAAAATATTTATTTTCTGAAAAATTTCTCATTCTCCATTTTATTTACAAAAAAGTAAATAAGAAAATAAAAATCTATTAAATTATTTTTCAATTGTGTGAAATGTAAATTTGTTTATTTACATTTGAATTAAAGTGAAACTGAAAAAAAATTTCAACGCCCCCAAAAGTTGAGATTTGGGCAGCTTTGTGCTTTACGTAACTTCGGCGTTGCGTTACTTTTTGTTATGTGAGAAACCTCATATATATACATGTATTTTAATCTCAGCTGTCACGCAGAAAGTGTCACGTAGCGCAACACAAAGTTCTATGTGGAATCAGCTTTATAGTTTTACATGTACACTGCAGTGCACTGGTTAACAGATTCATCGAAAAAAAATGAAAAAAAAATTAACAAAAAATTGAATTTGTGATATAGACAAGCCCTTTTCGAAATAGCTGTATACCACAGCTTCGCTGTTAATAGTCTTCAGCTAATTTTCCACTTACCCAAATCAAAAGTAGTATTATTTAAACACATTAACAAATTTCTACCGAACATTTTTTTATCTATGTAATTTTGAAGACTTAAATTTTCAGACTGAGTACTTGAATACAAAAATCGTTGTCTTCAAGCACTCCTCTTCAAAGTTTATTTGGAGCCCGCAATAAGCATTGCACTTGTTCTAGATTCTCATTGCTGAATGAATCAGCTGTTTACCACTGACATTCATTTTCTTAATTCATTTCGATTTTCATTAGGGATGCAAACTGCGTTATTAGTAATAAAAATATTTTATTACTGCGGACAACACATAACTCCTCTCACTTAGTATTAATGAAATTAGATTTTGTTCTTTTTGTTCTTCTCACCCAAAACGGCATCTGCAATTTTTACTACATTCTGCGAATTTTTGTAATTTCATTTTTCTTTGGAAATTGTTATTCAGGTGTCGCAGCAAAATTAACTGAAATACGCATAATAAAATCAATGTTGCGAGTAGCTTAATTTCCATTTCCAATAAAACCTATGCTACATATCCACTTGGTTGCTGACTCAAGTATATATTTATGTTTGTATGTGTGTAGGTATTTAAATTATGCACAAAATTTCCTTTCAGTTTGTCGCCAAGCGTCCACACTGTCTCGCATTTCGCTTCGGTTGCTTTTGTTGCTGTGCAAGGTTATTCATATTTCGCAACAAGCAGCAATAACGATCACATGTATCGGCTATATACTACAAACATACATACTATGCTTGGGCTTTTTCATCTGGACGTGTGTAGATGCTGCTCATTGCCGGCACTTAAATAGAACACTGCATACATACATACATACATACATACGTTTATATGTAGTTCAGAACAATTTAATATACATATATATGTACATAAGTATGTATGTTTTTATGGTGCATTATGAATATTGTAAAAATTGTCACGAACTTCAATCGAGAAGAGCGCTGGAGACCTCAACCATAGACAAACGACCAAGATAACTGATAGTAACACTTTTGTTCCGCCAAATGCATGCTGAACGCCAAAAAATATGCTATAAAAGTATATATTTGCATAAATTTAAATTTTCCCATATGGACAGACAAATATAAATACGCTACACTTTTTTAGGAGCAGCGGGAGGTGAAGAATTGAAGTAAGTAAGCCCAGCAAAGAAAACTCAGTTCGAGTAAAAATAGGGCGTTGATATCCAGCTGTGGGTTTTATTAACATATGAGAGTAACTAATCAGTTTTGAAAGAAATGGCATTTCTGAATTTCTCTCCATATTCAAAAATAGGCTCTTTTAAAGAACAATTTTCTTTCAATATTTTTTATATATATGGAAAAAATATTTATGTGGAAAAATATGTAGATCGTCACAGGCCGATGAGTAAACAAAATAGTCAAATTGATTAATTAGCTAAGGAAGGAATTAGAAAATCTAATTTTTCATTCTAAATTTCCACACCCATTTCTAAGCGCTCATTTGCTGAAGCAAAATCTTCCCAAACAAACAGTAGGTCAAATTTGCATATCTTTGTGTCTCAATAGTGGATTAACTCACATAAATATCTAAGGCAAGCATTGGAAGTGGGTGTAGCAAACAATTGTATTCTTCTTCTACCTCCTCCTCTTCCTCTTTTTAACACGCTTTTATTAGCTTCACCTGTATGTATGTATGTATGTATGTATGTATGTATGTATGTATGTATGTATGTATGTATGTATGTATGTAACTTCATCCCATCCTAAAAGTTGCAACATTTAACTAAATTATTATATCTTTCAAACTATTCACTTTTTTGTGTTCTCTCTATTATTTCTATTCTCCTCCTGATTCGAAACATGACATCAACAGCCCAACGGCATCATATAGTAGGACATTCAACATTATAGTATTTTATGCTTCATTGCGGCTTTTATGTTACCTTTCTTAAAAATAGCCTCTATGAAGTTCAATTCACTCCCGTATACAAGCCAATAAGTAACAAGCTTTCAGGGTACGGAAAAACTCACTCACGAACGCTCAAAAATACATTCTTCTCAAATCACAAACAAATGTTCAAAGAAAAACGTATAACCACTCAAATAGCTAGCGAACTAACGCACAACAGCCAGCGAACGCTCATAGCGTTGGCGATAAACTCAATGCATAAATTCACTCAAAAATGAAGCTTGAAGCTTTCTGTTTTGTTGTTGTTGTATTTGCAATGAAATCAACCGCATGTACAATGTACATACATACGTATGCAGAGCAAGCACTGGTTTTGTGTTTTGTGTAACAAGCTTTCTGTTTTGTCGTTGTTGTGTTTGCAATAAAAACAATCGCATGTACATATATATGTATGCAAAGCAAGAACTGGTTTTGTTTGTAATTCATTTAATAGTAAGTGCTGAATCAACGAAAAGGAACCCTAATTACATTTTTATACAATGTTTTGTAAACGTGAGGTGAAAAAAATTTCTCTAAAAAAAAAAATAAAAAATAAAAATAAAAAAAAAATAAAAAAACATGCGCCACTCGGGACTCGAACCTGAGCTCCTTGGTCCGTAGGCAGCATACCTCACCATTACGCTACAAACGTATTCGGAGCTTTATTGTCTAAATTCGAATTTATTCAATCAGGTTTCTTTTTTTTTTGTTCTTTTCAAATACTTCACCTCAACTTCTCTTCACTTTCTGATTGTAAAATATAACAAAACGTTTGGGAAATTTTGTATTTCCAAACTAGTTTGGAAAACCTTGAATAAAAGGGTTTGGAAAATATTGCATAATAAGCTAGTTTACTTCACTGCATATTGGGACTTTTGGTAGAAGTTATAAATACATATGTATGTAGATCTATTTCGGAGAACACCACATCCCATCAGACTTCTTTTTACTTTTATTCTTGCGTCCGCATAAAACATCCTTTAATGAAAAATTTCACTAAAAAGTCAAAAATAAATAATAGCTTAAAAAAACTAAAAAACACGCTTTAATCTTAAAAATCGTACTAAAAATTGAGAAATAATTTAATTAGAAACAAAATGATGAACGAAAATATAAGTATTTAAGGAAAAGCGTGGGGGTGCTCAATAATATTTGAACATGAAAATATTCGATTCGTACAACTAGTACAAAAATATACCTAGTTGCGAAATTAAAGAGTACGATATATGAAATCTCAAAAAAGTCAAAATAAAATTATTAGTAAAAAAACACCGATTTTAAATATTTTTTGACATACTGAGCACCCCACGCTTTTCCTTAAATACTTATATTTTCGTTCATCATTTTGTTTCTAATAAAATTATTTCTCAATTTTTAGTACGATTTTTAAGATTAAAGCGTGTTTTTTAGTTTTTTTAAGCTATTATTTATTCTTTTTTCTTCCGCTTGTATCCTTTTTCTTCGTCTTCTTCCTCAACCTCCTCCTCCTCTACTTCTTCTTCTTCTTCTTCTTCTTTTTCTTTCTTCTTCTTCTTTCTTCTTCTTCTTCTTCTTCTTCTTTTCTCTTCTTCTTCTTCTTCTTCTTCTTTTTTCTTCTTCTTATGAAACAAATATTAAAATCGAAAAATAATAAATGTCAAGCAGAATTTTAGTACGTATCCTTGTTCCAGTTATTTCTTTCTTTTATTGTTAAAAAATCTTCGTTCATATTTTTTTTCTTTATTTTTTTTCTTTCGCCCATTTAATTCCGCTACACTTTTGCCAATGTTTGACAACCTTGCATGATTTTTTGGCGCCGATTTTGGACCAGTGCCAATGCCCTTCAAGATGTTCGCATAAGCAATACATTAATACGTTCATATGTGTGTGTACGTATTTTGAAGTATTCATGTATAGTTTTGTGTAATATGTATGCGAATGTGTTTTGTATGCAAAGTGTCATGAAGCTTTTTGAGGCGCGCCGAACTTTCTTCCAGCATTCCTTTGCCATCTTATACAGCTGGCTTTGCTGTTAGCATTTCGTTTTGGTAATATAAGCAGTATGTATACAGTCATGCATACATATATTCATGTGCGCCTATACATACATATGTACATACATACATACATATTTGATAGTAAATAAATAAATTATGAAAAAATATCCAATAGCTTCAGGATATTGGGGCGATGACATCAATGACGTGTCCGCCATAAATTTAAATTTATGTTGGAATTTGAATTTGTTGGTCATATTTTGGCCATTAAACAACAAGAGAGAAACTTTTCTTGTTTCCATTGGGCGTTTTTGGTAGATTGTGCACTTTGGTTTACACGCATGTTTATAAGCAATACAAATGGCTATTTAAGCTTTAAGTGATTTTGTTAGGATTTTTAATGTGCAAAGCATATACCGCTAGATCATGCAGCTTATTAACTTTTCTTTTTCATAGTTGGCGCTTATCGGTATAAAAGATTTTGGCCAAGTTCAATAGATAATGCCGGTCGTTGCTGCTTCGTGATAACTGTCGCCAATTAGGAACAACACGAGAGGTCAAGTCAGTCTTCATCTGATATTATCAATGCAATGCCCAATGCAATGGATGCACTAAAAATAAAATTTCGTAAAAAAACTACGAAAGACTTTCGTAGTCTAGAGTTTCGTAAAATGTACGAAAGTTTCGTATATATTACGAAAGAATTTTTCTCAACAAAATCTAATTTTACGAATCTTTCGTAAATATTACGAAAGGGCTTTCGTAAACCATTTTCTAATATTTTTTTCGTATATATTACGAAATATTTCGTAAATATTACGAAACACTTTCGTAAATTTTCTTAAAATTGTTTTTACGAATAATTTCGTATATTGTACGAAAGTTTTCGTAACATTATCAAAGGATTAAAAGATTTACGAAATACATTCGTAATATATACGAAATAATTTCGTAATATTATCAAAGGATTAAAAGATTTACGAAATACTTTCGTAATATATACGAAATACTTTCGTACAACAATATTTTACCGTACAAGTTTTCTTTCATTGTGAAGTGTTGGGTCGGTGCAATAATATCAAAAATTATTTTAAGTAGTAAGTGCGTAATGAAATAATGTATAAAAAAATAATGCATTGTATATAAAAAGACAATATTGATATATAAAATAAACTGTGATATTTTCCAACTTGATTCAACTTAAGGGTGAGTACATTAGTTGCATTTACTTTACTTTTTTTCGGTCTTATCTATTTTCATAAATAAATACTTAATAAAATAATATAAAGAGATATTTCTACACTCAGAGAAAAACATTTTAAAAACATGTGAAAACGTGCTTAAAATGGACAAAAACGTATTTAAAAGTGATGTAGATACGTCCATTTTTATTTTAAAAATGTTCATTGTAAAACAAGAAAAAACATTTAAATTTAAAAGTGTTTATTTTAATTCAAGCCCTATGAGATTTCGAACCTAAAAGTTACGCTTTTATTCCCTTCATTTTAATTTTTAATTTAAAATGATTCTATTTAATCCAAAATACATTTTTATTTCAAAACTTTCATTTTAAATTTACAAATTTTCATTTTTAAAATAAAAACGATCTGCTTTAAAACGTGCTGCTTGAATTTTAAGGTTTTAAGTAGTTTCCCTTTAACTTTATCTTTATCTTTATCTTTATCTTTATCTTTATCTTTATCTTTATCTTTATCTTTATCTTTATCTTTATCTTTATCTTTATCTTTATCTTTATCTTTATCTTTATCTTTATCTTTATCTTTATCTTTATCTTTATCTTTATCTTTATCTTTATCTTTATCTTTATCTTTATCTTTATCTTTATCTTTATCTTTATCTTTATCTTTATCTTTATCTTTATCTTTATCTTTATCTTTATCTTTATCTTTATCTTTATCTTTATCTTTATCTTTATCTTTATCTTTATCTTTATCTTTATCTTTATCTTTATCTTTATCTTTATCTTTATCTTTATCTTTATCTTTATCTTTATCTTTATCTTTATCTTTATCTTTATCTTTATCTTTATCTTTATCTTTATCTTTATCTTTATCTTTATCTTTATCTTTATCTTTATCTTTATCTTTATCTTTATCTTTATCTTTATCTTTATCTTTATCTTTATCTTTATCTTTATCTTTATCTTTATCTTTATCTTTATCTTTATCTTTATCTTTATCTTTATCTTTATCTTTATCTTTATCTTTATCTTTATCTTTATCTTTATCTTTATCTTTATCTTTATCTTTATCTTTATCTTTATCTTTATCTTTATCTTTATCTTTATCTTTATCTTTATCTTTATCTTTATCTTTATCTTTATCTTTATCTTTATCTTTATCTTTATCTTTATCTTTATCTTTATCTTTATCTTTATCTTTATCTTTATCTTTATCTTTATCTTTATCTTTATCTTTATCTTTATCTTTATCTTTATCTTTATCTTTATCTTTATCTTTATCTTTATCTTTATCTTTATCTTTATCTTTATCTTTATCTTTATCTTTATCTTTATCTTTATCTTTATCTTTATCTTTATCTTTATCTTTATCTTTATCTTTATCTTTATCTTTATCTTTATCTTTATCTTTATCTTTATCTTTATCTTTATCTTTATCTTTATCTTTATCTTTATCTTTATCTTTATCTTTATCTTTATCTTTATCTTTATCTTTATCTTTATCTTTATCTTTATCTTTATCTTTATCTTTATCTTTATCTTTATCTTTATCTTTATCTTTATCTTTATCTTTATCTTTATCTTTATCTTTATCTTTATCTTTATCTTTATCTTTATCTTTATCTTTATCTTTATCTTTATCTTTATCTTTATCTTTATCTTTATCTTTATCTTAGTCTTAATTTTTAATTTTTATTTTTATTTTTCTTTTTTTTCTTTTTCTTTTTCTTTTCTTTTTCTTTCTTTTTGACAGGGTTATCTATTTAAGTGGATCGGAACGACGTCCACATTTGCAAATTGCGATTCCCAAAGTTTCCTATGGTTGTCAGACGTATAAGCAATATGTACCTCTTATTTTATTAGGGCACAGCCAGACGATGCAAGAAATTAAGTAAGTGAAAAATTCAAATTTTTGTATTTGTTGCCTTTCTGAAAGTAATTTCTTGCATAGTCTGGCAGTGCCCTTAGTTATTAAAATTAATATAAATATAAATGTAAAATATTAAATTAATAAAGAACTTTTAATTAATTGAATAAATTTATTATAGTAGATATTTAAAACTAAAATGAAATTATCTAAACTTATTTCTTATGCATATATAAAACATTTTTCTCTTAGCATTATTTTATTGATATACATATTTCGAAAAAGTTTTCAAATTTCATTGAAATATGCATCATATATACATATATATATGTATGTAATAATTAGGGCTTTTTTAGCTTTAAGCTAAAAAATAATTTGGTCAATTGTACAACAATTTGATAGCTCTAACAGCCTTCGTAGATTTACGAAAGCGGTTTCGTAATATTTACGAAATCTTTCGTTGCTCAAAAGTACGAAAGTACCTTGTAAATAGTACGAAAGCCTTCGTAAATACTACGAAAGTATTTTGTAAATAGTACGAAAGCCTTCGTAAATATACGAAAGTATTTCATAAATACTACGAAAGTATTTCGTAAATAGTACGAAACCTTTCGTAAATAATACGAAAGTATTTCGTAAATAGTACGAAAGCCTTCGTAAATACTACGAAAGTATTTCGTAAATAGTACGAAAGCCTTCGTAAATATACGAAAGTATTTCGTAAATAGAACGAAATGGCTTTCGTACTATTTACGAAACCATTCGTTGCTCAATTTTACGAAAGTATTTCGTAATATGTACGAAAGATTTCGTAATATTTACGAAATATTATTTTGAGTGTGATGCCTTCCCTCTGCTACCACCGGTGGGTGTGGACAGCAATACTTTATAGACCGGAACAGCTTCAAAGATTTGCGTAACATGACGATGGCCAGTGCAACCGCTGAATTTTTATTCGCTTAACTATTTCGATGCCTGCTTAAAACTCGTACAGCTCATTATTTAACCTCCTTCGATACTCGCCGTCGCCAATATAGCCAAGAACTTTTCTCTCGAATATTCCAAGCGCCATTTAATCTGCACCTTCTTTGTCCAAGGTAGCACTTGCTGGCATGCACGTTGGATTTCCAACCCAATAATTAGCTCGATAAATGGAATTTTTGTTGCCACCAAGGCTGCTCATCTCTTCTGTTTTTTCCTAAAGCATTTTTTTTTTTATTTTTTAGTAGAAAGTTCCTCATCCTTTGATTAGCTGGTTGTGATGTGTTCATCTAAAAACTATCGAAGAGATGAGTATGACTTACAAACATAAAAGTGCTTAGGGTCGGTTTCGCCATATAGTTTTACGTAACTTGTTTGGCGAGCTGTCAAATAAATTGCTTAACTGGCCAAAAATCTCTATTTGAGTGCTTAACTGGAGATGGTGAAACCGGCCCTTAGAATCTTCTGGGAAACAATTTGGGACCCTCACTCTTTTAAATAATTTGAAGAATAGTTTTGTGGACCTTTGGCGAAAACTCAAAGTCTAGTTTAGGTTCATTTAGGAGTTATTTCTGGAACTTTTTGGAAACCGCTTAAGACCATTTCCGGTCCACTGAGCGACATTTACGAAACTGATTCATTAGTAATGAATCATTACTAGTCTTGTTGTGGGAAAGGAATTACATTTTCAACTAGTGCTAAGCATTGATGTACATACATATCTGTGCCTTTAAATTAAAGTAGCTTAACTCGAAATGTGGTGAACGGAGAAAATTCCATTTAATTCTAGTTAGGATGTTTTAATGAAATGATTTTTGATACAATACTAGACTTAAGAGATTTGCTGGAAGATAAGTTGTTTTAACTGATGCAAAATGTTTCTATTTGAGTTAGGATAATTTTTATATCCTAATAATTTTTTAAATATTACTCCAATTTAAATGGGGATAAGACAGATCGATGGTGTTTCCTCCAAAGATTAATACCATAACAATAACTCAATTTCGCTTTATCTCGAGTTAGACTACTTTAATTTGTGGGCACAGTTATGTACATTAGACCATATCGCAAAAAAAAAGTTCGCCGACGCCCCCGCATATGATATCTTTTTGGAAAACATTTGCGGAAAATTTTTTAATTTTTTTTTGGACCCCGCTAGATGTCGCTAAAATTTATTTTTCTTATATCTTCGGTATTTATAGTCCGATCTCTAAGTTTAATACACCAATATCTTTGGCTTGAAAGGACGCCTTATACTATGGCATATTATTAACCCTATATGCGACATTGGGGTCACTAACACCCAGTACTTAGTTTATACCACCCTAATGTACCTTTTTTATGTCTGCATGTTAAACGTAGTCAAAAATCATTAATCTCTTGCAAAATAAGTATTTCGATAGCTTAAGCAGAACCCGAAATATGGGTTTTTCGGCTTCTTTGGTCTTTTAGGTTAATTTTACAGAAAAATTTTCTGAGGAGACCCGTAATAAAATATTTATATCAAATAATTTTATAGAATATTTTAACCCTCTAGCGACCTTAAAAATATTACACTGGATCACAAAATGAAATTTTTTGTCTGTACTTTCAACGTGACTATCCTACCTATATGTAAAATCGGTCGCTGATTCAGAAAATCGGGTTCATTTTTAATTCTATGGGAAGGTTTTTGAGATATCGGCAATTTACCGTTATTTGGCCAATTGCTCCACTTAATCCTGTATACCTCTTTAACGCAGTGAGCTATCTTCTATCTTCTTTTAAATTTCCTTTTCATGGCTGCTATAACATTTTTCCCTAACTCTTATAGTTTCTGAAATATTAACGATTCAATTTGAATTTTTTCGATTTTTTACGATTTTTTGAAGAAAAAATTGACTTTGTCAGGCAATATCTTTAAAACCAATGTCTTCACCTTCGGTTTTACTCCTTTACATGAAGCTCCATTCTATTGGGAAAAAGATAAGCTATCAACGAAGAAAATCCATGGTAAAATGGAAAAGTTATAGGCGATCAAGTAAATACACCCAAGTCGCGCAATGCCTCTGCACGGGTATATTCTATGCATATTATACCAATACCTACACATCTGCAGTAGCAGCACATTGGCAGCGCAGTAGGTAACAGCGCATTTACGGGTATAACATGCATAGAATATACCCGTGCAGAGGCATTGCGCGACCTGGCTGTATTTACTTGATCGCCTATAACTTTTCCATTTTACCATGGATTTTCTTCGTTGATAGCTTATCTTTTTCCCAATAGAATGGAGCTTCACGTAAAGGAGTAAAACCGAAGGTGAAAACATTGGTTTTAAAGATATTGCCTGACAAAGTCAATTTTTTCTTCAAAAAATCGTAAAAAATCGAAAAAATTCAAATTGAATCGTTAATATTTCAGAAACTATAAGAGTTAGGGAAAAATGTTATAGCAGCCATGAAAAGGAAAGGAAGTTGTAACCAAAAAAACTCAAAATTACTTTATGTGAATTTAAATGAGCTATTGGCCATTTTTTAATGAAGAAAAATTGAAAAAATTTTTTTGGTATATCAAATTAAAGGGAATCAAAATACCTATCGAATGGTATAAAAATATTCGAAATCGGTTTAGTAGTTTTTAAGTAATTGCAATTTAAAAATGCACAATATAAACTTTGACCTTTAATAACTTTTGTCAAAAATTGTGGTATTTGGATATTTTCATTTTGCGTTTAAACGAGTGGAAGTTGTTTAGAAACATGCTTTTTTTTCAACAAAACCGCAACAGCGAAATCCAACTTTTTATACATTAATAAACGTGTTTTTAAAGTGACAAACAAAATGAAAAAGAAAGTAAAGCGATAACGTTAAAATTACTGGTTGAATTTAAAAGAGTATGGGTTGCTATACTGAAAACAATTCTACATAAACTTCAATCGAAAATCGGCAAGCTCAAAATTGATTTTAGAGCAGTGTTGAACGAAAGAGCAATACGGAGCAAAACGGAGCTGCTCGGCTACACATACGAGTCGTGTGTGTGCTGCTAGCAAGCAATTGCGACCAGCGTTGCCACAACCAAAATCAAAAATTTACCAAAAATTAAAAAAAAAATTACCAAAAAATTACCATTTTTTGTATAAATAACAAAAATCATATCTCTGACTATAAGTTTTAATTTTAGTATACAAATATCGTAAATTATACATCAAACTCTTTAACTAACTTCAAAAGTATCTAAAAGTTTCACACTTTCTTCTGGAAACCTACGGTTACAAATAATAATAATAAAACAAAAACATACAACCCCACCAACATATAGGTCACAAACGTCGGCAAATTCGCTGATGCTGAATGGTTGGTTGTAAAAAGGAAAAACAAAAAAAATTAATCCACCAAACAAAGTCCAAGGCGGCGATAGCCTAATATTTATGCCATTAGCTTACCAGCTGAAAAATCCGAAGTTCGAATTTAGGCGGACGCCCAGAAAAAAAAGTAGTCTGAGGAAGAGATCCACTTATACAGGTCGGTCCAAGATACATACACACATACACGCCGCACCTGGGTGATAGCGGCCGAAAATAAAATCGAAATTAAAGTATTAGCAAATCAAATTTTTTTTAAAAGCGATCGACAGAGATATCAATTTGTAAAAAAAAGGTTATATAAAATTTTTTGAGTCTTGTTTTGTTTAGCCGTACAGGGTGCCCAAAACTGAGCAAAAATAAGTCCTTTTATTTCTCAACAATTACACCTTATACAAAATGCAGTATCTCATCCAATTATTAACGTACGTAATCGAGTGATACATCATTACACAGATCTTGATTAGGCCTTTCAGAAACGATAAGCCTTTTGTAAACAGCGATCACTCTTGGATTTATATGAACTTGAGAAAAAAAGTCGATGAAAACAAAATTTTAATTTTTTAATTAATAAAAAAAATAAAAAATATGATCTCCCCAAATTTTTTTATTTGTTTTGAAATGATATATTTTTAATCAAACTGCATTTTAATTTTTGAAATCCACTTGCGCCTTTCGCTTGAATAATATTTCTCCTATTTGACTAAAAGTGCTTTTTTCAAAACTCAATAATTAGGCTCCTTTTGACATTATGAAAAATCTTATTTTTAGGCGACTAATAGAAAATTTCTTCACTATGTTGTAGACAATCATAGATGCTCATGCCTATGCCCTTGAATCACATTTGTTTTTGTTTTTCCCCCCAGACATAGGCACAGATACAAATTCGCCCTTTGAATATAAAAATAAAATTTTCTTCCCCTGCCATATGCATATGTGATTGAGTTTCTTATGGGAAGGGCGAAGCTACGTCAGCTTCGCCCTTCCCATATGAAGCTACGTTGGCGTCGCCCTTCCCATATGAAATTGAAAATTACACTAACAAATTGAAAATAAAATTTTTTTGAAAAAATTGAATTCTCGAATTGAAAAGCGACGTAACTCAAAACCCAAATAAATATAAAATAAAAGGAAGAAATGCAAGAAAACCTTTTTCTTTACAAACAAGCAAGGAAGATAGCTTACTGCGTTAAAGAGGTATAAAGGATTAAGTGGAGCAATTAGCCAAATAACGGTAAATTGCCGATATCTCAAAATCCTTCCCATAGAATTAAAAATGAACCCGATTTTCGGAATCAGCGACCGATTTTACATATAAATAGGTTGGTCGCGTTCAGAGTATTTTTTGGCTGTAGAGCAGTGTTATTTTTCCTGATATTCTAAAAAATAGGTGTCAAAATAACCCTTTATTGGCGGTGCAAGAGGGTTAACATGTTCTAGAAAATTATTCGCCATTAAATTTCAATAGGGGTCTCCTCAGAAGAAATCTTTGTAAAATGAACTTAAAAGACCAAAGGAAGCGAAAAACTTATACTCCTCAGAATGTTAAATGTGTTTTATTTCTGGTTCTATTTCACCGACCGATATACTTCTTTTGTAAAAGATTAATGTTTTTTGGCGACGTTTAACATGCAGGCATAAAAAATTGCATTAGGGTGGTATAAACTAAGTACTGGGTGGTAGTGACCCCAGTGACGCACATAGGGTCAATAATATTCCATAGTATGTATAAGGCGTCTTTTCAAGCCAAATACATTGGTGTATTAAACTTAGAGATCTGACTATAAATAACGAAGATATGAGAAAAATAAATTTTAGTGACATCTAGCGGCGTCCAAAAAATAAAAATAAAAAACTTTTCCGGAAATGTTATCCAAAAATACATCATATGCGGGGGCGTACGGCGAACTTTATTCTTGCGACCCTATAAGGCGAGACAGTCTAATGTACATATGCCCATATGTACATATGTATATATAACCATGAAGGCCGTAGTATAGATATTCTGCGTATTTTTAAATTTATTTATTAAAACCTGATTCGTATTCCACATTTCTCCCTTTGTATTACGCATTTACACATCTACCTGAAAATCTGAAGTGAATAGTTTGAAACAAATCACAACTTTCTGCGTCAAATAAATACTCGTTTATCTCCAGTTATGCATTCGTCATGGCGTATACTTACTATTTAACAACTCAGTTGAATATTCTGTTTATCTTTCAAAGGAAATGCATTATTATTATTATTTTTTTTCCCCTTTCAAGCTTTCAATTAGTTAATAGCATTTCTTGAATTTACTCGCTTACCCAAACGAAACAAATAATCACAAATAATAGTTTATTTAATCACACAAGCTAAAGTAAATAAAACTATATTTCATTTAAAGTTAATATTCTACCTTGCAAATGTTTTTTATTTATTATTTACTAGCTGACCCGGCAGACGTTGTTCTGCTAAAATTTATTCCTATGAAGCCTAAAGAAAAGTCTTTGATTACCGTATTGCTAACCATTATCTTGTCTATTCTCCGAATAAAAGTTATAGTTATATTCGCCGAGACAAACCTACTTCCCCCGATCCCTATCTCAATCCCTATCTCTATTTCGGTCTCAATCTCAATCTTAATCTCAATCTCAATCTTTATCCCTATCACCATCCCTATCCCTATCCCTATCCCTATCCCTATCCCTATCGCTATCCTTATCCCTATCTCTATCCCTATCCCTATCCCAATACCCCATCCCTATCACTATCCGTATCCCTATCTCTATCTCTATCTCTATCTCTATCTCTATCTCTATCTCTATCTCTATCTCTATCTCTATCTCTATCTCTATCTCTATCTCTATCTCTATCTCTATCTCTATCTCTATCTCTATCTCTATCTCTATCTCTATCTCTATCTCTATCTCTATCTCTATCTCTATCTCTATCTCTATCTCTATCTCTATCTCTATCTCTATCTCTATCCCTATCTCTATCTCTATCTCTATCTCTATCTCTATCTCTATCTCTATCTCTATCTCTATCTCTATCTCTATCTCTGTCTCTATCTCTATCTCTATCTCTATCTCTATCTCTATCTCTATCTCTATCTCTATCTCTATCTCTATCTCTATCTCTATCTCTATCTCTATCTCTATCTCTATCTCTATCTCTATCTCTATCTCTATCTCTATCTCTATCTCTATCACTATCTCTATCACTATCCCTATCCCTATCCCTATCCCTATCCCTATCCCTATCCCTATCCCTATCCCTATCCCTATCCCTATCCCTATCCCTATCCCTATCCCTATCCCTATCCCTATCCCTATCCCTATCCCTATCCCTATCCCTATCCCTATCCCTATCCCTATCCCTATCCCTATCCCTATCCCTATCCCTATCCCTATCCCTATCCCTATCCCTATCCCTATCCCTATCCCTATCCCTATCCCTATCCCTATCCCTATCCCTATCCCTATCCCTATCCCTATCCCTATCCCTATCCCTATCCCTATCCCTATCCCTATCCCTATCCCTATCCCTATCCCTATCCCTATCCCTATCCCTATCCCTATCCCTATCCCTATCCCTATCCCTATCCCTATCCCTATCCCTATCCCTATCCCTATCCCTATCCCTATCCCTATCCCTATCCCTATCCCTATCCCTATCCCTATCCATATCCCTATCGCTATCCCTATCCTTATCCCTATCTCTATCTCTATCTCTATCTCTATCTCTATCTCTATCTCTATCTCTATCTCTATCTCTATCTCTATCTCTATCTCTATCTCTATCTCTATCTCTATCTCTATCCCTATCCCTATCCCTATCTCTATCTCTATCTCTATCTCTATCTCTATCCCTATCCCTATCCCTATCCCTATCCCTATCCCTATATCTATCCCTATCACTATCCCTATCTCTATCCTTATCCCTATCCCTATCCCTATCCCTATCCCTATCCCTATCCCTATCCCTATCCCTATCCCTATCCCTATCCCTATCCCTATCCCTATCCCTATCCCTATCCCTATCCCTATCCCTATCCCTATCCCTATCCATATCCCTATCCCTACCCCTATCCCTATAGCTACCTACCTTTACCTTACTGGGACCGTCCATCACCATCCGGGCCCACTACTTTAGCCATCTCTGGGAAACAGCCTTAGAAATCACAATGACAATAACTGTATGTATGTGGAAGCCTGCTCAACGCTTTTCATTTGCTACCAATATTGCTCGAAAACATTCAGGGGTTATCCGAGTCCACGCTTTGACCCAAATCTTGGAACCCGGCCTAGGAATCTCTATTTAAAAAGCTCTTTGTTGAAGTCCTCCTCAACAGCTTTCATTTGATACCAATATCGCTCAGAAACTTTCCAGGGTCACTCGGTCCCACGTTTTAACCCATATCTGGGAACCCGGCCTAGGTATCGCAATGAAAATAACTTTATGTTGAAGGCCTGTTCAACTTCTTTCATTTGATACCAAGACTTGCTGGATCGATCTGGGTCCTCATTTAGGCCTGTATTCCGGGAAGCTTCCTTTTTTCGAAATTCTATATACCCTACTATGTGCACTAACACCACATGAATCTACTGTGAAAATTTCATAAAGAACGGTTGGTTACTTTGGGAGTTTATAAAGGACACACATCCACATATGCACACATACACACCGATTTTTCCAATTTTCGGACTTTTCCGGAGGGATTTTCCAAAATTTTCTTGCGTACGAACCATCTCCTCGAGAATACGAACAACTGACAAAAAATTTTACAGAAATCGGCCCAGCCGTTCTCATCTGATGAGGTTAGTAACATTTTTTACACCATTTTTATATATATAGATTCCGCATGTGTACATTGAATTGATCAACAAATTTTGTTTTCCGTGAATAAACATTTAATATTCTCTTTAAGCGATGCGTTAAAAATATAAGCTGCTGCTTACAATTGAATAATCACAAAAGCATAACAAACAGATTAAAATTTAAGTATCTATTACATACATACATAGACATGCTCACGCTTACATCCACGCACGTATTTATGCGTAAACAAAGTCAGCCAGTCAAATTTTGTATGTATGTACGTTAAACGTAAAAAGTAAAAAAAAAAATAAATCATAAAAATACATCTGCACGCGCTGTGGACCCCGTAGGAAAAAGTTTTGGCTTTTTGTTTTTTTTTTTAGTTATTTTCGATAAGAAACTAGTTAAGCATAGCCAATCTTTCAGAGTTTCAGAGCAGTAATGGGTTGCTGGCTTGGGGCGTCGACAAGTTTCACGAGTTACTAGGTTGGTAAAAAGTGGGAAGAAGCTATATGTTTCATACCGCATTTAAACATGAAAGCACTTACTATGAAAATTGGCGCAACAATGTACTAAAAATTAAATATACAAACCTTACATAGAGAGCAGCCAATTCAACTGCCTGCCAGAATTCCACAAATCACACAACAAATTCCCTCAAAACATGTACACTAAGGTGGAGTGAAAACATATGGAGATTTTTTTTGTTTCTTTTTTGAACGTACCAGCAATGAAAAGTTGCCTTTATACGAGTTAATAAACCCCACAAAATTTTATGGCGATAGGATGACGTTTGAGCAATAAGCATGATCTCGTACAAATATGAAATTTTGAAAATTATAAAATAAACAAGTAAGGAAGCCTAAGTTCGAGTGGAATCGAACATTGGATACTCAGCTGTATGTTTTCATTGTTTGTTTGCGTTTGATAGATTTTATATAAAGCGAGTTTTGCATAAAGTGGGCGTAGCCACGCCCATTTTCAAAATTTTTGTCAGTCATCCAACTAAGCATATGAATATTATTCTTTGTGCAAAATTTCATTCCTTTATGACTTCTAGTTACAAAGATGTCACGTTACAAATTCCCAAAGGGTGTTCCAGAAATATCTTTGTTAAAAAGTAGGCGTGGTCATAAACCGATTTCAATAAATTTTTGCGTGTCTATTAACACACAAGTTATAAAAGTGTATAAACCAAGTTTCGTCATAATATCTCAATTATTTGTCGAGTTATAGGCTAAGAAATCTCGTATATTCCTTTGTCTAAAAAGAGGCGGTGCCACGCCCATTTTCCAAAATTTTTACATTTTTTGTTTCCGGTCTATTGTGGAACTCTTGCCACAAAGTTTCAATGAATTATCTTTATATTTGACAAAGATATCGCTTAAAATGTTTTTATTAGGCCACTTTATAATACCCATATATAAAAGTGGGCGTGGTCGTCAACCGATTTCGCTAAAATTTTCAACATGTATTACCACAAGTAATAAAAGTGTACACACCAAGTTTCGTCATTATATATCAATTATTTGTCGAGCTATGGGCTCAGAAATATCGTATATTCCAGCTTCTAAAAAGAGGCGGTGCCACGCCCATTTTCCAAAATTTTTTTGTTTTTCGTTGTATGTCCGCAGGTGGCCTCCTGGCATAAAATTGCAATGATATATCTTTATATTTGACAAAGATATCGCTTAAAATGTTTTTATTAGGTCACTTTATAATACCCATATATAAAAGTGGGCGTGGCCGTCAACCGATTTTAACAATTTTTCGTCCAAACATTTGCCTAAGTAAGTATATGACGCGTACCAAATTTCATCGATATATCTTCAACAGTTTCTGAGTTATGTCTCATAAAGCTTTCAATATTTGCTCCTTAATAAGTGGGCGTGGCACCGCCCAATTTCCAAAATTCCATCAAATTTCTTCTTAGGGGCCTGAGCTCAACACGTGGGTAAAATTTCATCACTCTAGCTATATTAGTGGCTGAGATACCAAATTTCCGATTTTTTCTATATAGGAAAAGTGGGCGTGGTCATGGTCCGATTTCGCCCATTTTCAATACCAACCGTCCCAGTGTCGATACCAACTTGCATTTCAAATTTCATCAAAATATCTCAATTTTTGCGCGAGTTAGAGTGTTTACAGACGGACGGACGGACAGACGGACAGACGGACGGACGGACGGACGGACGGACATGGCTCAATCGATTTCTCTTTTCACACTGATCATTTTGATATATATAAGTCTATATCTATCTCGATTATTTCATTCTGTTACAATCCACCGTTATGTGATTAAAACTATAATACTCTGTGTACTAGTACAGCTGAGTATAAAAATCGAAGTATGAGGTTTGATAAACATGGCTAAGCTAAGTATTAAAGTGATATATTTGTTTTGGAAACAACAACAACAAAAGCTATTAAAGGTCAAAGTTTATATTAAGCATTTTTTAAATTGCAATTATTTAAAAACTACTCAACCGATTGCGAATATTTTTATACCATTTGATAGGTATGATATGTATTTTATATATGAAAAGTAAGGGGGTAAAAGGGGCGGTTGAGCACCACAGGGGGGAGCTATGGACCCCACGGGAAAATGTATATTAAATTAAAGAGAATCAAAATGCCTATCGAATGGTATAAAAATATTCGAAATCTGTTCAATAGTTTTTAAGTAATTGCAATTTAAAAAATGCATAATATAAACTTTGACCTTTAATAACTTTTGTTGTTGTTGTTTCCAAAAAAGCCAAATTCACTTTAATACTCAGCTTCGCCATGTTTATAAATCCCCATACTTCGTTTTTTGATTTTATAATTTTCTAAATTTCATATTTGTAACAGATCGTGCTATTTTTTTCAACTTTGTGGGGCTGGGGGCACCTCTAAACATGCGAGTAGGTCAATAAAATTTTACGGGCTAATTTCTGGGCTAGAAATGTGCCGTTTCGGCTTTGGTACAAATTGAATTTCCAAAAAAAATTTTCACTCCACCTTAATGAACACAACCCAGCAGTATTTGAGGTAAGGAGGTGCATATTCAATAGAATATTCATTATGAAAAATAGCCTGAAAGTAAGTTCAAAATTCATTGCTGAAAAAATAACTGAACACGCAGTGAAGACATCAGGTGTACTGAAATACATGCTATGGAAGTTCTCCCTGCGTATTCAGGCTTTTTTTCCTACAGAAACTCTCCCTTCTCGTTCGGCAGTTTTTAGGTAGTTGATTTTCGACGCCACCTCTATATAAAAACGAAAGGGAAAGTTCAGATATTAGAACTACATCTCTACTGAATATTCGGTAGGAAATGTGTGCTGTTTTCCAGCTGATAAATACTGCTGGGAATATACATAGATATACATAACTAATAGTATGTATAAACCCACGAATATGGACAAATACGCGTCCATACATATACACATACTGCATCAAGTCGACTTACCGTCTGTGCGCGCTGAGAGTATGCTGTGCGTTTAAAACCGTATCGGATGAGGCCGCACTAGTAATTGCCAGTCTATACCCTATAGACATACTAGCAAAAGAAGCTGCAATTATTGCACAGAACGATGTCCAGCGTTCCAAGGCGAGAGAAGCCAGCATGCATAGCTGGCAGTTTAGATGGAGTAACTCCACGAAGGGACGCTGGACACATAGATGCATACCAGATTTGAAATGCTGGTTGGAACGAGCACACGGCGAAGTCGATTTCTACCTGACGCAGTTCCTATCTGGGCACAGTTGTTTCAAGGCCTATCTCTTTCGCTTTAAGCACGAGTCGAACCCAACGTGCGATCACTGCGGGGGGCAAGCAATAGAGGATGCATACCACGTATTCTTTGAGTGTGCGAGATTTTACGAATCTAGAAACAAACTCCGTAGAATATTTGGAGGTGACTATACACCTGAGTCGTTCGTGAAGCATATGCTAGAAAGCAAGGCAAAATGGACTGCAGCGAGTAACGTAATAGCAGATACCATGAAAACACTGAGAAGCCTAGAGAGAAGACGGCGAGCAAACGGCGACTAAATGAGCACTAATTGTGTCCTTCTAATCATAGGCACGTCTAACAATGACCACCTTGTGTGGAACGGATACGCACAGGAGCTCGGCCTCCTGCATCCGTTACGGATACGTACAGGAGCTAGTCCTCCTGCATCCGTTACGCGCGTGGTGCGGAGCTTTGGCCTCCGCAGACCACCTAACATTAACCACTTCGAGTGGAACGGATATGTACAGGAGCTCGGCCTCCTGCATCCGTTATGGATACGTACAGGAGCTAGGCCTCCTGCATCCGTCATCGCGTGTGGTGCGGAGCTTTGGCCTCCGCAGACCACCTAATATTGTGAACTTTGAATGAAACGGATACGTACAGGAGCTCGGCCTCTTGCATCCGTTACGGATACGTACAGGAGCTAGGCCTCCTGCATCCGTCAATGCGAGTGGTACGGAGCTTTGGCCTCCGTAGACCACCTAACACTGACCACTTTTATAAAAATATATGGGTGAAGCCTTTTAAGGCAGACTGAGGGCAATAACGCGGCCATTACGGACTGTGAGCCTAGTGCTCAACCCACCTCCCGACGGTAGCTTGACGGTAGTACCGGGGGGTTCGGTACGATAACAGTAGGAAGTTTAGTTCGGGTTAGAGTCCCACACTGACGGGGTAAAGGCTTTCGATGCTTCCTCCTCGTAAAAAAAAAAAAAAAAAAAAAAAAAAACATATACACATACACACAAATATTATATCATTTACAAATACAAACAAACAGACAATAGAATGCCACTTAAATCGGAAATATTGATAAATGATCCGTTTGCGCGCACAATTCTCCATTGTTGGTCGCAACTATTGTGCCTTCCTCAAAACGCAAGCTCCAATTCACAGCGGCAGCCAGTCGAACAATTTTACATACATACCATACAGATGAACATAGCTTGGTACATAAATCGGTATTTTAAAATTGTGTGTTCACAATTACTTGTTGTCTGCCAGCAGCGCAGGAGTGGGGGCGGGGGGAGGCTGGCAACGCGAGTATCCACTAAATACGTCGCCACACTCAAAAAAAAAATTACTCAGATTATGAAAAAGTGGGAATGATTCGGGGCTAAAGACAATTTTTGTTGTTTTGATGTACAATTTTCGTCAAATCAAGGAATAAAAACCTCGTTTTAAAGAAAATTGTACATTAAAACAATGAAAATTGTCTTTAGCGCCGAATAATTCGCACTTTTCGATAATTTGAGTAATTTTTTTTTTTTGAGTGCACTCGATCGAGTAACCAGTCGTTGCGCCACTTTACTTTCCCCACTTCACTCATATCCTACTTCCCTCTTTTCATCGTTTTTGTTTTGCTCTTTTTTGTGGAAATTTCATTGCTCTGACTTTGTATTACTTACGTAGCTTTGTTAGCCTCTGATTGCCCTCTCGTTTCGGCGGCGAATTGTGTTATGGTTTTATTGTGGTTGATTGGTTTGTTGGTCGCTCGATTTGCTGGAATTGCCTTGTGTATTGGTTTTGCTTTCGCTTAACGTATTGAAATAGTGTAGTACGTAAAACATACATACATGGCTCATAGGGAAATTAAAGTCTTAAGAATGCGAAAATGTAAGAAGAAGTGAAGTAAAATTTCATGTTGTCGGTTGTTGAAGTGTGGAAGGTGGAAGGTGGAGCAGCAGCATTATTAGTGGGCTGCTTTTGGTTTTTGGCTTTTAGTATTTTCATTTGGATGTATTTGAAACTGGTCGGACTCTAATTTATAGCCGCATTGGGGCAATTTGAAAACATTATATAAGAGCATTAATGGATATGTTTGTTTGTATGTAGACTTTTCTAACTGTTCGAGGCAGAGAACAAGCACCTAATACCTTCAGGGATCGGATTGCAGCTTGAAACACGAATGCGGATGATAGGTTTTAGTATTAAAAGGGTATTTGGATTCATATATTATCAAGCGCAGTCTTAGGCAAGTGACACATTTGATAAGACATATACATATAAGTACATCTTCCCCTCTCTAAGTTAACATAAATCTCAAATAGACCAGGCATTGATACATACGTATAGGAGATTTCCAGTGGATAATTCTGTCAACCTGCAAGATCGCTAAACATCATTTTCGGTCATGCAACGTAAAAACTGCGAACTATCTACTCACACTTCCTACTGTAGACTGCAGATTTGCGGTCGACATATTAACAGTGCACTGCCTCACATCATCTCATGCGTTCAAAATGGGACTAGTGCAAAATCAGGCGTACACGGCATGCAACCAATCTGATGCTGTTGGCACTCTGAAACATCTTTCCTGTCAATGGCCAGCTTTTGGTAGACTTCGACTTAGTTGCCTTGGTTCTGCACACTTCTGATCTTTAGAAGGCATTTCAGATAAGGAAATAGACAAAATACCAAAACTTACAAAGTCCTGCATTCCAATTTTAATATAACGCCATATATGGTGATCACTGTATCCTTGCCAACCTAACCTAACCTAATTATCATCTTAATATATGTGACTGCATTAGTGTTTAGCGATCAAAAGATAGTTCAGCGAGTAATCAAAAATTAATGGAAATACAAGAAATAGCATCAAGACTTGAAATGTGTTGGCTATAATCATTTACATAGTTTTACTGTATATGTAACTTATTTTTGTGGTTTGTTTTGTTGTTAGATTTTCCTTTAATAGAACATTAGGTTTGGTTAACAATTCGAAACCGATTAGAAGCGATTCTATTTTTCGCGGCTAACTTTCTACAATGATGCGAAATACATTCTCCAACAAAACGCAACTTTGGTTACCTGATAAAATTTCCTTTCGTTATGAATTCAAAATTCAGTCAATTTTCGAAAGTATGTATATTTTAATGAGAGAAAAGTTATGTTAAAATCTCGCTTTTTCCCTTATTCTATCATTTTTATGTCCTATGCACACGTTGTAAGACTGGGGCCGGCAATAAGCTCGTTCTCACTTCGAAATTGTTATTGGATATTGTAGGTGATTTTCAAATATTCGCCACAATGTTTATTGGAAATTGATTTGACAGTCTTTCCTTAACGTTCTCAAACCAATGTCATCAAAGAGGATATACAAGTTAGGTTGAATCTATTCCTTTCACATATTAACCGATCCATTTCATTACGTTTAAAGCAAGTTTATAAAAGAGTCCTTCTTCCACCTAGAACTTCTTAATAATAAACACTATTAATATTTGTAAAATGGCGTAAAGCTATTTAAGTAAATTATATTATCATGTGAAAGAGTTTTCGATGCATTCTATTTGCTTAATGTCATATGAATGCACATTAATTGTATTTCTTGATTATGATCCTTGACATTTAAAATTATAAAATCCTTTAGCTTTGAACATAAATTAAAGTCCCAGCTCAATAATAAATACAACTTTATTTTCTATTCAGATGATGCTTGGCGTGGCAAACAAATAATTCACTCAATACACCAGCGAAATAAAAGCTTAATAAATAAAAAAAATAATACGAGTATAATGCAAAATACGCACGAGTATATATCGACGATTCCAAACAAAACTGTACTAAGTTAGAAAATTGTGTTTTGCAGGAGAAGCTCTCAAAGTTAAAACTCGATATGAAACTTCAGTTGTATGCTAAGTACGTATATTTTCACTTGTAACTTCTGTTTGGATTGAACTATCAACACCAAAATTCGTCAATATCAAAGTTAGGGTACGCGTTATATAAAACCATAAGAAAAAATAAAAATTTAGCTACGTGGCTTTTCATGGCAAGCTCTCAAAGTATTTATTCTGTAAAAATCTTGAGTTGTATTATATGTACACTTTTTCTTATAACTTTTGATTGAGTTGTCCGATTGATACCAAAATTAGACAGCATCTAAATTAAGACACGTAATACTTGAAAACGCCAAAAATGGGAAAATGTACTAAGTCGACTTAGTACAGTATTGTTTGGAAGCGTCGGTATAGATACATATATCTATTTATCAATAACTAAAACAAAGCAATGAACAATGCAAAACGCAAAATGCAACAACAACTAATAGCTTAGCTAACCAATAATGGAAAATATATATGTATCTATGTATGTCGTCGTTATTGATGTGCCGATATCGAATAGCGCCGATGTTGGTGCCGGCAGATGCCGACAAGCTGATAAGCGAAGCGATTGGCGACATTTTTAGCCGCAACACAAGAGGGCGCTTTGACAACTGTCACAGCAGAATACTCGTTGTAACAAATGATGCATGGAAGGCGCGGTCGAGAAGGTCGAGTTAGAGGGGATAGGAGCATATTTATGCAAAAATAGATGCAGATAACAAAAAATATACATATCGATGCCTTACTATCTCAACCTCGTATCTTAAATAAGGAAACTTTTCAGGAAAAAAAAAACTGTTTATTTTTTTTACCGTCGTTTTTTATGTACAAATTTTAATGCAATTATTAAGACATGAATTATAACTATGTGCACAATTAAAAATTATATACTTATCTATGTTAGTTTACGAATAAAACGAATTTTTTAAGATACGAGTTTTCTGCATTAACGATAATTTCATTTTTGAAACTTGATTTATAAGGTACTCGTTTGCTGCACTTATATGCATACAACGAAGATACTTCAAAACTATTAAATAAAAACAATATTTTGCCTAAATTCAATGTTTTATTTGTTAGAGGATATTATAAAAAAAAAAAACAAGTAAGGAAGCCTAAGTTCGAGTGGAATCGAACGTTAGATACTCAGCTGTATGCTTTCATTGTTTGTTTGCGTTTGAGGGAAATACGGTGTGATTTATATCAAGCGAGTGAATATTATTCTTTGTGCAAAATTTCATTCCTTTATGACTTCTAGTTACAAAGATATCACGTTACAAATTCCTAAAGGGTGTTCCAGAAATATCTTTGTTGAAAAGTAGGCGTGGTCATAAACCGATTTCGCTAAATTTTGAGCATGTATTACCACAAGTTATTAAAGTGTACAAACTGATTTTCGTCATAACATCTTAATTATTTGTGGGGTTATAGGCTCAGAAATCTCGTATATTCCTGCTTCTAAAAGTAGGCGGTGCCACGCCCATTTTCCAAAATTTTTGTGTTTTTTGTTTTATGTCCGTAGTTGGACTCCTGCCACAAAATTTCAATGATATATCTTTATATTTGACAGAGATATCGCTTAAAATGTTTTTATTAGGTCACTTTACAATACACATATATGAAAGTGGGCGTGGCCGTCAACCGATTTTGACAATTTTTCCTCCAAACGTTTACCTAAGTAAGTAAATCACGCATACCAAATTTCATCGATATATCTGCTACGGTTTCCGAGTTAGGGCTTGTAAAAGTTTTACAGTAAAACTTTCAATAGTTGCCACTTAATAAGTGGGCGTGGCACCGCTCATTTTCCAAAATTTCATCAAATTTCTTCATAGGGGCCTGAGCTCAATACGTGGGTAAAATTTCATCGTTCCAGTTATATTAGTGGCTGAGATATCAAATTTCCGACTTTTTCTATATAGGAAAAGTGGGCGTGGTCATGGTCCAATTTCGCCCATTTTCAATACCAACCGTCCCAGTCTCGATACCAACTTGCATTCCAAATTTCATCAAAATATCTCAATTTTTGCGCGAGTTAGGGTGTTTACAGACGAACGGACGGGGGATGACAAAACGATTAATACGCCTTTAAATATACATGTATATTAGTTAAGATAAGAGTTTGACGCAGTTATGAAAAAAGCATTGATTGAGATACCAAGATATTTATTCCTATTTTTTTTTTGCTATAGACACAATCTATTGAGATAGGAATTTGTTGCAGTTATAGAACAGAAAAATAGGAATCGTTTGATATGAAAATCTCAAAATCGCATTTTTTTAAGATACGAGGTTGAGAAAGTAAGGCATCGATATGCGAGTATGCAGTGTATAAGGAGTTTGCGGCTGCGAAGATATTCGCGAAATCGATATCTATGCGCCAATCCATGGGGATATTTTTAATGGATATCGATGTGCATTCTGTATGTAGTATTATAAAACTAAAAGAAAATAAGCGGAAGAACAAAAAATCTAGAGCCATTTGAACGGTTAAAGTCGGCAGCTTAATGTGAATCAGATGTGATAAAAAGTCACTTACTATGTATGTATATGTACGTACTAATGCGTTAGTAACTATTAGATAAGAATTTTTTACGAATACTAAAATTTAGTGAATAAGAACATTAAGATTTGGGCTCAAAAATGGGACATCTACCCCTGAAATGAGCTCTTGATTGAGCCATGGACCAAAATTTGGTCCGATCTTGACTCTTTAAATGTAAGCGCCATACATTTTTGACAGCATCTACGTGCGTACTAATGCGTTAGTAACTATTAGATAAGAATTTTTTACGAATACTAAAATTTAGTGAATAAGAACATTAAGATTTGGGCTCAAAAATGGGACATCTACCCTTGAAACGAGCTCTTGATTGAGCCATGGACCAAAATTTGGTCCGATCTTGACTCTTTAAATTTAAGCGCCATACATTTTTGACAGCATCTACGTGCGTACTAATGCGTTAGTAACTATTAGATAAGAATCTTTTACGAATACTAAAATTTAGTGAATAAGAACATTAAGATTTGGGCTCAAAAATGGGACATCTACCCCTGAAACGAGCTCTTGATTGAGCCATGGACCAAAATTTGGTCCGATCTTGACTCTTTAAATTTAAGCGCCATACATTTTTGACAGCATCTAATTTTATTCGAACCTTCCGCTAAACGAATATGAATCGCTTTAACTTAAAAAGTGTTTTGAAATACTCCAAGATTACTTGAAGGGTAAAGTTTTTGCCGAATTGAAGAGAAACAGTGAAGAAAGTCATCGGAAATTAATCTTGCTGGATGGTCGGTCAGCATTTGAATGAGATAATTTATTTGATACGGGCCCAATATATGTACAATGTATGGAAGCTGTCAAAGAAAAATTGGACTTTTAGTATAATGAAATGCCATTTGCTAGCGGGATGATTATATATATTTAGATTCTTCTAAATATGTATGCATTTCTGTATGTAAATTTACGAGGAGAGTGTTTTTGCATCAAAACTTGGTATATGGCAGAAAAAAATAGCAGATCGATATACCGACGCAAGTTTTTACTTATGCTTGATTTATTGTGATTTATAATTTAGGTATTGTCTCTTAAATATATGCCATTACCATAATTACGGAGAATTTAGTTTTTTTTTTAATTTTCTTCTACACTCAAATAAATTATTAAAATTTAAACTTTGAAAAGTTTAAAAGATTTTTAAACTTTTAAGGTTTCGATTTCATTCCAAATTAAAATTTATTTTAAGACTTTCAAAAGTTCAAAATTTAAACCTTTTTTTGGTTTAGATAAAAAAAAATGTCTTCTCCCAAATCCTCTTCATACTTTTCCCTATTGTATCTTCTTTCCTATCCATTTTTCTCCTTTTCTCCCATATTGTTCTCCCACCAACATCCCCTTAATCCTTTTCCATATTGTGTCTTTTTCCTATCCTCTTCTTCTCCTTTCCTTCCTTCTCCATTTTATATGTTTCCATAATTATATTGTGTTTGTTTGTTTCTCCATTCATTCATTCAAATTGTCTAATAACTATAAGTGAGCCTTTTCTATTGTTCATTTCTCGAAAAAGCAAGTTGGAATTTCAAATCAAAAATTACAATTTTTTCATTGAAATAAAATCTTACGACCAATAAAAGTTTAAAATTTGAACCTTAAAAGTTTAAATGGGAAAAAATTTAAGATTTAAGCCAAAAAAGTATGAAATTTATTCCAAAAAATACTTTGAAATATTTTAACTTTTGTAAGTTTGAATTTTAAACCAAAAAGGAATAAGAAACTTTTAAACTTTCGAGTGTTCAAAATTTAACCAAAAAAAAAGTTTCAAATTTCTTTCAAACCAAATCAAAGTTTAAAAAAATTCCAATATTTATAACAGTGTATTAAGAGGTATGCTAAGTTACAAACAACCACCCAAATCAACAAAATGTCATGGGGTCAAGTTTAACAAGTAAGGAAGCCTAAGTTCGAGTGGAATCGAACATTAGATACTCAGCTGTATGCTTTCATTGTTTGTTTGCGTTTGATGGAAACACGGTGTATTTTATATAAAGCGAGTGCTGCATAAAGTGGGCGTAGCCACGCCCATTTTCAACATTTTTATCAGTCGATCAACTAAGCATATGAATATTATTCTTTGTGCAAAATTTCATTCCTTTTTGACTTCTAATTACAAAGACTTCACGTTACAAATTCCAAAAGGGTGTTCCAGAAATATCTTTGTTAAAAAGTAGGCGTGGTCATAAACCGATTTCAATAAATTTTTGCGTGTATATTACCACAAGTTATAAAACGTATAAACAAAGTTTCGTCATAATATCTCAATTATTTTTGGAGTTATAGGCTAAGAAATCTCGTATATTCCTGCTTCTAAAAGAAGGCGGTGCCACGCCCATTTTCCAAAATTTTTACGGTTTTTGTCTTATGTTCATAGTTAGACTCCTGCCATAAAAGTTTAATGATATATCTTTATATTTGACAGAGATATCGCTTAAAATGTTTTTATTAGGTCACTTTATAAGACCCATATATAAAAGTGGGCGTGGTCGTCAACCGATTTTGGAAATTTTTCGTTCAAACATTTGCCTAAGTAAGTATATCACGCGTACCAAATTTCATCGATATATCTTCAATGGTTTCTGAGTTATGGCTTATAAAACCCTCAATGTTTGACCCTTAATAAGTGGGCGTGGCACCGCCCATTTTCTAAAATTTCACCAAATTTCTTCATAGGGGCCTGAGCTCAACACGTGGGTAAAATGTCATCGCTCTAGCTATATTAGTGGCTGAGATACCAAATTTCCGATTTTTTCTATATAGGAAAAGTGGGCGTGGTCATGGTCCGATTTCGCCCATTTTCAATACCAACCGTCCCAGTCTCGATACCAACTTGCATTTCAAATTTCATCAAAATATATCAATTTTTGCGCGAGTTAGAGTGTTTACAGACGGACGGACAGACGGACAGACGGACGGACGGACAGACGGACGGACGGACGGACGGACGGACATGGCTCAATCGATTTCTCTTTTCACCCTGATCATTTTGATATATATAAGTCTATATCTATCTCGATTATTTCATTCTGTTACAATCCACCGTTATGTGATTAAAACTATAATACTCTGTGTACTAGTACAGCTGAGTATAAAAAACAATATTTTTACATAATGAAGACACTTTGTTTTTTAAATTATCCAGCATACAAAAATGTATAATTCTTTATTAAAAATACCACTGATAACACAGTCCAACAAATTTAAAAAAATTTTACTCAACACGAACAAACGCTATTAATTATGAAAGAGGATGTCTCCCAGACCATCCCAGACCGAACAGAGTACTAGTCCAGAGGGTCTGAGTTTTTTTTTTAGAGGGGGTTAAAGTTTTATGGATTTAGCTGGAGGTGCAATTACTTTATAGAAAATATCTTATAAAAAATGACCTCAAATGAAGTTTTTGAGCTCGGACTTCTTCTACAGAATTTAATAAGGAATTTCTTTGTGGAAGACGTTAACCCTCTAACGCCCACACAAATGGCTGTTATTAACCCTTGTTTGGAAGCACATGTAGAAGATATCAATTTACAATGCAGATAGAGGGTTAAAATATTCTAGAAAATTATTCGCCATAAAATTTCACTAGGGGTCCCGTCAGACAAAATCTTTGTACAAATAACGCAAAACACCACAGGATATAATAATCACAAATTGCGCCATGAAATATGCAACAAATTTTATATGTATACACATTAGATGCATGTTTTTTTTCTTTAGAACCTCCCTCCGGCACCGGAATATGAAAATGAGTTGTTGTAGAGTAAGTTAATTGAAAAAAAAGTTCACTTTTGCAAAAACTGAATGGGGCTACTACACAAACCGCGCGATTTTCAAGAATTTCACGGCAAGTTTAGATTTATGTATGAAAAAAGTTATAATTTTGCACAAGAAAAAAATTTACATCTACCTATACGTAGAGTTAACCGCTAAAGCGAATGTCGTATTCAGTTTTTTGGTACACTCCCCAGTGAAGGTAATATTCAAACCCTAGTTTGATGCCAATATTGCCCAAAAATATGTGGGGCCATCCGGGTCCACATTTTTTCCGCTATCCACGGTCTCGACCTTTCTACCTTTTTTTACATTTGTGGAGTTGTCCACCATCATAAAACCACCTTGAGAGCAAAAATTGTTAAAATTTTTTAGAAATTTTAATCCATGTCAGCCCTATTAGGGTATATATTATTTCACTTAACTTGATGCGCTCATCCACATTATAATAGAATTTTAACCATAATGAGTTTTTGAAAACCGCATTAAATTAAGCAGCATCCTGTGTGATTCACATAAAAAAATGTCCGCAGTCAGAAAGAATACAGGGCATGAAGTTGTATGTTGGCGAGAAAAAAACAAAATGTTCTATTTAGGCCGCGATATTACCCTCCCAGGGAAGTGCACTAAAAACTGAATACGCTATTCGCTTTTGCGGTTAACTCTACATGTAGATGTAAATTTTTTTTCTTGTGCAAAATTATAACTTTTTTCATACATAAATCTAAACTTGCCTTGAAATTCTTGAAAATCGCGCGGTTTTTGGAGTAGCCCCATTCAGTTTTTGGAAAGTGAACTTTTTTTTTTAATTAACATACTCTACAAAAACTCATTTTCATATTCCGGTGCCGGAGGGAGGATCCAAAGAACAAAAAGTGCATCTAATGTATATAAATATAAAATTTGTTGCATATTTCATGGCGTAATTTGTGATTATCATATCCTGTAGCCTTTTGCGTTATTTGTACAAAGATTTTGTCTGAGGGGACCCCAAGTGAAATTTTATGGCGAATAATTTTCTAGAACATTTTAACCCTCTATCTGCATTGTAAATTGACCCTCTATCTGCATTGTAAATTGATATTTTCTACATGTGCTTCCAAACAAGGGTTAATAACAGTCATTTGCGTGGGCGTTAGAGGGTTAACGTCTTCCACAAAGAAATTCCTTATTAAATTCTGTAGAAGAAGTCCGAGCTCAAAAACTTCATTTGAGGTCATTTTTTATAAGATATTTTCTATAAAGTAATTGCACCTCCAGCTAAATCCATAAAACTTTAACCCCCTCTAAAAAAAAACTCAGACCCTCTGGACTAGTACTCTGTTCGGCAAAGTTGGTCTGGGAGACATCCTCTTTCATAATTAATAGCGTTTGTTCGTGTTGAGAAATCACTGTTGGACAGTGTAATTATAATTACAAATGTCGGCCATAAGAAATGAATTGCGCACCATGTCCCAGCAAAGAGGAAGAAAAAACGAGCCACAAAGAAATCCATGAAAATGAATTCCAGCAACAAAAATTAATTAATTGCCAGTGCATGCGCCAAGCATGTACACACATATGTACATAGAAACACATATGTACCTAGAAATACATTTATATGTTTATACAGATATATATACATATGTATATGGTCTCAGAAAGTTGTAGCACTAGTAGCAAAGAAGAAGTGGCGACCACAGAAAATCACAATTTACATGAATAAGTTGTATAATACAAACGAATTACAAATTACAAATTACGTATACGCCGTGTATAACCAGTTTTTATATGATACTCATGCGTTGAGTGCCAACCAAACCCGAATGCGAACACAAGTGGCACTTACATAACCTCAGACAGGCATGTTTTATATACATTGTACATACAAGTGTACACTTGATTTTATGTAGTATGGAAGATAGGATGACAACAACAAGAACAACAACTACGACGATAACAGCAGCAATGACAACGAAGTTGAAACAAGGACGGGAAATTGTGTATAATATTCATTCTTACATGCATAATAGTAAATTATAATTTTAAGCATAATAATTTTAACATAATATAATTTAAAAAGCATCACATAATACATACATATATATGTATGTATGTAAATATAAAAAAAAATTAAATTTAAAAGCAACAAATGAGCATGAAAGTGAGAAAATTAAAGGCAAAGAAAAATGATGAAACGTTTTAAAAATTTGGTAAGCAAAGGCTATGGCAGATAGTGTAAGGCAGGAAGAAGCGAGAGCAATTATGAAGTGGCAAAAAAGGGTGGTGGAAAAATAAAATAAAACGGAGAGATTAAAGTGCAATTAAAGAAGGCGGACCTGTTCCTACAAATACATATATACATGCATAAATATGTATGTGCATTACAGTACAAGCGATAGATACACCATAACCGAAGTCAGTTCGGTCTTTCGCGAAAAAACAAACACAATTATTAATTAAATCAATTTGCCACAAATAAAAAATAAAATAAAAGCTGTGCCTTTAGTCTACTTTTGTTTTATGATGAAAAATATCTACCATATTTCACAATTGCATACCCCAAAACGAAAAAAACTTGGAAAATTCTTAAAAAAGGAACATTTAAAGTCAAGAAAATATTGTTTTACATTCGCAGCAAAGTTATCGGCATGAAACATTGTGAGACTGAACACCAAATGCATGATGAAAAGATATATAAACATGCACACTAGGCATATAACAAATATTGACGAAAAATTTGGCATACTACCACGTGGTGGAAAATATTGTACAAGTAATGAATATCACTTTTTTAGGTGATTTCGGTTCAAAAACGTTCCGCGCACAGCTGTGTTATTATTCTATTGAATCAGAATTTTCTGAAGAAAAATTAGTTTGGGGTGGGTGGGGCACTTCCCTTAGGTCAATTAAAAGGCGTTTGGAATAATAGCAAGATTATTAGTTAAATAAATATATATTATTATGAAGAAAAACGTGTACACTGTACAAAACTTCTTGTTTTTTTCAGCAGTTTTGATAAAAAAGTAATTTCGTTTTACGCGGAAACTTTTTTGCAATTTCGCAAAAAAAAAAATGGGGTTCATACTTTTTTATGCTATATTCGACTATGGTATGCCATTTTTCGTATTTGCAAAAATTGTAAAAAGTTATATGCCTAATGCACACACACCCATATGTATAAAACTAAATACAAAAGGCTTACCTACAACAGAAATATATATTTGACAAAATATTGCTTGCCAAAAGTTCGCTTAAAAACTCGAGAACTGAGTGCAGCCAGCCAACAACTTTTGCAGCCAAGTGGGAGCAAGTGCAGAAGTTTTGAAGTGAGTTTGGAAATATTTGGAGATGCACACAGAAGTGTGTGCGTAAATAAATATTAACGCATTTGTCATGAAATGTAAACGGCAATAGAGTCGTAAACAAAAAGCAAATGCAATTCGTTTAAGCGAAAAACATACAAATTTAATTAGCAAACATACAAACTTGTCGCAGACAAATACATAAAAACTTTTGGCAAAACTGCTACTCAGCTACAGAGGAAGTAAGTAAGTAGTACAAAGGTTTTGTGATACAAAACACTTTAGTGAATAACTTTTTAAAGTGATTTATTACATTTATTTTTTTTGTGAAAGGTGGTGGCAACTTAAATGTTAGGCATGTATGAGGGTTGCTCATTTCACTATAACCCACTAGGCCCATTTGTGAGGTGATGCGATTTTTATACTCAGCTGTACTAGTACACAGAGTATTATAGTTTTGATTTCATAACGGTGGATTGTAACAGAACGAAATAATCGAGATAGATATAGACTTATATATATCAAAATGATCAGGGTGAAAAGAGAAATCGATTGAGCCATGTCCGTCCGTCCGTCCGTCCGTCAGTCCGTCCGTCCGTCCGTACGCACTCTAACTCGCGCAAAAATTGAGATATTTTGATGAAATTTGGAATGCAGGTTGGTATCGAGACTGGCACGGTTGGTATTGAAAATGGGTGAAATCGGACCATGACCACGCCCACTTTTCCTATATAGAAAAAATCGTAAATTTGGTATCTCACTAATATAGCTGGAGCGATGAAATTTCACCCACGTATTGAGCTCAGGCTCTTATGAAGAAATTTGATGAGATTTTGGAAAATGGGCGGTGCCACGCCCATTTATTAAGGGCCAAACATTGAAAGTTTTATATGTCATAACTCAGAAACCGTTGAAGATATATCGATGAAATTTGGTATGCGTGATTTGCTTACTTAGACAAATGTTTTGACGGAAAATTGTCAAAATCGGCTGACGGCCACGCCCACTTTTATATATGGGAACTATAAAGGGGCCTAATAAAAACATTTTAAGCGATATCTCTGTCAAATATACAGATAATTCATTGAAATTTTGTGCCAGGAGTCCAACTACGGACATAAAACAAAAAATACTAAAATTTTGGAAAATGGGCGGTGCCACGCCCACTTATTAAGGGGCAAATATTGAAAGTTTTATAGGCCATAACTCAGAAACCGTTAAAGATATATCGATGAAATTTGGTACGTGTGATATATTTACTTAGACAAATACGTGGACGAAAAATTACCAAAATCGGTTGACGAACACGCCCACTTTTATATATGGGTATTATAAAGTGACCCAGTAAAAACATTTTAAGCGATATCTCTGTCAAATATAAAGATATATCATTGAAATTTTATGGCAGGAGTCCAACTATGGACATAAAACAAAAAACACAAAAATTTTGGAAAATGGGCATGGCACCGCCTCCTTTTAGACAAAGGAATCTACGAGATTTCGGAGCCCATAACTGGACAAACAATTGAGATATTATGACGAAACTTGGTTTATACACTTTTATAACTTGTGTTAATAGACAGGCAAAAATTTATTGAAATCAGTTTATGACCACGCCTACTCTTTAACAAAGATATTTCTGGAACACCCTTTGGGAATTTGTAACGTGACATCTTTGTAACTCATAAAGGGATGAAATTTTGCACAAAGAATAATATTCATAAGCTTAGTTGGATGCCTGATAAAAATTTAGAAAATGGGCGTGGCTACGCCCACTTTATGCAGCACTCGCTTTATATAAAGTACACCGTGTTTCCATCAAACGCAAACAAATTATGAAAGCATACAGCTGAGTATCTAATGTTCGATTCCACTTGAACTCAGGCTTTCTTACTTGTTTTTTATGCCTATGTTAGATATACTGCAGGTACTCCTAAAGTATGTTGAGCGGCACGTACAAATTGAGCACTGATCATTTCTTCACTGAATAAAGTCGGAGTTAAGAAAATTAAGCCGAAACAGAAAAATTTATACGAATGAAGTACATAACAAAGTTAGATGGTAGGCAGCTGTATATTCAGCACTACAATACTGATACAATTCATGCTGAATACCTAACAAGAGTATAATAACTAACGACCATATGAAAAAGCATGCGGTTTGGAATGAAAGCCCGAAGCTTTCGCTTCATTGCTTTTTTTACTATACAAAGTCATTCACATGAAGGCGGTCATCGCCGTGCGATAGTCATGGGGCATAGTCATAGTCATAGAAGTTGTTATCTTCCCTAAGGGAAATGTAATGAGGAAAGTATTGATGATTTCTAGATCTTTGAGCCTTCTGGAAACACAACAAATTCATGTGTATTTGATCGGCCGATTTTAATGAATTATGATTCAATCGATTTTTTCGTAATTGTATACATATAATACTTTATTGTGTATTTATTTTATTATTAAATATGTGTAAACAACAAATGCAGGAATGCTTAATTGACTCAATTAATTTGCCTTGTCTGTACATATGTAATAAATTTAAACGGTCAAGCCCAATGAAGTGCACCGGTCGTGTGATGTTCACAAGGGAGTGGTGACCTTCCGCTTCCACTGCTGGAACCGGATGGGCTACTGGTAGAAAATTACTAAATTTCCAAAACTAATCATTAATTGAGACATTCCAGCCAGACTTTTCATAGAGGCTTAGCGTGTATGGATGGCATAAAAAACCGAATAACACATTTTGTATGACTGACTACTTGCTCTTCGCGTGTCTTACAATTTTGGTATATCCAAAAATTTCTTACTTTTATCTATTTTACAACATGCTTTTCTTCAATTTTGGGTTACCACATTTTTTCTCTCCACAACGAACATTTATTAACTAAATTTATTGCACCTCAAATGCATTTTTATGTATGAGCATCTGTAGTTTCTCAAAAAGTTGCTTGTTCTTCTATGTTTCACATTGCACAGTCTATCTATTTACCACGAATCACGCACTACAAACCAACATTAACCAACCCTTTCAACGCCAACCACCATGTTTGAGCGTAGATATTCTTTGCCTCCACGCACTTCAAACTTCAATAAAATTAATTAATAACATACTTTTTGTACGAATTTTCTGTCTCTGTAAACGAGCATACATAAATGCAAACATGCGCTGAAAATGATTTGGGCAAGTTTGTGCAGAATTTTCTTTTTTTTTTTTGTTTTAAACGATAATTCAAACATAATTTTGTATTGTACCAAAGTATAATTGCGTAGGCGTTGCTTACACTCGCTCTGTTGAGTGAAAGGGACGAAAGTTGCGAAACTGCGACTGCTTACTAAGTGAGGCATAATGTGCAACCAACGCTACCAAACGCCACGGGGGATTTCGTGTAAAAAAGTCAAATTGTCAACATACTCTTCATGTAATATGTAGTGATATTTTGGAATGTTAGACTAAATGGTACAATCAAATCAAAAAGAATTACTCCGATCTGACTGCTAGTTTTTTTTTTTATAGCCGTCTCAAACTCAGTACTTGTATGTTTCACCAAACCAACTTAACTTAAACCTAAGAATTTCAAAACGAATAATCTTTTATTATGTGAGCTAACGTTTTTCTTTTTATTTTTTATTTAAGTAGGATATTTCAGTCTAATAAAATTAAAAAAATAAACTCTGCAGAGACTTAAATTTTTTTCGGTTGTTTATTTTTATGAACATATAACAAAAATCCCTTTTTTCTCCAAACATTTGGACCTGCAATTTTAGCTATACTTTCCTACACTTGGAAATCACTACTAATACATTGTCTCATATCTGTTTTTACATTTTTAATCAATTTCAAGTGCCACCAAGTGCCACCTCTCAACATTTTTCAGCTGATTGATTCGCGACTCATTTCTGATGAGGCTATTTTGTTTAACATAACTCATTAACCACTGGTCGGATTTTGTTTAAAAAAATTTAGAAAAATCGAGAATTACAATTAGTTTCTTTCTTACTTTTTTGAGCTGAAATTAAAATTTGTATTTAATTTTTTTCTTTTTTTTTACTATAGGTCCAAAGGAGGTACCTCTAGACAGTGACTGATTTCAATGATTTTTCGCACCGTCAATGCCTTTTTTTTCAGCTGAAATTAAAGTTTTTAAATAATTCCTTTTTTCATCGTTCCAAGGGAAGTACCCCTAGGAGTTGACCGATTTCAACCATTTTTGGTAATTTTCTTACCTAGGTCATATATAACCTGTGAGAAAAATTTCAAAGCCCTACGACTACTCCTATTTTTTTCCGCAGAATGTGTGCAAGCCGACCCACTGTGCGCCGCAAACTCAGTACCAGAGATCAGCAGCGGTGCACCGCATTTTCTAAAGCACCGCAAAAATACTTATTTTTTAAGTGGCTCAAAAAATAAGTACCCAGAAAAAAAATTCACCGCCACCGCATTGATTGAAAACCTAAATGATATTGCGGTATGTAGTGTTGTTTACACCGCATACCGCAAACACCGCATAACGCAAACACCGTATACCGCAAACACCGCATATCGCAAACACCGCAATCACCGCAAACACCGCATATCGCAAACACCGCATATCGCAAACACCGCAATCACCGCAAACACCGCATTTGTTTATTTGTATGCTATTCACTGTTGCCGGAAATTTTTCACACACTGCAAAGGTATAGGCAATTGAAAATTCATTTGTACATAAATACATAGATATGTGTTACTGATTATAAGATATACAGCAAATTTATTCTCAATTATTTTTTTTTATTTTTGTGTGCTTTGTTTTTTGTGGCAATTTTTTGAATAATAAAATATTTTTCAATAATGAAATAATCAAAAACTGATTTTTGAAATCCAATACGACTAATAGGGCCATCAGAATGAATACTTTTCCGTCAAACTAGTAATCCGTTTAATTGACAACATAGTTGAATTAAATGTATTTAAATTACGATCGACACATTCAGTACTTCAGCTTTGCCGTAAAAAAGACATCTAATTCAACTATGTTTCTCAGTTAAATGAATTGCTAGATTGACGGAAATGTATTCATTCCGACGGGCGCATAATAAAATGTATAAAAATAAACATGTGTATTGTTGTTGCTCCAATAAAATGACAAAAACTTCGGTTTCAATCAATGTATCATAGCCAATTTTATCGATTGTGAAAATTGAATGAATGCCTCGTTGGAAAATAAAGAATTATGTCACAGACAAACACAAATGTGTAAACAAAACTTATAGTTGTATGTGTATTACTAAGAAACCATAAATGTGATTCAAGGATTTTAGGAAAAACCTCTATTTCATGTAAATAGGACATATTTTTATTTTGAAATTCATTAGTAAAATTATTTGGAATGTGGCCCTTTCAGTCAGTGATGCCAATATTCTTGGACCAAAAATCCCTACGCCATGCCAAAAAATTCCCTACTTTTCCCTACGCTAACAAAATTTTTCCCTACAAATTTCCCTACGCCGTATTTTCTGTATCTTATAAATGTGAAATGGAAATTGTGTTTAAACTCAATTGGCGAGAAAACCGCTGAACGGATCCTCACGAAACTTTGCACACCTAGGTATTTTCACCCGGTAATTACAATAGAGCAGCAGTCACCTCCTGGCAGTGGGCGGCATACCCTCCGAGAGTATTTCTGCCATGAAAAAGCTTCTCACAAAAAATGCATTCGCCGTTCGGAGCCGGCATAAAACTGTAGGTCCACCTAATTAGTAGGAAAAACAAAAAGGAGCACACCTCGAATCGGGAGAGAAGCTCGGCCATAAAACTCGTCAGAGTTATAATAGCGCCATTGTATTATATTATATTATTATTAGTTACAATAGGCATATTTTTAATCTGATTAAAAGGCAGGGATGGGCGCCTCCCATACGCAGCGAATATTTCTTGAAATATTTGCAGTAGGGTATTGAAAATTGGTGTGGGGCATGTGAGATAACTATGTATTAAACGGGTAAAAACACTAGGTCTTGGTAAAGCAGGAATGGGCACCTCCCATAAAAACTGAAACTTTGACAGCGAATATCTTTGGAAATATTTTTAGTAGGGTATTGAAAACTGGTGTGAGGGCATGTGGGATAACTATGTATTAAACAGGTGAGAACACTAGGTTTTGGTAAAGCAGGGATGGGCACCATCCCACCACAACAAAAGATGGAAGCGAAATTTGGTGCTAAGATCGGATCCAGGACTAAAGCAAAAAATTTTGGGAGCGGAGCAGGAGCGAAGCTAATGAAAAGAGAAGCCTTTGCTCCGAGGTCCTGTAAGCAGGTCGAAGAATATATTGCCAGATCAGAACAAAGTACAATTTTGAAATATTGTACTCAAACATGCAGAAACATTTTATTTGTAGTTACTTATTAAAAAATTTTAGGTTTTACACGCTTTGCTCTCTATCCCCTTCATTTCGTCGACCCCTATCCATCGTATAATGCTCGGTGTATGCTCATAAACTTAAAATCTCTCTCTAGTCGGCGCACAATTCATTCGATAATGTTCATTTTTGACACTGTTAATGGATTAATTGATTGCGTGAGCCTGCTTCAGCAACTAAGCTTCGATGTTCCAAATCGTGTCCTACGTTCCCACTACCCTTTTCATCTTACAGCAGTTAAATCCAATTACCATTATCTCGCCCCCATTACCAGGGCAGTCAGTGAAATGAATAATATTTACAAAAAATTAGATCTTGACTTTGCAATGCCGAGATCCCAATTTGCCGATAAGATTACTTCATTTTATCCCTAGTACGGAATTCGTCGAGCATGAAATATTTAGTTTTTCAGCAAATTCATTCATGTTTCTTAGCATTTTATTTTACTTTTTGCTGCAGTTTTGCTATGCCGCCTCTTCTTCTATTTACTTTTCTTCTTATTCTTCTTCTTCTTCTTGTTTTTATTTTTTTATTTTTATTTTCCTTTTTTCTTTTTCTTATTTTCTTCTTATTCTTCTTCTTCTTCTTCTCCTGCTTTATAGCAGCAACATTACTTGCAATTGCAACTTCTATGTACGAATGGCCATTGCTCTTGTTGCTCGCAATGTCGCCTTACTTGCGCATGACATCACAATAATTTTCTGTTACACATTCATGACAACATTTTCTTCGTTTTTTTTATTTCTTTCTCTCCTCGAATTGACAACGTTCTCATGCACACACAGTGTTTTATTCGTTTTTTTGTAGATACATGCACACATACATATTTTTACATACATATAAACACCTACAAATGAAAGTCATCTGGCAAGAAAATGTTTGCTAAAAGAAAGGGCGGTAAAGTGTGTTAATGACACCGTACAAAATTGTAGTAAAAGTTACAGGGCTGCAAAAAAAAAACAAACTATGCAAAGCGGGGCAGGGACTTTGCATACAAACGTACGAGAGGGGACTGATAAGTATTTACATACCCAGTAAACAGACCCATAAGCCTAATCTGAAGCTAAGTTGTTAAAATGGAATACGTGGTAGCGCCGCTTTCACTCTGCCCCAAATGTTTCAACACTTCATTTTAACATATCCAGAAGAGAGAGAAATGGAGTTGAGTTTTTACGAGCAAAGTACAAATATGTATATGTACATTTAAATGTATGAATAATAACGTTTCAACCCTAGCAGAATATATTTTTATGCTTCTAAAAACACACCTTATTAATAAGGCTTTAATAAGGTATACATACTCCACATTAGGCCATAATAAGGCCTTAAAAAAGCCTTATTTCGTATGCGTATAAGTCTTTGGAATAAGGTGTGCTCTCAGAGAGAGAGAGAGAGATAGAGAGTATTTCTTATGGCCTGATGACATCAACACAGGAAAGTCAGCATAGAATGTACCCGTGTAGTGGCGTTGCGCGACTTGGCTGTACTTACATAATCGCCTATAACTTTTCCATTTTACCATGGATTCTCTTCGTTCATAGCTTATATTTTTGCCAATTGAATGGAGCTTCACTTAAAGGAACAAAATTAAAGGTAAAAACGGCGATCTTGCCTGACAAAGTCAATTTCTTCTTAAAATTTTCGTAAAAAATTTAAAATTTTCAAATTGACTCATCTATGTTCATATATATATTTCAGACTATAAGACCTATACAAAAATGTTATAGGAGCCATGTATAGGAAATTTAAATTTAAAGAGACATACAGGATTAGGCGGTACCATTGGCCCTTAACGGTAAATTGCCGCTATCTCAAAAGTCTTTGCATAAAATTAAAAAATAACTGGATTTTCGGAATCAGCAACCGATTTTACATATAAATAGGATCCCAATAAACACAACGGATTCGCCTCGAATTCGCGTCGGATTCGCTTTCTCTGATTATATTATCGCTGCAACAGGCATGCCACCTATCACTAGCGATTCGAAAATTTTTAATTTTTCTGATCTTTGGCGATTCGAAAATTTGTTCATTAACGATTCAAGATTTTTTAATAAATTGCGTTTCGAAAAATTAAAAGTTCAGAGTTTGGTTTACTGGCAATGGGTTAAATCCGTATAAAATAATACAAAACACTTAAAATATTTTTATAAAGAAAGTTTAACTTTCATGAAATAACAAAAGCTTTTCAAATAAATTTAAGCAGTAAATGTAAAATTTCAGAACTATAATGATTTTTTAGTGCAAAACAACTTAAAAGAAAAATGATATCTCGAAAAGTGATTTTCTCGAACTAGCCGCGAACTCGAGGTGAGAAATTACATTCGTGAAAATCTGCTTTCGCGAACTCGCCTCGAATTCACCGCGATATCATCCTCGTGTCTGTGTTTATTTGGATAGTGGCGTCCAAAGTACAGACAACAAATTTCATTTTATGATCCAGTGTTATTGTTTGAGATTTCAATTTCTTTCCAGTGATATAAAACACCACCAATTTTTAATCATGGCAACATTTACAAATTACAATATATAACGTATTAATACATATTTCTCTCCCCTTGTATTTTGAATACAATTCAGTAGCATTCAGCGTTACAAATCGTAACTTATCTTCCAGCCTCGTATTACCACATGCGTCTTCTTGCTAATAAAAGCGTACAAAGTTCAGCGCAAATTATTGCAAATCAACGAATAATAAAGAGTTTTTTAATTTCATAATTTAAGTTGTTGTGCTATCTGCTATCTGCCATGTACTATACATACATACATACATACATACACTTTGACTTACTACAAGTGAGCGTAATGAGTTTGCTGCTTGATTTTATAAAAGTGGAAGAAATTGTAATAACAAATTAAATGCAATAATAAAATTTAAATTTAAAGCAAAATACTAATAAAATTTAAAGTTTTGCACATACAAAAATGAACATTTCCTTCACATTTATTTTCATGCATTTATTGCTGCGAATTTGGCGAGAAAACAAGAAGCTTTACAAATGTACACATCTACTTATGATATCATGTGCACTTATATTTTTGTATGTGTATATATGGCTGAATGTGCACTATAAATTTTGTACATTCGCAAACAGTTATTTTTTTTTATATGCCACAATTTGAACGCAAATTTGCCTTAAAGTTGCTGCTTTTTATGTGAATGAGTGTCATGTGGTTATGTGTAAAAATATAAGAGTGCACACTTTGCGTGTGATCGTTAAAACAATTCAATAAAAAACAGTTTTTTATTATACAGTTTCGCGACGTTGGCATTTTCGGCTATGAAAAAGTGGTAGAAATTACAGAGATATGTAGTTGTATATTATTTTTATTATTTTTTAATATTTTTTTTAACAATTTCTTACAAAAATATGCACAACTTATTGCTTAGTTGTGTTGTGTTGTTGTTTTTCTTTTTGTTCCTTCTCTGAGCCATTTTAAAAGGAATAAATTGCCATTTTGTTCTAACAGCAAAGTAAGCCGTGTAAGGTAATTGGAAATAAGGCGATCCCCTTCATGCCGCTACCGGCGGCAGTTGATCAGAAGATAAGTGCAATCAGGAAGCCTCGATGTTTTCACAGACAAAAGGAAAACCAATTCACTCTTTGAAAAGAATGAAATGTTACTCATACGCCTAGTGGTCTTATTTAATTCAAGAAGAACATTTTAAGAGGAGTTACAGGGAAGCGTCAAAGCAACTCTAAGCTCCACAAAATAGTTACATGAAAAATATATATGGGTTTATGATTAGAACAGTACAAAATGAACTACATATGTATTTTCAAATATATATGTTTATGTGTTTTACAGTAGATCAATGAATTCTGTTACCAAAATATTACAATTTGCTGCATTTTAAATATTTTCAAGCGTAAGCATTTTCCAGTCAGTAGTTACATATGTATATGCGCTTAATAAACAATAAATTTGTTTGCGCACGCAAAAATTGTAATCAACCACAAAATATTAACGTTTGTATTTATATGGCCGTTTTAATTCTAATAATTATTTTATGTGAATTTAAATGAGCTATTGGCCATTTTTTAATGAAGAAAAATTGAAAAAATTTTTTTGGTAGAAGTTATGGATCCATTTCGGAGACCACCACATCCCCTCATCAGACTTCTTCAAGCGGCCTCAACCGAGAATCGAACTTAAGTCGTTCGATTGGTAGTCATATGTCTATCGCATTGAGCTACCACCGCCGTCAGCTTTGTTTCGCTTAAATTTCAATTTTCCTTCCATTACAATCCACATACCAACAACAGTAGCTTAATGACACTCTGCCTTTGCTACCTAGTATGTTGGTGCGATTGTGTGTTTGGTTTGTACAAAGTTCTAAAGCTATTAACAAGCAAAGCTTTTGTGAGAGGATGTGGTGATCTCCGAAATGGATCCATAACTTCTACCAAAAAAAATTTTTTTCAATTTTTCTTCTTTAAAAAAATGGCCAATAGCTCATTTAAATTCACACAAAATATTAAGTTTCTTTATTTAAATAATTACATAATTAAAATGAATAATGTCGCGCAAAAAACAATTCCATAAAGTTAAAAATCAATTAAAATATTTTATTGCAAGAGGATGTAGCGCAAATGGCACGGCCTTGCATTGTATGTATGTAAACAATAAATATGTGCGTAACTGATAAAGCGATAAAGCGATGCAAGTTTCAATGATTAATCAAACGCAGCAAAATGATAAAAGAGTTGCGATTTAAACACTTTATTTGCAGGCATTCATGATTTATTTTCTTTTTTTTTGACGAAGGGAAAAGCAGCATTTAAAGTTTAAATACTGCGCTGTATAAGAAACTAAAAAAAAAAAAACAAAAAAAATATGAAATTGTAAATTGTCATAACTTTCGCAGTAGCAGCGGTCAAATTGAAACTGAAACAAAAACAATGCAAATGTAAACGTTCGAAAGAAGCGACATGCGCGAGTGAAGGGTCAACTAATTGATTTCAATGCTTTTTTTTTGATTTACAGCGAATTGTGAAAGCAACAGACAGCGAATGTGACAGGTTGCAGGCAAACAACAAATATGTAAATATGACAGGAGTTGGTAAAAAAAAGGCTTTTCTAGATGATACTGTGGAAAACCCAAGCAAAGTACTGAAATATGAATCATGTATAGCTTAAATTTACTTTTTCACTTTTTATGTATTGTTAGATACATTTGTTAGGTTTTGGTTAAGTTTATTACGTAACTTTACTTTGTATCTTGTGTTAGTCGACCGCGATTTATGGTCAACTTTAAATAAATAATAATAATAAATAAAAAAAAAATAATAAACATCGGATAATGGCGTGACTAGTATACTCAGGAGCTTAGAATTTTCACAATTTGTTGTAGAAAAGCATAAAGCGAGAATAGCTTATGGTAACCCGAAAAAAAGGCTGTGTAACAATAAAATAAAAGCTAGTGCTCTAAAAGTTAGCGATTACTCACGTCTAGACCCCACTTTTATAGAAACAAACTTTATTTGCCTTTGCTAAATTTGCCAACCTTCATTCCTTCAAATATGCAGATACGCATACATACATAAGTAAAGTACATCACTGAAACGAATTCTGCGCTCGAGATGATTTCAGCGTTTCAACCAGAGACGAAAAATAACTCTTATTGAATTTTTTGAAATCAAAAATGTTGGGCACATTTCAATGAAAAAATTTTTCCCTTACATTTAAAAGTTATTATGGGAAAGAAAAATTTTTCTGTTGCTCATAACGATTATATTCAGATTTTTATTTCTTCAATTTCCTCATAACTGAGAAAAAAATTGTTCCGTTGCTCATAACGTTTATTTTGAAATTTTTATTTTTTCCGTTGCCTCATAACAATTATTCATGAAAATAATTTTTTTCTGTTGCTTATAGCTAATTTTTATTTCAGATTTTTGATTTTTACGTTGTATTGTGAGTATTATTTTGTGGAATTGGTTCCTTTTTTGCTCATAGGACTTCATCTTTCGGTATGTAGTGTATGTAATTGGATGGTGCTATGTAATACAGTATATTTATTTTATTCCCAAACCCGAAGCTAGAATGTTTCAATTGGTACTAGCTATAAATATATCTTAACTAAAATCAAAAAAATGATGATTAGAAATCGGTAGGATTTTTTTCCGAGCAAACGATTTTTCGAAAATAAAATAATCGATCTCGTGATAAGAATCGATAGCAATAAGAAAACAAATCATTGTGGTAGTCAGACTTAGCACGATATTGTCCGGAAGCTTCGATATGTACATATGTACATTAGAGTGCGTTTAAAATTCAAATTAACGATATTTTACTGTATCGCCCCCTCAGCATGGTTAAAGAAATCACGGATAAATTTTTGTCCAGATTAGTGGCGGTTAAGGCGCGGTGCATTGTGGTGAAAAATCTATGAAGGTTAAAAAAACCAAAATATTTTTGTAAATTATCTAATACCCAAAATCAATACTTCTATACCCAAGGATAACAAATGTAAATTTTGGTCCCGATTGATAAAGGTTTAGCGGTCTTTCACGTGGGTCAAATTTCAAATGGCCGTAGAACTTACATTTATTTACCCCTGTGACACTCCACTAAACCGTCATCAATCGGGACCAAAATTTATGTGTGTTACCTTTGACCATGCTACTACCGCGAGAGGGGCGATACAGTCTTTTTATGAACTTTGAATTTTTTCATACAAATTAAACGCACTCTAATGTACATACATATAACGTTCTATTATATTTATTGACTAATCCATACCCGCGAAGTCTTCCGCGGAAGAAAATTCAATATTTTTTTTTAAATTATAAAATATTTAAAGTAAAATTGGCAATACACCAAAACAAAAATCCAAGCGAAATCCATTCGAAACCTAAATTAAAATTGAATTAATTTCTGATCTTTCATCTTCCACCAAGCTTCAGTTCTCCCTCTTTCTCTCTCTTTCCCTTTCCTATTCGCTCTCTCTCCCCCCTCAATCTTTAACTATCCCTATCCCTATCTCAATCTTTTTTCACTTTCCTTAGCTAAAAAGCCAGATGGGCTAAGAAGGATGGGTGACAACGCACACTTTTCCAAATTTGTCTAAGCTCGATGTAGTGACCCATATTCCAAATATCATTGATTTACGCAAATAGACTCCGAGTTATAAGGATTTTAAGGACTTCTACTGAAGTGGAAGGAAAGTAGGGGGACTTTTCTGTGTACCATATATGATTTACACGAACGCTTATCTAAAAATCACTTGCGAGGACTAAACGCTGTTTTTAAAAATCACAACCCAAGACCTCTAGCATGGACGACAAATTTCTACCACACTAAGCCATCTAATCGTACATTCACGTACATATGTATGTATCTCATATTATTCACCAAAAAATAAAGTCCTATAACCAAAAAAAGAAACATATTCTGCAAAATAATACTCACAATATAACGAAAAAATTAAAAAATTTGAAATGTAGAAGTTATGAGGCAACGGAAAAAATAAAAATTTTAAAATAAAAGTTACGAGCAACGGAAAAAAATTTTTTCTCATGAATAACAGTTATGAGGCAATTGAAAAAATAAAAATCTGAACATAATCGTTATGAGCAACAGAAAAAAATATTTTTCAAGCATAATAGTTACGACTGAAAAATATTTTTTTTCGGTTTGAAAGAAAAAGATTTTTGAATTTTTTAATTGTTATGAAGCAATTTTTTTGAATATTTCTTATAACAGTTATGTCTCTTGTTTCAACTCTCAAACGGTTTAATTTTATCGAATAACACGACAAAAAAAAAACAATTAAGTATGTATGTCAACAATTTGGCCGGAGATGTCATATCAAGCCAGCACAACAATTTTATGTATGTATGTTTGTCAGATATATAAGTGGGTATCCAACAGCGCAGGCGAAGGAAGAAGGAAAGTGAGGAAAACAATTTTAGTTTAGACAGTGCGAAATGAGAAACTCAAAATATGACAATAAAATTACTTTAAATGTGAACGATGCAGAGCAAAGAGGGGAATATAAAAGATACTTGTTGCGCAATATTTCCTCAATTTCCTCATAATGTAGACCATTTCTATAATTTTTATACAAGAAAAAAAAATTTTTTTCAAAATCTAATAAAAATTTCTCTAGTAAGCGAACTAAATCTTTAAGAAAAATTCTTGCGAATTTTGATATAAATTTCAGTTTAAAAAGTCGCGTCTGTTTTATAATAAATTCTTAAGGATTTTTTCATTCATAATCAATTACTAATAGCTGTTAGTGAGGGGATTGTAAGCACAGGTTTTATTTTTGATGTGTAAACATCTTTGCTGTAGCTACGAGTGATTTCGAAAAACGGGTAAAGTTTACGCGTAAACGTAAATGACCTTCGTGTTAGTGCACTGATGCGTCCGTGTGAATCGCCTGGCATTGTCAGTGGTAGGTAGGTAGATAGACATGTACTTACAAATGCTTGCATGCATAGCCGTGCAAATGCAAATATCAACAACAACAGCAACGAAGCGAAGTGAAGTTGTTGTTGTTGTTGTTGTTTCCTGCAACAATTCGACAAATAGGCAAAATAAAAAGGGCCAACCTGTTTGAACATGTATGCAAATGTATGGATATGCACACCTACATCTACCTATCTAATTTTCTATGCAATATTGGTATCAAATGAAAGGTTTTGAGCAGGAGTTCGATATGAAGCTCTTTTCATTGTGACCCCTAGGCCGGGTCTCCATATATGGGTCAAAACGAGAACCCGGATGATCCTTGAATGTTTCTGAGCAAAATTGGTATCAAATGAAAGATCTTGAGCAGGCCTTCCTCAGGGAGCTCAATTCTTCATGGTTCCTAGGTCGGGTCCGGAGATATGGGTCAATACGAGGACCCGGATGATCTGCATGTTTCTGAGCAATATTGGTATCAAATGAAAGGTTCTGAGCGGGGATTCTACACGGAGCTCTACTCTTTATGATTCCTATGTCGGGTCCCGAGATATGGGGCTATACGACGACCTGGATGTCCTTGAATGTTTCTGAGCAATATTGATATCAAACGAAAGGCTTTGAGCATGGATTCTACAGGGAGCCCTATTCTTTATGATTACTAGGTCGGGTCCCGAGATATGGGTCAAAACGAGGACCCGGATGATCCTTGAATGTTTCTGAGCAATATTGGTATCAAAGGTGTTCAACAGGGCTTCTACATGGAGCTCTATTCTTTATGAGTCCTAGGTCGGGTCCCCAAATATGGGTCAAAATGTGACCCCGGATTAATGTTATGTTCAGACACAACCTTAATTGAACATTAAGAGCCTTCATTCAATTTTCAAGCCCAATGATTCTCAATTTACCATACAAAAATTGACAAAGTTAATGCTTCATTAGAAATTAATGAGTTATTAATGAAGAACAATTCTGCATGCAACCCTGTTAAAAGGCTTGTTTCATAAGTAAAATGAAATGTCATGAGAAGAGAAATGTGATTAGCGTCAGTGTCCACTAAACAGGTTGGTTCGTCAGATCAGCTGCATTCTTGTTCTTCTTCATCACCTACCAAATTTGTTTTTATTTCTGCTTATTTTATACATGCATTCGTGTTTACGATTGGTAAAAATTGTGAGATGAATGTCAAATTATTTCGTCCTCCTTGCAATTTTGGCATTTAGGTCACGAGAGTTTGATATTCAGCTCACGGCGTGTATGTGTGTATGTATCTTGAGCCGACCTGTTAAATGGGCCAAGTAAATTAAATATGTCTGAACACCAAATCTAAAGATGTTCAATCAACCCCAATTGACTTAATTAATTTTTATGTCTGAACATGATATAAACCGGAATGTTTCTGAGCAATATTGGTATCAAATGAAAGGTGTCGAGCAGGCCTTCTACACGGAGTTCTACTCTTTATGATTCCTAGGCCGGGTCTCCAGATATGGGTCAAACGTGGACTCGGATGATCTTGCATGTTTCTGAGTAATACAAAACAAAAGAAAATAAAAAGTCAAAAACCAAAAACCAAAAACCAAAACAAACAAAAACAACAAAATAGTAGCAGTCACAATGACAACAAAAAATTACAAAAACGATAGTCGCCTTTTAATCCATAGAAAACCAGGAAAAAAAGGAATAAGAAAAAGGGAATAAATATCTGATTTCGAAACTGTTTACACATCAATGTTCATGAATACCCGTTAGTCACGCTTTAATTTTTTTTTTTACTTTAACATGTCATACAAACTTAAATTTTGATTTACTTGTTTCTTTGCTAACTTTGAGGTGACCTCGCATTTAAGCAAGTAACATCAGTATTTTATTTTAAATTATCTTTTTCCACATGGACGATTCCGTAGAAAGGTAAAATTTCTCACACATATTAGAGAAAATCGGTATGTTCTAAGTTTAAATTACTTGAACTAATCGTCATGTCCCGTTACGAATTTTTTCCTGAGCTTATAAAAATCGAACATTTTGTAATATTGAATCAAAATTCGCATCAGAGTTTTGCACTTTTCTAATAGCACCTAAAAATGACTTCCATATTTGTCCCGTTCGCCATCTCGCTTTAAATGCTAATCTCTTAGAAACTTCAAATCGGTAGTAGTTCTTATTTGAACCAATTGTAATGCTACTCTAGTGCTCTCCAAAAATAAAAATAAGAAGAATAATGTTTAACGCTATGCATACTTTATTGAGCTTTGAAGGCGTACCAACGTCACGTTCGCCATCCTGAAATCGCACATATACAATTCCGAATTTTTTAAAAAAAAAGTATACTAAACTGCGAATATAAATATATGTAAATAAAAGTCCATTCTAATGAATGAGACAATAACAAATTTACGTAAATATGTTTACTTTATGCATAACGAAACTTTTGTGATTATTTTTGGTAAATGGCACTTTTTTGGCCTTCAGTCAAGCTTTCAATTACTCATACCAAGATGTATAAGCTGAATTTATTTTTAACTAGTAATAGCTTCATTACATACATAAATGAACATTCATTAGAAATATATGCATAATATAAATATTCATATGTACATATATACACGATATGAACCACACTGAATTGAACCTTTCAGTCAAAAAATATAAAAAGGGCTTATCATTAAGTATAGCTAATTATTCCAACTCTTTTCTAAAATAAGCTAACGCCTTTCATGCCCTTCATAATTCAAGTAAAAGAAACACCGGTGGTCATCTGCTTTTAGTAAAACCAAATTATGTATCAAATTGCGTAAGTCTTTAGTATTTATTTTAAGATAAGGCGTCCATTATTGGCTTTGTTCACAAAAAGGGAAAAGCATTTATTTATAATTACAAAAGTGTGTTTGTTGTAATTCGTAGGTGTAAGAGTTGTGAGACGACCTGAGTCATGGTTCCTAGAGGAAGGCATAAAACGCATTTATCTTGTCGTGATGAAGGAAAAACAGGATAAATAATTACAATGTTGTACAACATTTCGAAATGGCCCTTCACTACAGTGAGTGCGATAGCTGTCTTTCCTGATATTTCGGGAGCCTTTAGCAGTTCTGTTGGAGGGGCTTGAATGGATCGGAATATCCCTAATGATTCGGCGCTAGATCGAGGGCCTTTAGAGTTGTCGGACGGTGACGGGTGGGTGCGGCCTTTAGACGATGTCATGGAGGGCACATATGGGCACCCCACAAGGGCAGTAGGTACTCTTACCACTGTTGTGGAATCTAATTAGTGGTCAACAAATATTCTTCATAAATACACAAAATACTCTTCGGAAAATAAACAAAATACTAAAACTTGCATTCCAAGTTTAGTTTAACGTCTCCAATACGATGTTGGCAACACTAAGTACCATATGTGGTATATGTGAGGGATCACCGTATCCTGGCCAACCTGACTTAACTTTACTTGGATTTCTTCGCTTATCCCACATTAAAAAAGTTCAAAAAAAATAATAATTTCGCGCTAGACACTAATTTGCATAATAATGTAAAATTCTTTAAATTCAATCAAATTTAGTTTATAATTGTCACAACCCGACAATAGAATAACCCATTTACTTATACATATGTACGCATGTATTTACTTAAAAGTCTGCATAAAGCAATTGCTATTTCCTTTGTCACTCTCGCATAAATAAATTGCAAATTGATTGTTTGAATGATTCATTTTTGTGTAAGTACTTACAGTGTTTACTCTTCTCGGCGGACACTTGATGCAGAGGCGCCTGTGCGATGATTGCAAAAATCATTAGCCACACTAACAACCATTTAATGGCTGGCCTTGTTGTTGTTGTTGCTGTTGCTGTTGCTGTTATTTCTACATTTGCATTAGTAAGCTTAGATATTGTTGCTGCTGTTCCTTCAGCTGTTGCTGTTGTTGATGTTGTTTCTGTTGCAGCAGCTTTTGTAGCCACTGTTGTTGCGCCAACTGTTGACAGCATCACCCCCTGCAGCTTCGTTTTGGTATTTTCTTTTGTTATTTGCTCGTTTGAGATTTTTGTTTCAAAATCAAATTCACTTTTTTCGCCTGCAGCTGATTTGTGCATTGGTTTTGTTGTTATTGCTGCTACTACTACTGTCGCTGCGGCTGCGGCTACGCTTGTTGCTGTTGTTGCTCCGAGCATAACGGGTAATTTGAAAATTGACCAACAATTGTTATTGTTTGCAGTTTTTGTTTCTGTTGTTTCTGTTGTTGTTTCTGTTTCTGTTGCTTTTGCTGTATTTATTTTTCTTAGTGTCTCTGCCTTTAAACTAAAATCATCGCCATCATCATCATTACAAGTCACTGACATCTTGGACTTGCCGCCTGCTGGTCTTTCAACCTTCAAAATACTGTCGTCGTCGTCGTCCGCCATTTGCTCGACTTTTGCCATTTCTGTTGTTGTATTTGCTTTCGCTTTTATTTTAGCTTCACCAACTATTGACTTTTGGTATTTCTGTGTCAAATTTTCATTCAGATTTCTCATTTTACTTTCCGCCCCATTCGCTGCTGCCGCCCTCACTGCTAGTGCTGGTGGCGGCGGTGGCGGTGGCAGCGGTGGTCCTGGCCCACATGAGGTCGGCAACAACATGGCGTCTACAAGTCTGCAACGCCGTTTTTACTATTCAACTTAACAATTTGGCTGTTGACTGCCCTGGCACTGCTTCTCCTTTGCTCTTAAGCAACCTTCACGGCAAATGCTTTTTCTGTTCTATGATTACTCTTCTTCTTCTTCTACTTTCTGCAATTTTTGTTGGCCTTTGGCTTTGTTTCTCGACTTTTCACTAATTTAAAATTGAGTTGATAGTTACTATGTTTGTGTTTTATGTATTTGTATATTTTTGTTTTTATTGTTATTGTTTTTCTTTTTGGTTTTTTGTAATTTGTTTTTGTTATTTTCTCGATCTCATTGTAGAGCAATTATCCGCTTTTAATTGCAATGACACTTCCAGATGCCGATGAATGGCAATTGCATTTCAACTCCAACAAACTAAGGAAATGTTCATCAATTTTCATCAGCCGGCAAAGAACGTTTGCGTTGAGATGCAGTGCAGTGGAGTTCAATGCAGGAAAAATCTGATTTTCTGAAAATGAAAATAGAAAAGTAATTGCGTTATTAGTAAATATGTTGGTGATAGTAAAGTTTGGAATAAATATATCAACTTATTAGATATTCATTATACATATCGACCCGTTTGTGCAACTTTATCGTAAGGGACAAAAGCAAATTTTACAGGAGAGCATTTTTTTCGTTTTTTTACTACTTTTTATTGGTATTTTGAAAATTGAACACGCGATTAGGTAATTAATTAGTACTAGTATCGCCGGTGTTCGAAATTCGACCATGCAATTTATTTTTTCAACTTTGTATTGGTACAAAAATTATTCCTTTTCGCGGAGATAAGCAACACTTTCCAAATTCTAGTTGTACCGCAAAACTGATTTGCCCTTTTGATCACGGTCCGACGCGAAATCATGGTCAAAATCAAGGCAGATCTAGGAAGGTAGGCCCGGTGGCGAATTCACAAATTTCCCATGTATTTTGTTATTTTAATTGGTAGAGTGTAATGTCAAAATGATATTTCGCCGTGGTTAAAATCTGAATTCGCTTGGGGCTCGTCCATTCCTATTGGCCATGATGTGAATTCGCTTTGATTTTGACATTACACTCTACCTTTGTAAATGAAAAAAGAAGTTTCTCAATTCGCCGAGGAGCATACCTGTTAGATATGCCTCGGTCAAAATTAAAAATACTCAGTGTGCTCTCCCGCCCTCTCTCTTATTTTTCGCTTTAATGGAAAAGCAATAGGAGATATTTGGCCGCGTTGATTTTGATCTTCTTCAACTGTGTTTACGATATTTGTAAACATTTTTACGATATCTATTTCTCTTAACTAAAAACTTTATTTATTAATTATAAAGAAATTAAATAATTTATAGCAAAAATTATATGCCTATGCACTGCTCCTCACTCATACGAACACATCCATATCAATTTTATGTGGATATGAGTATGTTAAATGTGCTAAACAGCCTGGCAATTGTTTGAATGGGAAAAATGTTAGCCTATTAATATATAGATACTGAACCTGATAACTTCTTGAAAAAATTTGCAGTTTGCGAAAAATCATAATTTTGTCCCTTACGATAATTTCGCTCTCAATTTTTATGAGTTTGTTTGAATAAATGACCCGATAATATTTAAAAAATGATTTGTATGACAAATACAAGTGTTTTATTCCATACTTTTGTGTTTTTAATGATGGGGTAATCGTAATATAGTCTTCCATTCTAAAGTTTCCAAGTTCGATTTCCGGCAAACGAAGAACCGATCTATTGGGAAAATTGGTTTTTATAATATGTATGTTTGTTGGAAATTTGCTAAATAGGTAGATTATTTCCTGTATTAAATATGACGGAGCAATGGAACGAGTGTTGGGAGTAAGAGAAAGGGGAGAGGTAAATGAGTAGGGAGAAGGAGAGGTAAATGGAAATATAAAAATTTTACATTATTCCAATAAATCAATGGTTGAACAGAGCAACATCTGTCGGCGTTTCTAGTCTAAAATATAAAACTACACATCGAACGTGAATTTGAACCATCGACTCCCAATCAATAAATGTCAGAAAACCTTCCAAAAACAAATTACATTAGCAGATGCCGTTTAAAGGCGCCACAAGAACAGAGAATACTATTGTTATTTTTTTTAAATAAGTAAGTATTTTTTATCGCTAGTTTTAATTATTTTACATGCAAGTAGGGCATTCTCTTATTTCCTTAAATTATTAGATGGTGGTCAAGCTCAGACGTGATTCTTTGCCTTAGAAAATATTCTAGTTCACCATATAGAAATATACAAATACCTAATCAAGTAAATGAGCCAAAAATGGATGTATAAAATTTCATTCAACTCAGCCAAACCGTTTTCGCGATAGTTTACAAACGAATTAATAAAATTAGGTTATGTAGAGATCCCACTGAGCAATATTTTAATTGAAATACGTCGTAAAATCTGCCCTGAAAAAACTTCTCACAAAACATGCATTCGCCGTTCGGAGCCGGCATAAAACTGTAGGTCCACCCAATTAGTAGGAAAAACAAAAAGGAGCACAACTCGAATTGGGAGAGAAGCTCGGCCATAAAACTCGTCAGAGTTATAATAGCGCCATTGTATTATTATATTATTATTACGTCGTAAAATACCATTCATTTGATGCCCATATTAGCACATCTATTTTTTTTAGTTCCAAAAAGGTGGCAGCATTGCAAAAACATCCCAAGGGGCGACACGTGGATAGAGTATCTTAAAATTAGGCATACTATGTGTAAAACGAATTTCATCCAAATCGGTTCAGCCGTTCCCGAGATAGTAGTGGATATAGAAATATATAAATAAACTAATATACATACAAATATACATACAAGAAAAACTCGTTTAAGGTTATAAGATAATCCAAACATAATCATGGCGATATGATAAATTCGAGCTCAAGAAAAAAGAGTGGATTGCCTCTTACGATAAAAAATAAAGCCAATTTTTGGCACAACTATAAGGATTTCAGCTATAATATTTTACCAGGTGATGCGCTGATGGATGTAGATTAAACTTGCATCAAAAAGTGAAATTCCAGAAAATGACCCTTACGATAAAATCGCGCAAAGGGGTCGATATCACTAGCTATATGTTATAGTCACCCGATTTCAATTATTTTCAGAAACAGTTAAGGTAATACTAAAATATAGTTATGTGCAAAGTTTTGGTAAATTATCTCGTAAACTGACTGAGTTATTAATAAAAAAAAAGTCCAAATTGATGGTAATTTTTAAATACTGTTATCTCGTAATCCGGTACCAGTCTGGGAAAACTGCTGGTGGAATTGAATTTAGAATGTCCCAATTAAGTAAGAACAAACGTCGAAATCTTTACGCGGGAAAAGGATTCAAAACCTGAGTAAAGTTTATAGACGGAAAATAAATTACCTTCAGATCTCTGAAATTTCTTTCCTAAATTTCTCGAAAACAAGAGCTAACTTAGACTTTCTGAAAACGCCGTCGTATTCTACAGCCAAAAATTAAGTTGACGTGTTTCGGCGTTTCTTTGCGATATTTCAAAAGTTAAAAATTTGCCTACAGTTTAATCGAAGAAATGGGTATTTTGAGCCACAATATCAATCATACTGCAGCTTTACATTAGAAATCGCTGAAAGGAAAAGCTCGAATATACATACATACTTAAAAATATTAGTTTTATTGTCACGTCTCATGAATTAAATTATTTGAGTGCCAAACTGCTTTCCGTTGGGAAATTACTTTTTAAATAATAATAAAATTTTACAATTTATTGATTCCGGCTTTTTACAGTTCAGCAATCTAATCAAGGAGATGCCACGCATATGTATATGCATATGTCTGTATGTAAATATATATGAACATATTCGTATGTACATTAATGTATGCGTGTAACAGTAGCTATCGCATATGCATAAAACTTCAATGGCGTCCTTGTAAATTTTGCATTGAAAATGGAATTTGTTGCTCGTTCACTTGTTTGACAGAAAATATTTATTTTGCTGACAGCTTATTGCCATACATACACACACATATACGTACATACATATGTACCCTGCAGGCAAAACAACTAGTTGCATACTACAATTCTACCAGATTGAAAATGTCGGCATCTAGTTGCCCAACTATCCATTTTACCTAAAAGCAACTGGTAGTTTTAACGTGGCGATGGCCTACGAGATGGCAATTGCCTTCCCTTGCATAAGCTTCATACTAGAAAAATACCACTCAGTTTCATACCAGTAGACAACCCATCAGCTTCATACTAAAAAAATACCAGTTAAGGGTATACTAGAAGAATACCAGTCAGAATAATACTAGAAAAATGCCAGTTCATCTAGGTGAAAAAATAGCATTTTAGTTCATTTAATAAAGCTCACTTTAATTAGCTCAGTACTTTTTAAAGTTACATTTAGTACATATTATATACAGTACGCGCAAAGATGTATAGTAAAGTAGAATAATGGCTTCGTGTTACTGCGGTAGTTGGCTGATAGAATCTCCGATTTGGATGAAACCAAATCAATCAACTAAACTCTCTTAAACTCTTCTTGCCACCTGCTGCAAACATATACATATGTATGTATGTACGCAAGTGCTCTTGTGTACCCTTGCAAAAAAATAAATGAAAAGCCTTAAAAATATTTATTTTGTGAGAAATTGTCGTGTTTCTTTTTGGCAAATGAAAATAATAACTATTCTGACCCTTTTGCTAAATAATAAAGTAAATTTACTTTAAAATCACCAATAAAGCTTAGTTTGTGATAGAATTGCACAAACTGCTATAAGTATTTAGTTAATAAATAAATTGGTATATTACTAGTAGAATACCAACTAGAATGAGTTTGTCTTTTTAAAAGCGGTTGATCAACTAGTAGATAGCTAACTAATATAATTTTGTCCGTTTCATACCAGTTGATAGAGTAGTAGAAAACCAACTAGTTGAATTTTTTCCTTTACATACAAGTTGATCAACTAGTTTATTTTCATACTAGTTTAATTTTGCCTGCAGGGTATGTAATCGCGATCCATTGAAATATTTGCAATTTTCAAGTGCGTATAATAAACAAACAAATACGCATAAAGATATTTCTCGCGATAGTCAGCCAACTCTAGTTGTTTTCATAAGACCTTCAAAGTCCATTATATTGCGCCGGCGACGCAACGCAGCTTTAATGATTTAACGACGCCTACACATACATACATGTACGTTAGCCATATAACAAATGTTGACGAAAAATTTGGCATACCACCACGTGGTGGCAAATATTGTACAAGTAATGAATATCACTTTTTTCGGTGATTTCGGTTCAAAAACGTTCCGCGCACAGCTGTGTTATTATTATATTGAATCAGAATTTTCTGAAGAAAAATTAGTTTGGGGTTGGTGGGGCACTTCCCTTAGGTCCATTAAAAGGCGTTTAGAATAATAGGAAGATTATTAGTTAAATAAATATCTATTATTATGAAGAAAACCGTGTACACTGTACAAAACTTTTTGTTTTTTTCAGCAGTTCTGATAAAAAAAGTAATTTCGTTTTGAGCAGAAACTTTTTTGCAATTTCGCAAAAAAAAAATAATGGTGTTCATACTTTTTTATGCTCTATTCGACTATGCTATGCCGTTTTTCGTATTTGCAAAAATTGTAAAAAGTTATATGCCTAATGTACATACATATATACATCGCTGGTGTGAAATTATTTTCCATTACTTGTCTTTCGTTCTAACTTTGTCATTATTTGCAAATAGAAAAAACTGATTTCACACAATCATACATACATATATACATATGTACATACATACATACATACATATGTATGTACATAAACAATAGCCCACCAAAAAATCTAAGCCTTATTTAAGAATTAAATCCGCAGATTTAAAGGCTTACGCAGTAAGGCCTGAAAATTATACGGGTAGTACATTTGTATGGCGTAAGGCTTAAAATAAGGCTGATTTTCCTGTGTTGATATCATCAGGTTATAAGGAGTACTCTCTCTCTCTGAGAGCACACCTTATTCCAAGGGCGTATCCGCCATGCGAAATAAGGCCTAGTTAAGTATCAGAGAATTAGAAGCAGACAGAGTGAGTGCATAACAGAAGCAGAGCTGTCAGCGTACTCCTTTTTTAGACCTGAATTGTTAACAATAAGCAAACATATTTTGCCGGGAGGAAATACATGCATATATGCATTATAAAATATGCTGGAAACAGGGACGTAACGGATATAAGATAAATGGGGTAAAAGTTATATTTAACCATTATCATGACAAAAAAAATTTTTTGTACTTCAAAAAACTGAGTATAACCTTAAATTCCGCATTAAATATTTTCTATCAAAATGTCAGGGGCCTGAACACCAAATTAAGTGATTTTTATTTAAAAACGATTTACTGCGTCTATAATGTAATTTATTTTACCGAAGCATGGCTTAAGCCCCATGTTTTTGATTCTGAAATTTTTTGTAACCATTATCAGGTGTATAGAAATGATCGCGTAAACAGAATCGGCGGTGGTGTCTTGTTTGCTGTAAAGTCCTCATTACATTCTGAGGTGGTCAGTACACCTAATATTGGTGGTGTGGAGTCGATTTGCATTCGAATTAAGCAAGCAAAGGATTGGATTTATTTATTTGCTTGGTATATCCCGCCAGCCTGCAATATAAGCGTGTATATGGAATTAGCATCTGTGCTTAAAGATGTACATGCGCTGATGAACTCCTCTGACTCTATGCTTGTGTTAGGCGATTTTAATCTTCCGTGCATTTCTTGGAGCGTTTCAGATGAGAATATTATTCCGAACTCATCGAGATCGGACATGAATAGCTTTTTCGATCAGATTGCGGATCTTTCCCTCAACCAGGTGAACATATTTCAGAATGCGTTCGGGAAAATCTTAGACCTAGTTTTTGTAGATGATAGCTCTAAGTATGTCCTTCACCGCTGTGACCCTTTTGTTCTACCGGAGCTCTTATACCACCCTTCTCTAGAGATTACATACGAAATTGTAAACAATATTAGTGGCTGCATTCCTAGTTCAGCAAACACAAGTACGTATTATAATTTTTCCAAGGCCAACTTTAAAAAAAATATTAATAATGAGTTAGCTAGTTTAACATGGCGAAAATTTAATAACGATGTCGAGCAAAACGTTTTACTTTTTAATAAAATTATTCATTGCCTATTTGAAAAACTTGTGCCTAAACGTGATCGTGAGTACAGTGAGCCATTACAACCTTGGTTCACAAAAGAGCTTAAAACTTTAAAAAATAAGAAATCCCGAGTTTTCAAATCATACAAGTAATCGGGCTTGCATGCCGACTACTTAAAGTATGCTGAGCTTAGACGCCAATACTTTGTGTTAAATAAAAAATGCTATAGAGCTTATATACGTAAAATTAAGTCTAATTTTATTCGTAATCCAAAATCGTTTTACAGTTTCGTAAACTCCAAGAGAAAAGTTAATGGGTTTCCGTCTCATAGCCTATGAGATATCAAGACAACACTTCAAGTGATAGTCAAGAAATTTCCAATCTTTTTGCACAATTTTTCAAACATAATTATTCCAACATAGAAGAACTTCCATTTCGTAACTATCCATATCGATTATCTCCTAATACATCAATTTACAAACCATATATATCTGCAGATGACGTGTTATCAACTTTATTATCATTAAAAGAGTCATTTAGTTATGGTCCTGACCAGATACCAACATGCCCTCTAAAAAAATGTGCCATAAACCTGTTTAAACCACTAACTGCACTATTCAATAGTTCCTTAGAACAAGGCATCTTCCCTATGCTCTGGAAAGAGTCATTCATTATCCCCTTTCATAAAAGCGGGAGTAGGTCCTCCATAGAAAATTATCGAGGTATAGCAAATATTTCGGCTATTCCTAAATTATTTGAAGCAATAGTTACCAATAGATTGTCTCATTCACCGTCCTCATTAATTTGTGATTCCCAACGGTCAAAAACCTACTGGAGTTTACCACTAGTGTTTCTAATGGATTTTCTCAAAACTTACCCACTGATGTTATATACACGGACTTCAGCAAAGCATTTGATAAAGTCAATCACTCCTTGCTGATTCTTAAACTTGATCTTCTTGGCTTTCAGCCCAGCCTTTTGCAATGGATATCTTCATATCTTTTAAATAGAACACAAAGGGTGATTTTCAAAAATGCTTACTCGTCTATTACTAATGTTACTTCAGGAGTTCCTCAAGGCAGTCACCTTGGCCCGATTCTGTTTTTGCTATTCATTAACGATATAACTACTACAATTAAACACTCAAAAATTTCATTGAATGCGGGCGACGTAAAGCTTTTTAGATCAATCTCTTCATTTGATAATAGAACTTTGCTTCAGGAAGATTTAAATTCCTTAGTTTCTTGGTGTGCAACTAACTTAATGCCACTTAACCTCAATAAATGTAAATTCATGCGCTTTTCCCGGAAAAGCGTATAGCCAGCTTCTTATGCAATAAATGGCTTAGGTCTCGAACAAGTAAATGAGTTTGTGGATTTAGGTGTAATAATGGACTGCAAACTTAGTTTTAACATTCATATTAATGCTACAGCAAATAAGGCAAGAGGTGTCTTAGCGTTTGTAAAACGTTGGTCAAAGGAATTCAGCGACCCATACATAACTAAAACACTCTTTACAACTTTAGTAAGATCTATTTGGAATCCATACTATCAGATTCACTCTGAGAGAGTCAGTCCAAAAACAGTTTTTGCTTTTTGCTTTAAGAAATTTGCCTTGGGATTCTGGTTACAATCTTCCACCGTATACTAGCCGTTTAAAACTCCTTAATCTTCCGACTCTTGCAAGTCGACGAGAAATGTTAGGGGTAATATTTATCGTTAAGCTTTTGAATGGCTTAATTCTTTCTCCTTTCTTGCTAGCTGAAATAAACTTTAACATTCCTTCTCGTTCAACAAGACACTTCAACCCTATCTATTTAAAGCAGTGTAAATCAAACTTTGAATTAAATGAACCTTTCCGGGGTTTATGTAAGAGCTTTAATTCCTATTCCAGCTTTTGAGATATTTCGGACTCACTTTTCATTATAAGGGAAAAAATACTGTCTTATCTTAACACATAGTATCGATTATTCTGTTATAATTCTCAAGACTAACTTCAAATGTACTATACTCAGCTGATGATTTTATTTCTCTGTAGCTGAGCAGTTTAAGATCTCGACGCTTAACAAACTCCTGCCACTCAACACCACCTCGGCGTTTTATGTAAATAAAAAATATCCGTACGTCATGCGGGTGCGCCTCTCGTGCGGTCGGGCGGGATTGGAGGGCGTGGGTTATTATTATTATTATTATTATTATTATTATTATTATTATTATTATTATTATTATTATTATTATTATTATTATTATTATTATTATTATTATTATTATTATTATTATTATTATTATTATTATTATTATTATTATTATAATTATTATTATTATTATTATTATTATTATTATTATTATTATTATTATTATTATTATTATTATTATTATTATTATTATTATTATTATTATTATTATTATTATTATTATTATTATTATTATTATTATTATTATTATTATTATTATTATTGTTATTATTAATAACCATTATAAAAACCAAAAAACTGTTTTGGGCCTAAATAACCGTTATTCATATTTTTGAAAAGTGGACCCGGATGCCCTGGAATGTTTTAAGCTATATTGGTATCTAATGAAAAGAGGTAATCAGAGCTACAATCCCTGCTCAACACCTCTCATTTGATACCAATATCGTCCAGAAATATTGACAAATAAATAGACTTCATTTTTATAGCTGACCAAAAAAAAAAATAAAAATCAGAATAACGGTTCTTCAGGCCCAAAACAGTTTTTTGGTTGCCATAACGGTTATTCAAGCCCAAAACGGTTTTTTGGTTTTTATAATGGTTATTAAGGACCAAAAGAAGATAAAGGTTATTTTTGCGTAACCTTTTCACCACACTAAAAAATAACCATGTGGTCGCTGTGGTGCAGTGGGTAGAGTGCTCGCCTGCTATGCCAGAGGTCTCGGGTTCAAACCACGGTCCGAGCCAAACAAATTTTTCTAATTAGTAAAAATCCAATTATTGGGTTTTTTAAGAGCAGCGGTCACCTCTCGGCAGTGGGCGGCATACCCTCCGAGAGTATTTCTGCCATGAAAAAGCTTCTCACAAAAAATGCATTCGCCGTTCGGAGCCGGCATAAAACTGTAGGTCCACCCAATTAGTAGGAAAAACAAAAAGGAGCACACTTCGAATTGGGAGAGAAGCTCGGCCATAAAACTCGTCAGAGTTATAATAGCGCCATTGTATTATATTATATTATATAAAAAAATAACCATTATTTTCGGTCCGTGGTTGGAAGTGTACGAGAGACCTTGTTTCAGTGTATGGATATTGCACTCACGCATAAAACAGTGTCAAAAGAGTTGTTGTCTGCGTACGCACAAACATCTGTACACATATACATACATACATACGTATGCATGTAATCTGAAATCTGCATACCATTTGTATGTTTGTATGAATGCAAACATGACTCAGCGTAGATACATACATAGGAGCCATATTGACGCCAAGCTAGAGTTATTCCCCAAACGAACTAAGAATGAATGTGACACTTGAACAGACGTTGCGTATACGCCCTGTTGGGACGAACGGCGAGCAGACGATCAACAAACAGTAGCTCCGGTTTGTTGGTGATGGTGTGGAAGCGGTGCATAAGGGGGCGACGGCGGCGAGAGAATCAAGAGATTGAAGCCAATGCACAAATTGGAAAACAACAACTCATTCACTCAAACATACATATATGCATACAAACATATTTAACACCAACCAACAACAATTACAAATGACAAAAATATTGGAAAGCACACTGAACCAATAGATGGTCAAGTCAAGCATTCATTTTCACTCAACTTTCAAGTAAAATCGGTCAAACACATATACATATAAGCAAACGTAGAAATATAACTATATAACTACGCTCCTACGTGTATGTATATTTGTATGTAAGTATATTTGTATTTGTGTTAAATCGACTTTTGCAAACAGTAAAGAAAAAAGTTTTTTTTATTTTATTCAAGCCAAGGCTGTTTTGGTCATTGCGAGTTATTAAGAAAGTAGAGCATTGACAATGAGATCATTCTTTGTTTGGCTGACAGTGTGTATGTTTGTATGCATTTATTTGTATGCATGTATACACATACACATACATACATACACATACATACATATGTACATATGTATATTTGTATAAATATGACACAAGTGATTACAATACTTTTCCGGTTATAGAAGAGTAATTGCACTTTCGAATGGGTGTTTGGAATTTGTTGTTTGATTTTTTTTTTTGCAATTTCAATTTGAGTTTTTGTTGTTATGATGGCTTTGGCTTGAGAGCTTGTTGTATTTGTTTTCGATGAACTTTTGCCAAACTCAATTTGCCAAAGAAAATACCAAAATTTCACTTTTATTCGTTTGAGGCACAATTTAGCATTCAACTAAATGAAGAAGAAAATCGGTATGTACATATCGTCGTACCATACGAAAACTAACATATTTAAAATTTCTGGCGAAAGCTATCAATAAAAAAAATTCTGTACGAAAAGTAGAACATTTGACTTTTGGCCGACGAAAAGTAATAAAATCAAGTTTTGGCTGACGAAAAGTAATAAAATCGACTTTTGGCCGACGAAAAGTATCAGTAATTATATACTGTTTTTACATTAAAATTGTTGTTGTTTAAACGAAATTGATAGTTTTCGTCAGCCAAAAGTGTTTTTTTTTTACTTTTCGTCAGCCAAAACTCGATTTTATTACTTTTCGTCGGCCAAAACTTGAACTTTTTACTTTTCGTCAGCCACAAAAAAACTGATGTTAGTTTTCGTATGGTACGACGATATGTAAATTTGTTGCTGCAGCTATGCATTGAATTTTGATCGATTGCACTGTTTGTTTTAAGTGCGCGCCATGGCGCCGCCAACGCTTCAAGCGTTTTGTTTTCGGAAGCCAAGCTGAGTCAAAGTGATGTTGTCGTGGACCATAGAGAGCCAATAGCGCCAAAGACTGGCCACCCATGGCATACCAATCTTGCGCCTTTGGTAAATATTTGCGCCTTAAGCCTACACAGTAAAAATTTTAGTTTAATTTTAATTCCATTTTGGTATTTATATATAACAATGCCAAAAAATACAAAATTAAAACCATTCTGGTTTAAAAAACAAGAGATTATTGAGAGACAGAAATTTTTCTTGGTGTCAAATTAATACTTCGTTTGGAATTAAGTCAAAGCCAAAATTGAATTAATTTTAGAATATTTCTGGTATTTAAAGTAAAATAAAATTGTACAAAATTGATATTTTCTTGGAATTAAATCAAACCAAAATTGTGATTATTTTTATAATATTTTTGGTAATAAATTGTATACTTTGTTGGATTTAAAAATAAACCCCCATAAAATTTCCAGTCGATATACCACAAATAACCCTTTATCCCAAAGAAAAATGAGAAGTTGAATAACGTTAACATTGTTTATTTACATACAAATCCAAAACATACATTTTGCCCTAACTTGTGAACAGCAAACAACAAGGTACCTTATATGTACATATATCGAGCCCTAATCTCCATAAAAGTGTTTCCAACAAAAAGTAAATTTTACAGGACTGTTTTTTTAATTTGTTTGAATGCAGCCTTGTAACTTATATATTTAGTCTCTAACTTCGAAACTGCACATTTCACAGCCATGAAATTTTGGGAGTTGATGCATGTGATAATATACTGTTGATTTCGATAAAAAAGCTGAAGTCGATAATTTTGCTGGATATACTTTTATGGCGGTTAGCACTCGATGGACATATGCATATACATATTGTCAACTTTTACACCAATGTTTTGGAAATGTCCAGGTAAATTTCGGCACCGTCGCGGTTCTTCCAGCGATATTGAAAAGGAGACCCTCAACTGCCTTAAGACTGAAAAAATAAAGCAAAAATTTACCCTAATGCTATTTAATTAATCTCCTGCATTACCCACTTGGTCTCGGGTTCAAACCACGGTCCGAGCAAAACACCAAAACAATTTTTCTAATTAGTAAAAATCCAATTATTGGGTTTTTTAAGAGCAGCGGTCACCTCTCGGCAGTGGGCGGCATACCCCCCGAGATTATTTCTGCCATGAAAAAGCTTCTCACAAAAAATGCATTCGCCGTTCGGAGCCGGCATAAAACTGTAGGTCCACCCAATTAGTAGGAAAAACAAAAAGGAGCACACCTCGAATTGGGAGAGAAGCTCGGCCATTAAACTCGTCAGAGTTATAATAGCGCCATTGTATTATATTATATATTACCCACTTGATACAATTATTTCATCAGGCGTCAATGCGAAGGAGTACGCATTGTACTTTTAGAAAAATTTGTTTATTTATTTTGACTTTTTTTCTGAAAATTTGTTCTTAATATTTTTTTGGTTTTTATTTCAAATATACATTGAGAAAGAGAAAGTTTTTTATACTTTTTGTTTTTAAACCATAATAAATTAAACTTCTTTAGAGAGAATTTTAATACTTTTCAAGGGTTTATTTTGAAACTCTTTTGGAATAAATAACATTGTAAAACTACTCATAGTTTCAAAATAAGACTTTTTGGCATTAAAATTCAAATTTGATTCCAAGAATGATTGAATTAAGTACCAAATGATATTAGAAATAAACTATAATTTTTTACTGTGTAGGTATTCTTTTCTTATATTTTCCCACTAGCTGGACCCGTGCGCATCTTGCGCAAAAAACAACAAAACATACGTGGCGCCAGTCGGTATGATTTGTGCTGTCACGCCTATTTAAAAAAAAACTATATTTTTATATATATGTGGTCTCTGCCGACTTGGGTTATTTTTTTCCCACACGTAAGCAAATCAGTGGCCCAAGCTTATTTTCAACCCCAACCTTCTCTGTTCCCATTAGAATCTGTGTAATGTCATTAAAATATTTCTATTTTTGCGCAAGTTAGAGTGTGTAAGGCCGGATGGACGGACATGGTTCAATAAATTTTTTTTCATCCTGATCGTTTTGATTTATGTAAGTCCATATCTATCTCAATTATTTTACGTACAACCGTTATTTGGTCAATAGTATAAATGCATATACATATATTGTGCTACGTATAGATGTGATGATTTTATTGTACATACGAATATGCATTTCAACAATGGTGGAGCAATTTTATAAACAAGAACGAAACAAAGCAAGTAAAAATAGCAAAGTGTTAAATATATATTAGATAGGGTTGGTCCCCATACGAAAAAAAAAGTTGTAAAAGTCCGCCCCTAAATTTGAAGCTTATGTTGAGAGGGTTAAGGGACACAAAAAAAATTTTTTTTTGATCCCGCGAAATACCGCCGAAGTCGTTTTTTTATTGTAACTTTGTTATTTTTCATCCGATTTTTAAAATTGATACGTCATTATTTTCGTATTTTGCAGCTCTACACTTCCTTCTAATGCTCTTTTGAGCTCTGAAGTCGTTTTCACATAGTTGGGTCAGCTAACTTATTTGTATGTCCATGAATTATCCTCTTTGTTTTGCCAAATGAGAGTGCTTCAAAATTCATGACAATGTTGCCTTTAAAGGGCTTTACTAAATTAATAAACAAAGAAGTTACGTCACTACGAATATTTAATGTACTTATTTAACTCATTTCTTTTAACCAATTCAGGATATGTAAAGTTGTGAAAGTCCACCCCTAAATTTAAAGCTTATATTGAGAGGACTAAGGGACAAAAAATTTTTTTTCTGATACCGCGAAATTCCGCCGAAATGGTTTTTTTCTTGTAACTCTGTTATTTATCATCCGATTTTTAAAATTGATACGTCATTATTTTCGTATTTCGAAGCTCTATATTTTCTTCACATTAGACATTAGAAGGAAATGTAGAGCTTCGAAATACGAAACTAATGACGTATCAATTTTAAAAATCGGATGATAAATAACAAAGTTACAAGAAAAAAACAATTTCGGCGGTATTTCGCGGGGTCAAAAAAAAATTTTTTTTTGTGTCCCTTAACCCTCTCAACATAAGCTTCAAATTTAGGGGCGGACTTTTACAACATTTTTTTTCGACCCTATCTAATATATGTATATGTACGTATGTAATGTACAAACATCTGTATGTAAAATAAGATATAAAAAACCTCAATTGAATTGCCATGTCACCAGATGATTTGGCACACATACATATAATAGCAAAGAAAATACAAGAAACAGTAAAATCAAATCGAGCGTTGCAGTCTTAATAAAGGAAAATATGAGCAACATGCGTGCCCACCACCAGCACACAGAGTTCCGGCACAAAGTTAGAAATTCGCTGGAAGCCATACAATTTATTATTATTTACCCTTTTCTTATTTTAGATGTTTCATTTATATTTTTACTCTAGAGAGCATATGGGTCAATCGCATTACCGTTTCCGTCAGCAGCGCCAGTCAGCAGCTTACCTCATTGGCGGCGCGAGGCGGTGTGAAGTTTGTACAATGTTCTTGGCAGCGTCTATGGCTATTAAGTGTATTAAGAAGGTAAATATAAAATACGAGATCAAACGAACGCCTCAATGGCAGTCAACTGAACACACATGCATGCGCGCAAATATTCATTTATCTTTACATACATACATACATACATACATACATATATACACACATGTAGTGTACATACTTACTAAGACCCAATTGAGTTTACCATTTTTATCGTTGATTAAATTTACAATTTAATATAAGAATCGAATTGAGTTACAAAGTTAATGTCATTGTTGTTCGCGCGCTGCTGTTGTTGTTGTACGAGTAGCGGCTGAAGCTTGCAATGCCTTTGCCGCTCTCGTTGTTGTTGCTGCTGTTGCTGTGTGCTTCATCGCTTGTGTTGATTTAGCCAATGTAGCGAAAGATAGCGATAATGTGAGCAACAACAGTAAAGTAAAATTTAATCTTAATGGAGTAAATAAAGTGCTTATATGTATGTGTGTGTGTGTGTGTGTATTAGATGTTCAATTGCTTGTATTGGTACTTAGATGGATCGAAATGGATGTACATATCGCACACTAAATCAAAAAGCGTCACAACTCAAAATTTTTCGAAATCGGGTTTCTTCCATAAATTGGTACACAGAATATATCTCTAGCGGCTGCCAAAAAATCTTTTCCATCAGAGTCTTTTTTAACTGAGAAATAACTATTATACGTAGCCTTTTCCCATATCATTGCCTATAAAAATTAAAAAGTTTTTTGCCTCTCCTGAAAATTTTTGAATTTTGAGTTGTAACGCTTTTTGATTTAGTGTGCGATATGTATGCAGGTACGTAAGATGTGTTTTCCATGTACTTATATTGAAAGAGTTTTATTTCTTTATCGACAAAGGAGATTTATCTATGTATCGCGACCATGTGCCTTTTGTCGTTGTATTTTTTTTTTTTTTCTTCTTTGCGCAGAAATTCGCTGTGCATTGCTGTCATTTGTCTGAGTGCAATTAACAATGGCAATGACTCCATATTTCCTAGAACGTGACATTTATTTATGTATATTAGTTTATCTATACCCTGCAGGGAACTCAACAACTAGTGAGCAAAATTTCTAGTTCCGAACTAGCGTAAAGGTGTCAAAAGGGAACTAGATCAATTGTAGTTAGACCCTCACCAGTTCAGGAGGAGTGAATTGAGTGGCCATTACAAGACACACTTTGATTTGTGTGCAATTTCGAAGTGACAAAAATTCCATGAAAATTTTTCGTTCGTTCAATTTCCGTCGGTTTTGTATATTTCTGCAATTCTCAGATGTTTAGTGAAGCGTTTTGTATAAAGAGTTTTCTATTTGCATCTTGAATGAAATGAAATGTTCCCCTAATTATGCTTTTCCGATCCCTCAGGCTTATGCTCTAAGCACATTCGAACCAGCGAGCGACAAGCAGCCAGCTTTTAACGCCAGCAGGACTTCACGGCAGAAGGGTTGTATTTGTCGCTGCCGCCAATATAGAGCTATTTCTAATTTGAAAACGCAGAAACGTGTGTATGTGTGCATTTTAATACGTGGCCATGTTCAACGCCGTCGTCTTTAAATTATTTCAGATGTTTACTTCAGACGACGTTTGATGTCATGAAGTTGGTCGACAGATGCTGCTCTGCAGTTGCCGGTTCGAATGTGCTTAGAGCATTATTTTTATTTTTTTTTTTTATTTTATTACTTTTTAAATATTATTGTAAATTTTTATTAAATAAAGAAATATTAGTTAAAAAAAATTATCATCCACCTTGACACCGACATATCTGTGGTCACAAGCCATAACCGCCTAAGTCGATTTAAGACAAAATTGAGTTATATATGTATACCACGTTATTATACATTAAAAACTCTATATTTCTGTAAAACCCCATACCTATAACGTATTCGAATCAAAAGATATTAATAAAAACATTTTGGCTTAACTTACAATAGAGATATATTAAATTTGCTATAACAGCCAAAATTTATATATATACTTAATGAAATTTCTTCATAACATTTTGTGTTATATACAAAAATTTAATCGTAGCATCGTGGATGGCTCATCGATTTGGCATTCATAGTTTTTAATCAACTTTTATGATTTTTCAAAAAACGCATTCGAATATAAAAAGCAATTTATTTCGAAATCATATTTTACGACTTAGGCGATAATGGCTTGTGGCCACAGATATATATATGTAAATAACAAATTTTCCAATTTTGTACATGCAACAATAAAAAATGTTGTTCAATATAAAGTGATTTTGGAATGTTTCATTTAAACCAAAGTACCTTGGATAAAAAAAGCTCGATTTCGATCAAATAAACTTTTCTGAAAACTGCATTAATTTGCGCAGATTCCTGTATATTTTGATTAAAAATAAATTTAAGGTATCTTGAAAATTCCCGGGTCCAAACTTGAAAATCCGTGACTAAAAAAAATAGAATTCCACTTTAGGCGGTCTTGGTACCTTGAGTACACCATTCGATTAAGCCGTTAATTTTACATGAGAATATGTATCTTTAGTTTTTTTATTTTTAATTCTGTGGTTTTTTTCATATATGAATCTAAACCTATCATGGAATTTAAAAAAAAAATGGCTGTTTTTGGAGTAGCCCTCTCAGTTTTTTTTTTTTTTTCTAGAAAAAAATAAAAATCAGCTTACTTATCCTACAACATCCTATTTTCATATTCTGTGGCCGGAGGGGTATGTTAGATCAAAAAAACGCATCTAATTTACATATGTATATACTTATGTATATCTGTATGAGGAAAGCCGTCTTTATAAATTATAAATGCATTTGAGGCATATGTCCATCGTGCTGTAGAACTAAAGAAACTGAAAAGTCATATTGGCTATATTGCAGAGACAGTCAGTGACTCCAACCGCATACTTAGGCTCTAATGGGTGCTATTGCGCCAACGCTCAAACGCGGACACCACTCAGCGGAGGACGGCATACATTGTGAGCGTATTTTTGTCATGGAAAAGCTGCTCACAAAAAATATATTCTCCTCCCATGGATAATAGCAAGCTAGATGGCTCAATTAACCACAATTGCTCCACGTTGGAGGACTATACTTGAATAAAATACATAAATATCTTAACCTTACAACTTTGTCCCAAAATAGCGATTACAAAACATTTTTAGTTACGAGATTTTTGATGTGTAAACATCTTTGCTGTAGCTACGAGTAATTTCGAAAAACAGGTAAAGTTTACGCGTAAACATGTAAATGCGTAAACGAGTAAACATGTAAATGCGTAAACCGTAAATGACCTTGGCATTGTCAGTGGTAGGTAGGTAGCTAGGCATGTACTTACAAATGCTTGCATGCATAGTCGCGCAAATGCAAATATCAGCAACAACAGCAACGAAGCGAAGCGAAGTTGTTGTTGTTGTTGTTTTCTGCAACAATGCGACAAATAGGCAAAATAAAAAGGGCCAACCTGTTTGAACATGTATGGATATGCATCTGAGCAATATTGGTATCAAATGAAAGGTTTTGAGCAGGACTTCGATATGAAGCTCTTTTCATTGTGACTCCTAGGCCGGTTCTCCAGATATGGGTCAAAACGAGGACCCGGATGATCCTTGAATGTTTCTGAGCAAAATTGGTATGAAATGAAAGGTTCTGAGCAGGGATTCTATACGGAGCTCTACTCTTTATGATTCCTATGTCGGGTCCCGAGATATGGGTCAAAACGATGACCCTGATGATCCTGGAATGTTTCTGAGCAAAATTGGTATCAAATGAAAGGTTTTGAGCAGATCTTCTACACGGAGCTCTACTCTTTATGATTCCTATGTCGGGTCCCGAGATATGGGGAAATACGAGGACCTGGATGATCCTTGAATGTTTCTGAGCAATATTGGTATCAAATGAAAGGTGTTGAGCAGGGATACTACCTGGATGTCTATTCTTTATGATGTCTAGGTCGGGTCCCAAAATATGGGCCAGAATGAGGACCGGATGATCCTTGAATGTTTCTGAGCAATATTGGTATCAAATAAAAGGTGTTGAGCAGGGCTTTCACATAGAGCTCTATTCATTTTATGAGTCCTAGGTCGGGTCCCCAAATATGGGGCAAAATGTGACCCCGGATTAACCGGAATGTTTCTGAGCAATACTGGTATCAAATGAAAAGTGTTGAGCAGGACTTCTATACGGAGCTCTACTCTTTATGATTCCTAGGCCGGGTCTCCAGATATGGGTCAAAAGTGGACTCTGATGATCTTGCATGTTTCTGAGTAATACAAAACAAAAGAAAATAAAAAATCAAAATTTAAAAACCAAAAACCAAAACAAACAAAAACAACAAAATAGTAGCAGTCACAATGACAACAAAAATTACAAAAACTATAGTCGCATTTTAATCCATAGAAAACCAGGAAAGAAAGGAATAAGGAAAAGGGAATAAATATACGATTTCGAAACTGTTTACACATCAATGTTCATGAATACTCGTTATTCACGGTTTAATTTTTTTTAAAAGCTATAGGCACTTGGTATTGCGTGGTCTCTACTTTAATTCTTTTTCTTTAATTTCATTTCAGACCAGTGGCGTAGCTAGAGAATTTTTCGGGGGGGGGTGGGGTCACAGCCAATGTAAAAAATTTACCAAAATTAAAATTACCAAAAAAAACAATAATTTTTTTTACAAATGATAAACATCGCTAGCTTAGAATGCAAATTGTGTAAGTCCTTTTTTAAAACTTTGTAGGAGAGACAAAAAACAAAAAAGAAAAAAAAATTCGAAATGAAAAAAATTTCTGTTCATATAAATATTTTGGACTTACACAATTTTTTTCGCTTTTTGGACTTACACAATTTGCGTATCACTGAATAACAACGAGTAGAAATATGACAAGTATTACAAACTTGTTTAGCGTGGTGCGTATTTGATTTTTCTAGCGTTCTATATAAAAATACACTTTTTCATAAAAGTGGACTTACACAGTTTGCACTCTAAGCTAGCGAAATGTAATTTTTTCAGACTATAATTTAACATTTTAGTACACAAATATCGCTTATAATACATATATCAAACTCTTAAGGCCCTTGGCCACTTAAAATCTGGAATGTTAAGTGTATACATATGTGTGAGTGTCGGGTGATTGACGCAAATATCTAAAAGATTTGATTCTCATCAACGCGAGCCCGAACATGAACGTGTAGCATGACGACTGCCGATTGCACAAACACACACAAAAAAACTCACACATACACACTGCTTGACATGCCAGATTGTCAGTTGCCAAGGGCCTTTAACTATACTTCAATAGTAAGTCTCATATTCTCTTCTGGAAATCTACGCGCATAGGTTGATTTTCAAGCTTTATGCGCCCAAAATTGAATTTTGTAAAATTGTTACAATTACAGAAAAAACATACCCACATATTGGAAATAGCATGGGGAACAATAATTCATCGCTTTTTTCCCGACCCCATACTCTGCACTTGCCCCAGATAGTCGTAACTTAGCATATCGGAGGTTAATTTTTTTGTTTTTTTCTTACATATTTTTAAGTGCTAGTTTCAACTTGAATATTTATTATTTAAAGCATTTTATTTAAGTAATCGTGATGAATCCTAAAGGTTCAAGTAATTATTAACACTTTTCAATAATATCCTTGGTTTCCAATAATTCTAAGTTTATAGTTGTAAGCTTTTAAAGTTGGGATATTTAAAAAAAAATTATCACTCTTTTTCGTGTTAAAAATTGGTTTTGTTACGTTGCTCTGTCAGACTCAGTCAAATTAACACTCGAACATGATATCTAGTACAATTAGTAGTTAGCCGACAAAAAATTACGTCGCACAAAGCCGCACTTCACTACTAGATACAGGGTTTTTCATATGTACCTACAATAATTTTCTTTTTGTGCTTTATATTTAATTTTAATGTTTATATTTCTAACGCATATCTTGGTTAATGTAGGTGATGCTCGAAAGTAACCCAGATATTTAGCAGCGATTATTGTTAACTTTTTAGGCAGTATTTTTAGTATTTCTCATTTTTCAAAGTTAAGGAAGTACTTATCATAAAAAGGGGCTAAGAATTATAAAGCTACATTTTTTAGAAGATTTTTGAGTATGCAATTTTGCAGCTCATTCAATTTTAATATAATAATATGCAACATTCAATTTTTTGAAAAATTTCATTGGCTTTTCGGAAATTTTAATTGGAACGGTCTCACGTACATATAACGCAAACACCCTACAGAAAAAAAATTACTAAAATCGACGGAAATTTTTACAGCATTGAGAATAGCACTTTTTACACTAACATTGGTTGGCTACATAACAATATACTTAGAAATCTCCTCCAAATCTCCTATAAATTCTGGCCTCGCTTTGAAATTTTTAATCCACTTTTAGAAATTTCGACGATTTTTCGGATTTTTCCATAAGCTTAGAAATCCTGCTTAAGGCGATTTTTTATTGAAAAATTGTTTACATTTTTAAACGAAAATAAGAGAGTCCAATTTTCGACAGAACTGTTAGAAATAAATTTAAAAACTCTGGCGTATGATTTTTTTTTTTTTTGAGTCACTGTATATATTTTTCAATAAAATCGACTTTTAACTAGAGCCCTAGATACCCGGGTATCGAGCAATTCGATCTGATCGTTTTTGTTTTAAGCCCGTTTGTTGTTCAAATGCCCGTACAAACATTCGAGCATTCGAGCTTACAAACAAAAAAAATGTGTATCGGAAACACAAAAATAAAAAAAACTACATATAAAGAAAAAATAATAATAATAAACAAAATAAAAACAAACTTCAAAATACCCGAATTGTTCAAATTCCCGTACAAACATACGGGTAATAAACAAACAAACAACTCTTCGAGCATTTGAACAACAACTGTTCGGGCTACTCGAAAATGTTCAAAAAAAAAATCGAGAGCTCTACCTTTAACACAAATTATTAAAATTTTGCATTAAACAAGCAATTTGGAATAGATGTACACAATAAAATATTTCTACCTATGTGCTACGGTTATAAATAATAATTTTCTTATATAATTTAGTTTTTTAATATTCCATTTTGACAGACATTAAGTAAAATCTCAAGTTAAGATACTCTTATACATTGCATATTTATTCCCATTGTAGTTTATACTAATATTATTTGATTAAGATGATAAGTAATTGAAAGAAAACTTGAAATTTAAATAATTGGCGTTACTTTTCTGTTATTAGCATGTTAATAACAGCAATACCGTATAATAATTGTAGCGTTTGTTGAGCCGTAGGGAAGTGCAGGAACCGTAGGAATTTTACCACAAAAGAGCGAATATAAGTACAAAGAATTTAAATTGTGGTAAAATTCCTGCGGTTCTTGCACTTTCCTACGGCTCAATAAACGCTAGAATTATAAGTAATACTTCGTGAAAAAGCGCTAAATTTCGAATTACCAATTTCGAAAAATTACTATTCTCATTGATTTTTTTCTGAAAAAGAAATGTATGCTAATAAAGTCAAAGATGGTTTTATGGTAAAACGAATCTTTCGGGGGGTTTTTGTCCCCAACCCCCCCCCCCATTACTACGCCACTGTTTCAGACCCCGATTTAAGTGTTTCAGATTTAATTCATTTTTCTTATTATCGGCAGTCATTTCTGCTTTGTGAAAAACTGACGCTAGTCAGAAACACCAAGGCGGCCAAGTCATTATTCTGCCTCTTGCACCTTTCAACGAAGTGTTGGCCTCGCTCTTACTCTACTGTCACCCATGGCTGTAGATATAATACCCAGTTTTAACTTAAACTTCTGAAAGTACACAACAACATTGAACTGAATACACAAATATAATTTTTTTTTTAATTTTCGCTTAAAATTTTTGCATTATCTCTTCTCGCATTCATGATGATTTCTGCAAAATATTGCTATATCACAAATAATAAAAAAAGAGAAACAAAAACATATAAAAAAGTAATAAGAAGTAAAAAGTTTTCAGTTTACTTGTAAGTGCTTTGAGCGCCTTTTAATGCCACTTGTGACTTTTGAAGTGTGTGTTTGCATCAAAAAAATGTATGCTCGCATAAAATAAGCCGAAGAAACGGGACCGAACGTAATGCAAAAAGAAAGAAAAAACCTATAAATTGCTGCATCTTCTATCAGGCACTTACTGAAGCTCCGACCTACAAACCTAAGATGCATGCGAAAATATGGAAGAAATTATATAACTAGACATTAGGGTGGAAAATTGAAAGAAAATGCGATTTACAATAAGGAAAATTATATTGGCTATTAAAATTTGTATGCACGAAACCTAATTTCGATTTGCAGCTGCATAGTATATTCTCTCTTTAAATTAGCTGCGGAGTGCAAAAATCTGTACAAATCAAATGAGGTTACAAGTGTTCTGAAATTTCCTATACAAGACATGACATAAAAGTAAAGTTTAGTAGGTACAGCGTTTTTTTTGGCTTCAGAAACAGGTAAGTTTGAGGCAAAACAACGTCTTCAATTTAAAAAAAAAATCAAAAACCTCACTAATCAAAACTTTTCAACTAAATTGAAATATTTGTTTGAACTGGACGATCCTCCACTTACGTATCGATATGAACGTGAAGCGTTAAAAGAAAAAATATTTCTTTAATACATATGTATGTATGTATTATATGTATATATGTATGTACTACATATATATTCCTATACACAGAGTTATCTATTATATGCCTCAGGGCATGTAGGTTAACAACATCGAAAGCTGAGAACTGCTCTATGTCTTATGCATATACACACATATGTACATATGTACACAAATATGCATTTGTAGGCATATGTACATAAGATGTATTTACTCAAATTGTACACAGATATTCAGGACTATGTATGCATTAGGGATTCCAATTTTTCTGATTTTCACGATCCCGGGATTTTCAATATTTTCTTTTATAATCTCGGCATCCCGGGATTTATGCCGGGATTTGGACTTTAATTACAAAGGCCGACAAAATTTCCAAAAAATTTTCTAACTCAAATAAAATTCAACTTTTCTAAATGATTTCGGTGCGCTGATTATGAATCTTAAGTCGGATTTTCGGTCGTGTAGGTTTTGAAATATTCATGTCCAAAGAGACGAAAAATGCGCTTTTTTGCTATATTAACTGCTCAATCTGTTAAATTACTTACTTTCATTAAAAGATGATTGCACGATCATTTCTCTTGAAAACAGCGCTTTGCTTTTTCGGGTATCTTATTCAGATATCTACATTGTCTTGAAAAGAAATGATCGTGCCTTCAATAGATGTAATCAGTTTTTAATGAAAGTGAGTAATTTTAAAAATATTGAGGAGTGAATATGGCCACGAACTGCGTTTTTCGCCTCTTTGGACATGAATATCTCAAAAACTACACCGAGATCCTTTTGAAACGTAGAATTTTATTTCTGTTACAAAAATTTCTTCGACCAGTATTATTTTCCCACATTTGGGGTTGAAAAAAGTAAATACATTTTTAGAGAAACGCCACAACTTTAAAATGAAAAGAAAAAATAGATTTTTATTGCCATTTTTGTTATTTCATTAGTAACAAAATAAAATAGGAATGTAAAATCATGCGTATTATTTAATAATACCTAAGAGTTACTTTAAAAAGCAAAACCAACAACGAAAATTACATACATTTGGTGAATAAAATATTTGCCTTTGCAGTTGGTACTTTTAGGATATTAATAAATAGGCTTGCAATCATTTCATAATTTTCAATAAATTTTTTTTTTGAATTTAACGGCGCACTTTGTTTAAGCGAATATTTCCAAGCTTGCCGAAAAATTCAGAAAATTAATGCAACTTCTGAATAGATAAATATCGGAGGCAAAATTTTGATATGAATTCCGAGTATGCAGCTTCGTATTTAATTTTAGTACAGTGTTGTAAGACTATCAAGTCTAATTAAAATTTGGTTTCCATTTTCTTCCATTATTTACTTTCCATGTGGGAAAATTCCAAAAAACATTTGAGAAATAAATGACCAAAAATCAGGAAATAGAAATTATCAAATGAATTTTGCCACAAGCTAAAAGCTTAAAAATACCTAACGTACGTTTCCTTACAACGCGTACTTCAACACAAAAAAATTTAATTATTAAAAAAAAATCTAAAATTTTAATCCTTACTTTGGCTAATGGACTATTTTATTCTAGCAAAAAAGTCGTTATATAAAATATAACTATTCTTTGCTATAATAGCTGAATATTCTCGCTTTATCTTATCGCGAAAATCTCGGGATAAAATTTTAGCTATTCCGGGATGTTCGGGCTGTCAAAAAGGGCGGGATCCCGGGATTGGAATCCCTAGTATGCATGTGTTCCTCTATGCATATGTATGTTTATTCGTATGTATATAAACATATGTGAGCCATTTTGTGCTGAAAAAAATTTGGCCTAATATGCTCAAGTTAGTCTTATCGAAAGTGGCTGCAAATCGTTGCATGAAATTGGCATGCAATTCTGCTAAATAATAGAAAATCTGTATTTGGAGAGTCTTACACAGTTCTATACATACATACGTATATATGTATGAGCATAAAGATGTGCATATGTACATATGTATGTAAATCCACAAACAAACATTCATATGTAAGCTAATAACACTCATTAGTAATTGTTAGCATTAAGCTTGATGCTTCGTGTGAATTGGAATAAAAATAAATATCTGAATGAACTGAGACGATTGCGGATTACTTGGTGTAGAATTGCAGGTTATACTACACATTAACAATGATACTCGTATATTCGATAGAGTTACATACATATATACACATGTGTGTAGATTCAATCATCCGTTATGTTACTATGAAAGCAATTGCACTTTTTGCGTCACTCATACGCCCCGTAGACCGCTAACATTATTTGTATCATTTATATGAGGGAATTTATTAAAATGTGTTAGAATTTACTTTAAAAGTTTTATATTAAGTAGATAAGTGACAGCAAGTGCTTTACGCTTCTTTCTTACAAATAAAATAAAGATATCTATGAATATAACAAAAATGTACTTGTAATGTTGGCAAAATACAAAAAAAAAAACAAAAAAAAAAACAAAAAAAAAAAAAATGAAAGGCAAAGTCCGTCAGTGTCGCTAGACCTTTTGCATTTACATAAATTGCCTCTGTCTGCTTATACATATTTCCAAGAGTCGTGTACACCAAACACACATTTATGCTGTTCAGTTTTTTTTTCTCCGGTTTATCTCATCACTGTTTTCTTTTCATTTTCAACTTTTTCTCAATAATTTTATTTGCTTTGTTATTTTATTTCATTTAGTATTTATTTATTATATTTCCACATTTTTGCTTGCTTTGATTTTATTTTCAACTATTTTTCCACTCTTCTATGCTGTTGCTGCCACGGGCGTTAAGCAAAAAGAAATTAGAAAAAGAAAAGAGAAAAGAGAAAAGAGAGAAACGAAAAACGAAAAAAATAAAAATAAAAACATAAAAGCACAAGTGCTCACAACTCAGTAAGCTAATAAAAACCAAAGCAAAAACAAAAACAAAAACAAAACCCAAATGCACACATATTTTTATAACCACCACTAACTATACAAAACTATTTTAACACACACACACACATATCATTACAAACAGTTGATCCACCCAATCCGCGCCCGTGCTACCGCCCACCTAATTCGATTCAATCGAGCTGCCGCACGCCCAGCATCGGTTACAACTTTCAACTTTAAACGTTCAAGTGCTCCACATAAAATCGCAAAACAACAAATAAAAATAAAATGAAAATAGCCACATATGTACGTACATGTAAATATACATATCGTCCCTGCGAATAAAAAAAACAGTTATGTAAATTTTTAGAAAAATTTTTTTTATTGCATTTTTACTAGCCCTATTCATTGCCCACATTTCTGCGTTTGCAGTTTTTGTCATATCTGGTTTGGTTTAAAAGTTATCAAAGAAAGTATGCGTGTGTAGTACTATAAATGTTCTGAGAAAAGGGTATGCAGACATATAGGCAGAATGACAACTGTCAGTTAATTAGTTCGATACTCAACTTTTCCACATACAAACTGGGACTAGCGGTGTATTGTGTACAGATTGCATACGTTTTTACAACAACAACAAAAAATTTGTGAAGTATAAAACAGCTATTTGTATTAAAAAGGCGCAAATCTTTATCACGTCGCAATGGGTAAAGAAATGTGATTTATTTTTTCATAAATCAATAACAGTGATATAGTACCATCCTTTTTTAATTAAAAGTATGCTAAATTTTGCCAATGGACACCCGGAATCAGTTTTTGCTCTCCTGCAAAGTTACTGAAAAACACATAACTGTTTTTTTATTCGCAGGGACGATATATGTATACATATATGTATGCGTTCTCATGAACCGACACTAGGGTATACGATAACAGAGCGGGCGTGTATGTTTGCGTTAACTAGGCTGTAGTCATTGCAAGGACGAGGTTTTTGCTCTAATATAACCACCTAGTAAGCATTTTCTTAAATAATATATCATGCACTTGGGATTAGAATATAAAATTACAAAAAAAATATTAATAGCTGCATTCAGATTTCTTCCTTTAGATCAGGACAAAAAACCAAAACAAACAAGTAAGGAAGCCTAAGTTCGAGTGGAATCGAACATTAGATACTCAGCTGTATGTTTTCATTGTTTGTTTGCGCTTGATGGATTTTATATAAAGCGAGTGCCGCATAAAGTGGGCGTAGCCACGCCCATTTTCAACATTTTTATCAGCCATCCAACTAAGCGTATGAATATTATTCTTTGTACAAAATTTCATTCCTTTATGACTTCTAGTTACAAAGATGTCACGTTACAAATTCCCAAAGGGTGTTCCAGAAATATCTTTGTTAAAAAGTAGGCGTGGTCATAAACCGATTTCAATAAATTTTTGAGTGTCTATTAATACAAGTTAAACAATTTTATAAACCAAGTTTCATCATAATATCTCAATTATTTGTCGAGTTATGGGCTCCGAAATCTCGTAGATTCCTTTGTCTAAAAGGAGGCGGCGCCACGCCCATTTTCCAAAATTTTTCTATTTGTTGTTTCCGGTCTATTGTAGAAATCATACCACAAAATTTCAATGAATTATCTTTACATTTGACAAAGATATCGCTTAAAATGTTTTTATTAGGTCACTTTATAAGACCCATATATAAAAGTGGGCGTGGCCGTCAACCGATTTTAACAATTTTTCGTCCAAACATTTGCCTAAGTAGGTATATCACGCGTACCAAATTTCATCGATATATCTTCAACGGTTTCTGAGTTATGACATATAAAACTTGGACGGACAGACGGACGGACGGACGGACGGACGGACATGGCTCAATCGATTTCTCTTTTCACCCTGATCATTTTGATTCTGTTACAATCCACCGTTATGTGATTAAAACTATAATACTCTGTGTACTAGTACAGCTGAGTATAAAATGTGCAATCCTTACTCTGAGAAACCCACCTATCACGCAGATAGACGAGTCAGATAGCACTGACCATTTGAAAGTTGCGGTAATTTAATAAGAAATTTCTCAAAATTAGCCGAACTAAGTAATATTTCTGTTTGGTCGAAGTAAAGGTCTGGACCAGCCATCAGAGCGTATATAGTGCTTTTGTTGCTATTGCTATGTATCTAGTAGAAATTTGTGTCGGTTTTATTTTTGTTATATTTACTTGGCATTTGTTTGCTTAGAATCGAAAAATTTTCCATAGCTAAATTAGCAAATTTATAATTTCAGTTTTACATTTGTTCAGTGGCAACTATTTGATCGTAAAATATACATAAATGTGTGTATGCATATTGTTTTCTAGTTTTCCCTATTTGGTTTTATTTTATTTTATTTATTTTTTTAATTTTATTTTTTCTTTATTTTTTTTATTTTATTTTATTTTTTTTTTTTTTTCAATTTTTTCTTTTATTTTTATTTTATTTATTTTTTATTTCATTTTATTTTTTATTTATTTTATTTTTCTTACTTTATTTTATTTCATTTTATTTTATTTTATTTTATTTTATTTTTTTCTACTTAATTTTATTTATTTTTATTTTTTTTTTATTTTTTTTATTATATTTTTTTTACTTTATTTTATCTTATATTATTTTATTTTTTCTACTTTATTTTATTTTTTTACTTTTTCTATTTTATTTTATTTTATTTTATTTAAAAAAAAAAATGTTCTTGAGAGCTCAATAATAAAGTAGTTATTTTATTTTATTTTTTTACTTTATTCTATTTTATTTTTATTTTATTTATTTTTTACTTTATTTCATTTTAGGTTTGTTTAATTTTTTTATTTTTTTCTTTCTACTTTATTTTATTTTTTAACTTTATTCTATTTTATTTTATTTTATTTTATTTTATTTTATTTTATTTTATTTTATTTTATTTTATTTTATTGTATTTAAAAAAAAAACATGGTCTTGAGAGCTCAATAATAAAGTAGTTATTTTATTTTATTTTATTTTTTTACTTTATTCTATTTTATTTTTATTTTATTTATTTTTACTTTATTTAATTTTATGTTTGTTTAATTTTTTATTTTTTTCTTATTTTACTTTATTGTATTTTATTTTATTTTATTTTATTTTATTTTTCTCTACTTAATTTCATTTATTTTAATTTTAATTTTATGTTTTACCAAATATTTTTTACTTTATTTTATTTTATTTTATTTTATTTTTATTTTATTTATTTTTTATTTTATTTCATTTTATGTTTATTTAATTTTTTTATTTTTTTCTCACTTCACTTTATTTTATTTTATTTTACTTATTTTATTTTATTTTTTATTTTATTTTTTTACTTTATTTTATTTGATTTTATTACTCCATTTTATTTCACTTTATTTCATTTTGTTTTTCTGTTTATTTTATTTTATTTTTTTTTTTACTTTATTTTTTTTTTTTTCTACTTTATTTTATTTTATTTTATTTTATTTTATTTTATTTTATTTTATTTTATTTTATCTTATTTTTCTTACTTTACTTTATTTTATTTATTTTATTTTATTTTATTTTATTTATATGTACCATTTTGGTCTCCTTCATTAAGTGCCAGAAGCACTTCACGAAATTTTTGTTTATTTGAACCTTCATTATGCGTTACTTACATTCGCACTTAAGTGTCTTTATTAACCTCAATCGTTTATCCACAACCAGAGAACTACTATAACTATATTTTAATGCTATAAAAATGTTCATGCGCACTTGGAGTTACATACCATTGAAAAATTTTCGTTTTAATATTCACAATTTATATATTATTAGGGCAACCAAAAAATTGCTCTAAAAAATGTTTTTTTTGGCTCCAAAAAATTGCCGTTAAACTAAAAGAATTGGCACTTTTTAGCCTTAAATTTTTTTTTTATTTCAGTCCATTTTCTTAAAACACAAAACAAAATAAAATAAGGGCCGTTTTCATAATGAAAGTCTTAAAGCTCCTTTTGTTAAAAGTTCATTTTAGTTAAAGAGCCATTTAATCGTACTTTAAAGTAGGAGTGATTTCATAATAATTGGCGTTTTCGATTCGCCATCACACAAGTGAGGTCGGATCGAACAAAAATGTTTGAACTCATAATAAGTAGTAGCCATACTCGCTAACTGGTTGATAAAAATTTCCCTCTGCTCGCTATCATTCACATATAAATTTGACAGAAAGAAATTTATAGCCAGCAGAGAAATTGTGAATCGAAAGCGGCTAGTATAATATTAAAAGGCTCCTTTAAGCGAAAATATTGCAAATGACAATGCCGTCATCGACAATTTCACGTCAAATTATTGTCATAAATTTAAAAATATTAAAATTTATCATTTGTTTTTTTTTTTCTCTGAAAATAAATAAATTTTTTGATTGTGGCTTTAATTTTTTTGAAAAAAAAAAAGTAAAAAGAAGCATAATTTGGAAACCCAGTGCAGAAAAAATAGGAAGCGGTCATCCAACCTCACAAAAGAGGAAGAAGATGAATATTGCATTATAGGACTCAACAAACAAAACAACAAACAAAATCGGTTGAAACATTTTAATAAATTCTTGATATTTGGTTTTGACAGACTGCAGAAATTCAATTTTTTCCGGCAAAAGGGATTTTTAAATCATTTAATTGTCCGTTTTTTGGGTATTTAACTTTAAAGGAACATTTATGTATCTTGAAAAAGGCTTTATGAAATCGATCAACAAATTAAAGGCTCCTTTAGATTTTAAATGAACTTTTAATTTGATTATGAAATCGGCCCTCAAGTAAACTAAAATAAAATAAAATAACAAAATGTAAACTCTTAGGTACATGTCTCAAAAGAGAAAGACAATATGCCGGAATCGTAATTTGGCGTTAGGTCGGTCGCGCGTTGATCGTACCTCAAAGTTGCTTCACTCTGACATCCGATATTACATGTTGAAGTGAAAAAATGCTAACTGTCACTAATATATTTTGTTATTTTTTACATATTTAATAGCTTTCCATCGAAAGAGAACAATTTGAATTTATTTTTTCATCGATATTTACAAAAATTTTAAGATCAAACGCTTGAGGTCAAAATGTGATTTGCTCCATATATTTTCATACAATTCTACTCACCTGTCAAAAGCGCGACCGACAGAACGCCATATTTGGACTCCGGTATAAAAAATTTAATTCATATTGCCACATACGGCATACCCGATCAACACAACAACAAAAATGGGAGCGAGAGCGGAGCTCGCTGCAAAAAAATTGTGAGTTAGGAGCAGAGCCAAGGGAAAAAAATGTTTGAGAATGGACAGGAACGTAGCTAAAGAATAAACAAACTTTTGCTCCGATGCCCTGGTTGTGAAGATTAAACGAAATATATATGGGGGGTTAGATGTGCAATAAAGTTTTGTTGAAATTACCCGACGTCTATACATGCCATATGTGGAGCAACTCAATTGACAAATTGAAGCGACTAGCCAATCAGAGAGCACAAAATCCGTAACATATTTTTTCCGATTTTTTTTTTTTTGCAATTTTCATTTAATAGTGAAATTAGCATAAATTAGCATTTATTATGAATTTGGCAATTTTTAGCTCTACCAAAAGTAGGTCAGAATGTATAATTTTTCTTAAAAACTACCCTAAATTAAGCATTATGTGATAGCTACCATAGAAAAAAAACTTGCTTGTGCCAATTTTTGGTAGCCCTAATTATAATAAATTTTAATGCATTTATATGTACATATGTTGGCATACAAATGCAACTACTTATATGCTTATACTATGTATAAATAAATATGTATATATGTACATCTAAATATATCCCCAAACACACACAATCGTCCATAGGTTAAATGAAGTCCCAAAATCCACTTAATTGCAACACTTGAAGGTTTCTTTCGCTGGTGCGCAGCCACATAAATCAATGTGAGTGTGGAGTTTCACAGCGCCAAAATAACGATTTGCCATGGAAACCGAAGAGTTAAATAAGAATGCACTGCATAGCACGCTAATGCGCTTTTAAAGTGCGCGTAGTTAGCGTACGTGGAGTGAAGAAAGTTACTGTTAATAAAAGCGGAGAGTGTGCGTGTGTGTGTGTTTGTGTGTGTGTGTGTGTGTGTGTGTATGTGTGTATGTGTGTTTGGTCCAAAGAAGTTACGAGATTTTACCGCTATAAAATACTGTAAAGGGTTAAACAGAATTTTTGGTGTAATGCCAACTTTACTTCGTTAGTCGTTGCAGAGAAACATCAAGTTACTTGCGGACTCACGTACACGGGAGCACATACACAACTATATACGAGTTTATATACATATATATATATATATATATATATTCACTTGGCGTAGATTAATTTCGGCCTGTCAACCTGTTAACCGGTGCACAGTGGTCGAGGTGTCATGCTCATAAATTATTCGGCAGAGCAAATGATAAACGGCAAGCGAATACTCTCTAAATTTATACGCTGATTCGTAGCGTAAACGAGAAATTAACACAAAAGATTACATGCATATTTCAATCGAGGAAAGGATAGCGCATAATCCCCAGCGAACATTTCACTATTCAGCAGAAGAAAATTGTTAGAAATATACAATGAGTATTTATGCGAAAAAGAGTAGCAAAGAGTTATATATGCAGCATGTGCTTGTCAGCATAACAGCGACTTGTAGGCACATAACGTAATAAGAACATATTTTGAATTTTTGATATCAAAACTGATAAGCATCGGATTAAAAGTTCAACAGTCAAATGGGTAAGCCACCTATTTACCCATCGGCTCATTTGACAAATAAATTACTTTTTGAGACATTTTCAATGAAATTCTATAGAAATCCAATGGATGGAATGAGCAAAAGTATTAAATATTCAAACATAATGAGTAACAGTTTCTTCTTCGTTCACTCCCCACCTCGTAAATATTTACAGCCTTCAAAGCTTTCGAGCCGCGCGGCACTTACACTAACTTTAACCCCCTTTCAGCCATCATTGCCCACTTCTTAGCAAAATTCTCACATATCTAAATATTTTTCAATGAAACTCCAATACGTACACAGCGCTTTTTTTTTGTTATGCGTGTATTCGTTGAGTTCTTAAAATTTTAAAACTCAAATTTCTATTATGCGCTCATCTGCTCAAGTACGAGTATAGTAACACTGAAAATACTCGCTCTAAAAGCATTCATTAATTAACCGATATCCATGTTATTATCTAACAGAGGGAGGAGAGAGCTGTTTGCTTACATATATAGGTAAAATCTGTATTGCTCTATTCATAAAAACCAGAAACTTTGTCGCATGTGTAAGGTAGGTATGACCCGTATATTACCGCGGCTCTTACCCACCAATGGCTGCCAAGCCAGCAACATCCCAGTTGGAAAAGGTAATTTATGATCATCTATAAATGGATATAAGGGCCATAGTGTCTATACATTCCAGAATGAATGATTTTTTTTTTTTTCATTGTGATATCCTAGGAAAGTCATGCACCAACTTTTCCCTGCCAAGGCAAGGCAAAAAGAATGTTTGGATGAGATTCGCTCTTTTCGTGATTTCAGTCTCGGTTTATTTTCTCACTACATTTGCTCTCTCTCTCTCACTTATTTAATGCCTCTTAATATGACTTAAAAATAATTAATACTTTTTTTTTGCATTTCTCTCTTTATCCTCCCTCCATCCGGTTTCCAACTAGAAATGTGTAACTTCACTCCAGCTTGTTCTCCTCTGCTTCTCTCAGTGTCGTACCACCTTCCCCTCCACTGCTTCATTCAACACCTTCATATAGTAGGACATTCAACATTATATTGATCTTTAGTGATTCTTTTATACGTCCGTTTGTTCGAAAAAGAATCTGTGAATTGTTGTCATCATTATAAAAAGCAAAACTAAAGAAAACCTGATTCTCATAATTGTTTTTGTTGCTAGATTGAATGTTATAGCTGAGCGTCGATACCTGACCCCTTCGCTTACCTTGGGTTGCCTTATAGATTGTATCCGATTTGCTATAAGTTGGCAGCAGACCTGGGTAATATCAAGTACCAGTACGACTTGTGACAAGTACATTTTAAAGGAATTGTACTGGTACTGGTACTGGCATTCCCAAAATTTTCAAGAACAAGTACAGGTACAAGTAATTGCCAAATAGTTGAAGTTTTAGTAAATACTTCAAAGTATTTGAAAAGAATTGAAGGTACTTAAAAAGAATTGAAAAATGTACTTGAATCGATTTGTAAGTAATTGAAAGTACTTTCAAGTACTTACTTGTACTTGAATATTTTGAAAGTACTTAGCACGGACTAATTACTTGAAGATCAAAATATAAAGTATTTAAGTAAGTAATAGTCCAATTACTACTCAGTATTATCTAGGTCTGGTTGGTAGCCACAAAACATAGAGTTTAGATGAAATCATGTTTCTTTTTTGGAATACATATTTTAGTGCAAATTTTTCGTACATCTTTTTATGCCTCCGCAAGATCATGCATGACCACCTTTCCAACTGGGATGTGCACCCAAACACATCCAACAATTCTAAACACACACTCGCATACATACACATGCACAACCACAACTTCTGTTGCTTTCAATTGTTAATCTACTTGTTATTGTTTATATTGTCATTTGTTGGTTGTTGTTTTTGTTTTTATTGCACAGCAAGAGCTTGACTATTTGCACGTTGTAGTTATTGTTGAACGTTGTAGTTATTGTTGTTGGTTTGATATTTGTGTTACCTTTTTGTGCCACGTGCGACACGCGTGCAAATGCGACAAAGTAACAAAAAACTTACGCATTCATTGTTAAGCTCAAAACCGAAACCCCAAACCCCGAACCCTCGATGCGCCAAACTCGCTTTTTAGCACATCAACGGAAGTGTGAGGGAAGGACGCAAGTGGTGCTGGAACATTGTGTTGTAACATTTTGAGTTTTGGAATAGTTTAATGCCGGCGCGATGATGTTACGTTCGCATTTTCCGTGAACTTCAATCAAATTCGCAAAAGTCTGCCTTTCTAAAGTGATCTAAAGATTGTTTATTTGTTTATTTATAACTTCGAAAACGTAAAATTTGCATGAAAACGTTCCATATTTTTGTACAATGAATGTACCAGGGATGGGCGGTTTTGAATAAATTTTTATTCAAATAAAAAATAAATTTTTATTCTTCATTCTCATATCCTTGAATAAAGAATAAATTTTTATTCTTCATTCCGGCCCGCTTGAATAAAGAATAATTTTTTATTCTTTATTCTGATACCCTTGAATAAAGAATAAAAATTTATTCTTCATTCTGATACCCTTGAATAAAAAATAAATTTTTATTCTTCATTTTGGTGCCCTTGAATAAAGAATAATTTTTTATTCTTCATTTTGATACCCTTGAATAAAGAATAAAAATTTATTCTTCATTCTGATACCCTTGAATAAAAAATAAATTTTTATTCTTCATTCTGATGCCCTTGAATAAAAAATAATTTTTTATTCTTCATCCGAAATTGGTTGAATAAAAAATAAAATTTTATTTTTCATTCAGATAATTTTGAATAAAGAATAAATTTTTATTCACGTTATTCAAATTATTCTTGCAGGTCACACAAGTAAATGATTTTGCGAATATTTTTCTGAATACGAACCAAGTATTTTCCCGAGCCCCAACCGAATATTTTTCCGAATACTTTCCCGAATCCGGACCCAAATACTCAACCGAATATTTTTCTGAATCCGAACCGAATATTTTACCGAATACTTTCCCGAATCCGAACCGAGTATTCTCCCAAATCCGAATCCGAATACTTTCCCGATTCCGAACCGAATACTTTCCCGAGTCTGAACCGAATACTTTTCCGGGTTCGAACCGAATACTTTTTCCGAGTTCGAACCGAATACTTTTCCGGGTCCGAACCGATACTTTTCAGGGTTCGAACCGAATACTTTTCCAGGTTCGAACCGAATACTTTTTCCGAGTTCGAACCGAATACTTTTCCGGGTCCGAACCGAATACTTTTCCGGGTCCGAACCGACTACCAGCTGTAATTAACGAAGTTATGGTAAAAATTAAAATGCAAACGAATATGCATACAGTACATACATATTTACATATGTACATTGTATGTATAAGCAAAAGAAGTATGTAGTTTCTTGTTGTCATGTTCTGGTCATCGGTTTTTAATGAAATTTGGCGCCGTTCTATTCAAATACAAGGACATTTTCATTTTTACCATAACTTCGTTAATTACAGAGCCAGCGGGTCCCGGACTCGGTACAGTAATCGGTTCGGACTCATAAAAGTATTCGGTTCGAACTCGGAAAAGTATTCGGTTCGGACCCGGAAAAGTATTCGGTTCGAACTCAGAAAGGTATTCGGTTCGAACCCGGAAAAGTATTCGGTTCGAACCCGGAAAAGTATTCGGTTCGAACCCGGAAAAGTATTCAGTTCAGACTCGGGAAAGTATTCGGTTCGGAATCGGGAAAGTATTCGGATTCGGATTTGGGAGAATATTCGGTTCGGATTCGGGAAAGTATTCGGTAAAATATTCGGTTCGGATTCAGAAAAATATTCGGTTGAGTATTTGGGTTCGGATTCGGGAAAGTATTCGGAAAAATATTCGGTTGGGGCTCGGGAAAATACTTGGTTCGTATTCAGAAAAATATTCGCAAAATCATTTACTTGTGTGACCTGCAAGAATAATTTGAATAACGTGAATAAAAATTTATTCTTTATTCAAAATTATCTGAATGAAAAATAAAATTTTATTTTTTATTCAACCAATTTCGGATGAAGAATAAAAAATTATTCCTTATTCAAGGGCATCAGAACGAAGAATAAAAATTTATTTTTTATTCAAGGGTATCAGAATGAAGAATAAATTTTTATTCTTTATTCAAGGGTATCAAAATGAAGAATAAAAAATTATTCTTTATTCCAGGGCACCAAAATGAAGAATAAAAATTTATTTTTTATTCAAGGGTATCAGAATGAAGAATAAATTTTTATTCTTTATTCAAGGGTATCAGAATAAAGAATAAAAAATTATTCTTTATTCAAGCGCGCCGGAATGAAGAATAAAAATTTATTCTTTATTCAAGGATATGAGAATGAAGAATAAACATTTATTTTTATTTTTTCGTTATTGAATTATTCAAATTTTGAATAATGCCCATCCCTGGAATGTACACACCTGACGCTAAATATTGTCAGTGCAGCAGCATTTAAATAGTAGTTGCAAATTTGCGGACGTGGTAATATGTGCGATTTTGAACAAAAAACAAAAAAAAAACAGCAACAACAAAGAGCACTTTTCATATGCGACCAATGCACACTGGTCAGCTCCCATACACAAAAGTAAAAAATGTTGGTGTTTCCAAAAGAAATTTCTGTCATGCATTCCCGTGGGAAATATGTATATGGTCAAGATTTTTGACTGCCACGTTACAATCGTACACTGTTTAACCTCATATCTCCGGAACCATATTTTTAAAATGAGATCTTGTAAGCGGATATCGTGAGTCTCCCTAGAGGCATCATATTGAATATTACCATTTCTCTGTAACTTTCGTAACTAAAATGTTAAGCCAAATTTAATCGAACTGGAACGTTACATAGTTTTGGAAGTGTATTCCGATGTTACTGTACATTTTGCGAAAAATCTGCGAATATAACCAACAGATTTTTTTGCTTTTTTTATATGTCCGATATAAGAGGTAACCCCATAGAGAGAGTGGTTCAGTGTACCTAAAAAATACATTTTAAGATGATTTATGAGCAATAAGCACACGTACGAATTTTCGATACATTGTATGAACAAACCAGTAAATAAAATTTCAATTTATTAGAAAAGAATATTTTTAAGTCTTCATTTTAAGTTTACAAATATCCTTGTTTGGATTTAGGAAAAGTAATGATATTTTTGCTAAGCGTTTGTATTTGGTGAGCACTGCATATATTTCTTATTGACTTTTTTTTTTTTGAGAAAAGCTCAACAACTTTCAACTCATCATTAACACAGTCAATTTGTTTTTCCGTATTTTCCTCAACAGAAATTTTGGATGCAGTCATATGAAATGCAAGTACAAAATCACATGCATTATCTACTACAACAGTAACGTGTTTTTTTGAAACAATATTTTTTACGGTGGCACTTATTCCATCCACACATCCTTTTCCATGTGATGTTGCAAAATAGTTCCACACAATTTTAATTACGAATATTTCTTCAAAGTGAATGATTAAACTTGCTATAAATTTGTTTTTAAATTGCGAGGATGGGTAAAATTTTTAACAGATGATACAAATATGTTACAATAGTTTCTTTTGTATGCGATAAGTTGTTTGATACGAATACTTTTGCTTTAAAAGTTTCGTTGTGAAAAGGGAAAGTTGTCGCTGATTCCAATGGGCTTTCTGCACCTCGTCTTTGGGCGAACGTACAAGTTAAATACTTGAGACTGCTCACGTTTATTAAAGCTATGTACCAACAATTGCGGTGCCAACGCAGATGTGTGAAAAATTAAATCCGTCAATAGTCCGTTTCGCTCTCGTCTTTCAGTTCGACTCACACAACAATTTTTTTTCCATTTTACCCACGATACTTGCGTATCGAGACTAACGTTACCCACCAAATCAGTCACCTTCGAAACAGTTATTCCAGCGCATGTATTACACTCCCCATACCAACAGCTCATTGAAGATGCATCACATAAAATTGCATTACAAAACCGTTTTCATAATCTGGCACTTTGGGAACAATTTTATAATTACTTTAGTTATTTATTAAGATATCAACTTTCCCAATCAAAGTAAAATAAATACGAAATTATAACATAATTTACCATTTTACCCGGAGTCGACTTTTTGACCATATATTTTCAGTTCTGAATCGAATGTCTTAAAATGGACAATAAATATGCCAACTACCAACATTTGTCACCCCTTGCCATGAGAGGTGCCGGGTGCATCGCGAAACAATGTTGCATATTCAACAAAATTTAAATTTAGTTAATAAAATTTTAAATTTTTCCTGTAAAAAGACTGCCACGTTACACATGTTTGGTCATTTTTTATTCCATATTATCGGCCTTTTTCCAGGCTGTTTTTCTACCGGCACCAACACGGGAAGAAGCCTGTTTAAGAAATATATAGTACATTGCATTATATAAATACATTCCGCTAAAAAAAAGAAAAATATGTATTTTTGACTGGAACGTTACACAAAATTTGCTACCCTAATCTTTTCAGCCAAACATGCAAACCAAAGACATTTCGCTCTTTATCTGGTGGGATTTAAATAATAACAATCATTTCCTAGGCCTCAAAGTGGATATAATACGAAATAAACCAACAGGACAGAATTTTATTGCCATTTTCTCTGATGATGAACTTCTTAAAAATTTTAAAATTCTGAGATAAGTTTGTAAAGATGAAGAAATATCATATAAAAACATCTCTAACTTCCTTAAATTTACTTTTATCAGGTATTTTGCGGAATAACGTTTCATATTAAACCCCGTTTTATATAATAATTCGACAAAAACAATTTTTTTTCTGGTTACATTTTTCGCGATCTTGACCATATTAATGTGGAGTGAAAATTTTTTTTTTGGAAATTTAATTTTTTCCAAAGCCAGAACGGCACCTTTGTAGCCTGTAAAATTTTATTGACCTACTCGCATGTTTAGAGGTGCCCCCAGCCCCACAAAGTTGAAAAAATAGCACGATCTGGTACAAATATAAAATTTCTAAAATTATAAAATCAAAAATCGAAGTATGAGGATTGATAAAGCTGGCTAAGCTGAGTATTATTATTACCTTTAATCAAAGTTTATAATATGAATTTTTTAAATTGCAATTACATACTTTAAAACTACTGAACCGATTTCGAATATTTTTATATTATTCGATAGGTATTTTGATTCCCTTTAATTTGATATACATTTTATGTGGGTTTCATAACACCCCCCTGCCGGGGTCAACCCCCCTTTTATCCCCCTTACTTTTCATATATAAAATGTATATTAAAGCGAATCAAAATACCTGTTGAACGGTATAAAAATATTCGAAATCGGTTCAATAGTTTTTAAGTAATTGCAATTTAAAAAATGCATAATATAAACTTTGACCTACTTCGTTTTTTGATTTTATAATTTTGAAAATTTCATATTTGTACCAGATCGTGCTTATTGCTCTCAACTTTGCGGGGCTGGGGGCAGTTCAAAACGTCGTCCTATCGCCATAAAATTTTGTGGGGTTCATTAACTCGTATAAAGGCAACTTTTCATTGCTGGTACGTTCAAAAAAAGAACAAAAAAAAATCTCCATATGTTTTCGCTCCACCTTAATGTATATTGAATTTTATGGAAAACCTCCTTCTATACGCAATAGACACCATTAAACGTTACTTTGGCTCATTTAAAGTCAACACATTTGAAAAAAAAAAATTTCTGGAAAAAGTTTGTGTAAATAAGTTTTTTATAATTTTTGCGTGATTTCAAGTTTGAGTGCTAAAAAATGCTGATAACTTTGGGAACGCAAGAAAAAGGTATGTTTCATGATTTGGCGAAAGAAAACAATGAGAACAATTTATTTTTAGCAAAATACAAGATGGAGAAATCTTAGTTTTTCTACGAGCGTAATTTTCAAGCATTAGCACTTTTATTTAAACTTTTAACAACTAAGGACCACTCTGGACCAGGTCTTATAAGCACATTTGAGTTCTACAAGTCTTCTCTTAAGAGGCCTGTTCATACATTTTTCCCTTTTTTCCCCTTTTCTTAAAATATATTAAATGTAACTAGTCTATAAAAAATATGGTTGCCCAAGATGCTCCTTTTACGTATTTTTGATTAAATGTATACCGACTGTTTTCGATAAAACCTTATTTTCGATAAAATCTGAGTAATTGAGATTTGTCCCACTCTCCATACAATTTTTCTTGATCCCCCGAAATATCCCGGAAATATTTTTTTAATTGTAACTTTGTTATTTGACATCGGATTTTTAAAATTATTTAGTCTTTGGAAGCACTATATTTCCTTCTAATGTCCTTTTGACCTATGAAGTCATTTTCACATAGTTAAGTCACCTAACCAAGTTTTTCGTACAAAATATCCTTTTTTTCACAAGAAAAAAATCGCCAAAAATAAAGTATTCATCGGATCTCTCTGATATTACGCTTAAAGTCTTTGCAATCCATCCGTTTCCAAGAAATTGAGTTTTGTCCCACTCTCCATACAAATGTGATCAGTGTGCAATGTTCGATTAGCGCGTCCATTATGTTGAGGCGATTACAAAGTTACACTAATGAATACAGAACGCACAGAAATTAGGTACGAGTATTTATGAAAGAAAATAATTAGTGAACATCAAAGTTAAAAGCATCCAAATTGAATTATGTATAAACTAAAATTTAATGCGATGGGTTGGCTGTATGAAATGCTATTTCCGTTAATTGTAAAAGGATAATGTACACATTGTATTGATTTTGGTGCGCAGTGAATACACAGAAATTAATGTAATTAGAGGCAAGATAGTGGACTGATAAATAACTAAAAATAGTCCCCTTCATAGTTATCATTTACCACGTACTAGTACTACTACATAGATCCAATGGAAAAAAATTAAGGAGCACTTCTCGGGTTGGAAGAGCAGGTGTGAAACACAAGTTCAGGGATTTTACACACAGGTATTTTATCAGCCTTCTTTATAAAACGCTTGAAAATGTGCATCATTCATGAACTGACTTACGTCAGAGGCGATATTATTATTCCAGGTAGGAACGTATTTTGATTGCCTTCAGCAATGCACACCTGTAGCCATTCAGCTTACAATTAATTGGGTGCAAACAACAAGTTGAAACAGATTTTTGTTATTGTTGAATTTTCCGGATTATAAAGCAAAGGCTAGTAATGTTATCTTAAGTCTAACTCATAAATCAATTGGTGTTGTTTACAAAGTAATTAAATACAATACAATTAGTATAACGGAGGAGGAAAATAAAATAAAAGCTATCGCGTAGCAAATTGACCATGACACGCAAATTATTCATGTTTTTAAATCACAAATACAAATACAGACAACCGTAAAATATACGCTTGGTTTGTATTGCACTCCATTATAAAATCGACAAAAAATTATGGGCATATTGTAGGAAAAAAAGCAAAAAGTGAAAAGGAAAACCAAAGAACAAAAAAACAAACTACACAAAAAAAATATGTAAGTGAAATTCAATGAAAACAACAAAAAAAATATAAATGAAACACAAAAAGCAAGCGACCTACATAAATAAAAACGAAAATACATTAAAACCACAAAAATATAAATTGAGTATAAAGAAAAATAATGCGAATAAACAAAACAATAAAAACAAAAAAAACTACCTGACACAATAAACAGAGAAAGTGTTCAATCGAAATGTTGGGGGGTTGGGGGAGGTAAGCGTAAAAAACGCACACATTAAAAACGCAAAACGCCTGAACGGAAAATGAGTGAGTAGAAAAAGAAGAAAAAATAGGAACTGGAAATGCATGTTCTGATGAAAAATGTGAGAACACAAAATGTACACTCAGAGAAAAAAATCAAAAATAAAATTTTTATTTTTATCATGCACGTTCTAAACGAGATCATTTTTAATTTAAAATTTTACAGTTAAATAGAAATTTTTAAATTAAAATCAATTTAAAATCTTAAATTTTCAATTAAATAGAAATTTTTAAATTAAAAATTAAAAATCAATTTAAAATTTAAAATTTTTCGTCTGTTTTTACATGGCCGTTTTAATTCTAACAATTATTTTTATGTGAATTTTATAGAGCTATTGGCCAGTTTTTAATTAAGAAAAATTTAAAAAAAAAATTTTTGTAGAAGTTATGGATCCATTTCAGAGACCACCACATCGCCTCATCAGACTTCTTCAGGCGGACTCAACCGAGGATTTTTTCAATTAAATATAAATTTTTAAATTAAAAACTAAAAATCAAATTTTAAATTAAGAATGAAATTTTTAAAATAAAAATGAAACTTTTAAAATAAAAATATATTTTAGATTTCAAAAGAAACATATTTAAAATAAAAATAAAAATATAAAAAAAAATAAAAAATCTTACATATTTTACTTAAAATATTTCTTTTAAATTAAACTTTTTTTTTACTTGATTTTACAATGAACATTTTTTAAATAAAAATGTTCGTATTTACATCACTTTTAAATACGTTTGTGCACATTTTAGGCACGTTTTCGTTGATTATGAAATCAATCCCTGGTTTTATGCACGTTTTATTCAATAGGGATTTAACTAAAAAAAATTTTTTTTAGGAAAACGCAAACAAACTTTTATAATTTCAAATCACTTTTATTTCCGCCATTTTTATCTTTTTGAGTATTTTATAAGACTAGACTCAAAGGCATGACCCCGTTGTTGAAATATATGGCAAAATCCCAGAAATCGAAAATTTCGAGTTAAATCCCTACTGCATAAAACGTGCGATATGTTTTTATGACAGTATAAAGCCTAGAAATGTTTACCGTGTATGTTTGTATTTTTGCTATTTAATTGATTATTCAGTGATTTTTTTTATTCGTTATTAAAACCGCTCAAATGAAAAATAAACCTTATGCAATTACATACATACATATGTTTGTACGCACACCGAGTATTAGTGTAATTGCATGTTGATTAAATTAAAATGGCGAACACAAAAAATAAAAATATTTACAACAGCAACACAAAGCAAAATATACTCGATTCAATACAAACACACAAATAGTAGATATGCACACAATTCTGATTGTAATGCGTGGTGTGGTGATTAACTCACAAACCCTTGCTGTTGTGACTAATATTTTTTTTTTTGTTCTGAATAAAGTTTAGCGAAAAACCGTTGTAAACAATTTGTACTATTTAAGTTATTTATGTACGTATGTATGTATGTACATATATTAATTTATGAAACACTTCTCATTTTGAAGGTTCTCAAAGATAGTCATTGGAAGATTTTGTATGCCTGTTCAACAAAAATGGACAACGTCCTTTCTCAGAAAAATGGCGTGCTTATTGTTAGACAGTATAATTATTTAAAATATCAATATCTTTAATGACGCCATTAGACTATTCAAATGCATGAAAAGTGTATAATTGTTAACTACGAACCTTAATGTGTTTGCTGTCACATGAACTGTTTATAGAATCCACATGCCCATTCTCTAATCAAATCCCACACCATTTAAAGGAAATTGATTTCGAAATTTACATACATATTTTATTTACGCGGAGCTATTATTATTTTTTATTAATTAGTTTTATCATCATTTTTCATTCATTTTATCGCTTATTTCTTGTCGTTTCTTTCATTATTTATTTATTTATACAACCTAGACTCTTCATAAAAGCGCAATTCCGCTAACTTTAATGAATTCATGATTTGTAATAACTTGCTGAAGATTGATTGAAAAGGAAATTAGAATTGAGCAAACTGGTAATCAACGCTGAACTTAGCGGTGAAGGAGAAAGAAGATGGAAAATATGTACATAAATGCTAAGCGATAGAGGTTTACAAAAAAGTGTTTTTTTTTCGCTTCGAAGAAGATAAAAATCTAAGAAATAAAGTGAATTTAATTCAAAAATATTTGAACAAATTGTTCAGCAAAAATTAAATGGTGACTATCAATGAAGTTAGTTGGGTAAAGTTACACTAAATTAGGCTATTTTCCTGCAAAATAATCGTATGGAGCATTCCATGGAAAATGATAAATTTGTCCCGTACAAATATTTCGATTTCTCACACATATACCAGTTTTTCAAATGTAAACGTCTGCTCTTGTTCAGGAATAAGTCACACAATATTGATATACTAGAAGGGAGTGCCACATAATCCCCAAAAAACAAAATCCCCAACGCACAAAATCCCAAAAAAAAAAAATCCCCAAAATCAAAATCCCCAAATACGAAATACCCACATTTTTTCGGGGATAGCGTCACAAAATCCCCAAAAGATGACTAAATAAACAACGTTGAAGATCATATTTAAAAAACCGCATGCCGAGTCTTATCTGATACGTAATAACATATATGTACTTATACATACATATAAAATACATATATATCCCTGCAAAAATTCGCAGTATTCCATTCGCTGTAATGTTCTCGCTAATAATGTCGAAAAAATGTCGAATTTTAATTTACCGAAATAAAAAAGTCGCAAAATGTCGAAAATGTGGAAAAATACTTGGAATGTTTTTTCTTTATTTTCGGTAGGTGGGTCGGCTTCGATATAATGCGCCCTACGGGGTATCGAAGAGATTCCATATTTTATAAAAAATATGTTCATCTAAATAAATGAAATGAATAAATAAAGGCGAAGGCCGCTTGCGCTGAAGGGTGTACTACGCATAAGGATATCACCGCCACGGTTATGGCACACGACCGGACTTGGATGGCGTAGCCCAGGGTTATTTTTTATAAGCGCGGCGGAAGGCCGCCAGTGCAAAAAGGTTTTCTACTCAAAAGTACTGTGGATTGCTCTATACGTTTTACTCCAGAAAGAGAATTCTGCCGGCTGAGGGTTATTTTTTTAAAGCGCGGCCAAAAGAATATGGGGATTTTGTGTTTGGGGATTTTGATTTTGGGGATTTTCATTTTGGGGATTTTGATTTTGGGGATTTTGATTTGGGGATTTTGATTTGGGGATTTTGATTTTGGGGATAACGTGGTAAACCCATACTAGAAACTTTGTTTTTTTTAACCTTTTGGTTTGTCTGTGAATTGTAAAAATTTATACCCTTTGTCGCGTACAAACCATGTAAAAAAATACATTACAACATTTTTAATTCTTTTCAAATATGTTTTTTGTTTGAATAAACCTTGTGTTTGTCACATTTAATTTTTTATTTTTTTCTAATACAACTAATTTGGCTAAAATGGCACCTGGTTCGCATAAACCAAGAATCATGGTGGACAAGCCCTGTCGGGTACAAACACATAACTTTCTTAAGATTTTTCACACAAACACGAGTATGTAAAAGGCAAGTTTCTGCTTTTAATAAGAGTTTAATCACACAGTAATAATGCACCAGATATTTTGTTGTTATCGCAAACTGTAAAAATTCGTACAATATGTCCCGTGCAAAGCATTGAATGCTCCGTATGCCTAGGCGTATGAGTAACTTTTTGTAGAAATGGACTTTTAAGAGTGTATTCTCTACATGCCTAATGGGCAGTGAACTACTTTATGTAATGGTATCAAATCCACTGTGGCCGCTATGGTGCAGTGGGTAGAGTGCTCGCCTGCTATGCCAGAGGTCTCGGGTTCAAACCCCAGTCCGAGAAAACACCCAAAAAAATTTTCTAATTAGTAAAAATCCAATTATTGGGTTTTTTAAGAGCAGCGATCACCTCTCGTCAGTGGGCGGCATACCCTCCGAGTGTATTTCTGCCATGATAAAGCTTCTCACAGAAAATGCATCCGCCGTTCGGAGCCGGCGAATTGGGAGAGAAGCTCGGCCATAAAACTCGCCAGATTTATAATAGCGCCATTGTATTGTTATATTATTATTATTATTATTATCAAATTCACAAAATACCCAAAATCAAAAAAAAATTCAAATATCCCTGCTAACTGGCTTAATTGTAACGGCGAAACCCAAATCCCATAAATATTAAATCGTTCGCTAAGTATGACTAGGGATGGCAAAAAAAATGAAATAACCGATTAACCGTTTTTTAGGTTAATCGAAAGCGTTCGATTATTAATCGCGAATAATTGTGGGGAACTAACCGATTATAACCGTTTTTCGATTACAATTATTCCTTTAAAAAAAATTTATAATATCCGAAAAAATCATCATTTATTAGGAAAAATCGTCAAAATGACGATAAAATCGTCTATTCGGGAACTGGAGGGAACATTTATTGCGGTTTTTTTTGGATATACTCACAAAACCGTAGGTAGCCGAATTCGGACTCGGATGAAAAGGCGGAAATTCTCAACTTCGATTATTTCCTTTCGATTATTTTCGACTTGAGAGGAAAAAGGTCAATCGAAAAAATAATCAAAAGGAAAAAACCGATACATTTTAACCGTTAACCGAAAGAAATTAACCGATTATAATCGTTTTTCCGGTTATTGTTGCCATCCCTAAGTATGACAGTCTTACAACATGTTCCATCCTGTGATATTCTCAACTATTCTTTGGTAAGAAAAGGCTTGATATTCAGCTTTCTCTCGCTTATTAAGTTTATGTGTCCTAATATGTTTTTTGCTATACATAACTTTGTATAAGCAGCAATTCTACACCATTTCAAATTGTAAATGCGAAAAGGTCAACTGAAAATAAGATCAGTCAATTTTAAATGCGAAAGGGTCAATTGAAAATAAGATTAATCAATTTTAAATGAGAAAGAGTGAGTTGAAAATTAGAAAAGTCAAATGTAAATGGGAAAGTTTCAGTTGTAAATAAGAAATTGCAATTGAAAATGAGAAAGGGTCAATAGATAATGAGAATAGTCAGTAGGAAATCAGAAATCTTCAACTTTAATTGCGAAAGCCTCAATTGTAAATGAGAAAGATTCATTTCTAATTACGAAAGCTTCAAATACAAATAAGAAAGAAACAATTAAAAATAAGAATAGTAAATTTTTAATACGAAAGCGTGAAATGAAAATACGAACACGGTAATATATTATAGAAATTCATTTTTATTACATTTTCCTTTTTAAACAAATTTTAATAAACAAGTTTTTAAGTACCAAAGGGGATTTCTTCCTGCATTAATGCAGCTGCGTGAAAAGATGAAGAATGTTGAACTGCTCTTGCGCAGTGACCCCCTGTAATGGTAGCCGTTGCATCATCCACGAGCTTTTCTAAATATTGGAGTCGTTGCTCACCAACATTTGGACCATTAACGCTAGGGTTTACAATATGACTCTTAACATACATCTTAATTTTACCTCATTTACATTCGACGCTTTCGAAATTACAATTGGCTCCTTCTCATTTATAATTGAATATTCTTATTTGCAATTGATGCTTTCGAAATTTTATTTGTTGCTTTCGCAATTATAACTGACATTTTCTAATTTAAAATTGACTATTCTCATTATCAACTGAGTTTTTCCCATTTTCAATTGACTACTATACATTTCAAATGACGGCTTCGAATTTACAACTGATTATTCTTATTTTCAATTGACGCATTCTCATATGCATTTGACGATTTCGCATATACAATTAACGTATCCTCATTTACAAACGGCTACTTCCACATTTAATTGACGCTTTCGTATTTAAAATTGACTAATCTTATTTTCAATTGATATTTTCTTGCTTACAATTGACTATTCTCATTTTCAATTGACTAATCTTATATTCAACTGACGTCTTCGTATTTAAGTTTGACGCTTTCTCATTTACAATTGGAAATGGTGTAGTTTCTACTAATTTAGTAAACTTGGTCTGGCTTATCCTAAAAATTTGCTTGCATCCAAGTCTATCCAAATCTCTTCCTTAGGCTGGAAATTCACATTACATCCGCTGAAAACTGTTCCACTTTATTTCGTCTAATTTCTTCCTCTCCTTCCCTCGCAACTTTCCGCGCTCATTTGTTTAAATGCAAACCAGGACACCAACCAGTGTACAGAATTAATGGGCAAAGTCAACAACTGGGAATTTATAGGTTAAATCCAAAACGGACACAGCAATAATTTAATTTTTCTTTAACAGCAACAACAAAAAAGGATAAATATTTATTCAAACAATAACTATTTAAATGCATATGTGCAAATTGATAGATACATGCATACATACCAATAAACATCGGGAGATAAAATCTCAAAGCTTTGAAGAAAGTCCTGGTGCTCAATTTGAGTTTCGGCGCGCATTCTCAAATGATATTCCACTTTAATATAGGGTGAGAATGACTTGAGAATTACATTTTATTTCTTTTCATATTTGAAATAGGTTTGAGAAAATGAAATTCTCAATTTGGGAATTAGCCCAAATCCCATACTAAAAATAAGCATTTTTAAGTTGAGAATGCTATAATGAAATGCATTTCAGAATTCATGTTTGAGATTTGAGAATATACATAAGTATTTAGTTGGCAAATGCTGCTCAAAAATTTTTATTGGGATATGTATGGTATATATGTATATATATGTGTATATATGATAATACTACATAGAACATTTCACAAATCGGCAAAACAAATATTTTACGAGCTGATGATAGTTACTTGAATTCTAGTTGAATGGGCGTGACGCTTCCAGTTTGGCAAGCGGAAAATGGAGCGGAAAAGGGAATAGCCGTAAGTGGATAAGTGTGGCTGGGGTTAATAATGGGTAGTTTGCCACATGCCGCTTGCACAAATTATTTACAGTAGTAGATAGTACAATGCTTTTTGGTGAAATAAAATGCGAATACATAAAACGAAGTTAAATGATAAGTACAAATGTGCAGACATTTGTAGACTCATAGTTGCGAATACATACGTATGTACATATATAGGAAGTAAAACAGCAGGAAGTTGTTGGAGTTGCAAAATGAAACAATGAAATCGAAGTTAGCAATTTGCTTTTCTATGTGAATTGTACATGTATACTTGTATGTACATACATATATTCGACTACAAGTATAAATGCTTCTGTGCTAATGCTTTGCATGTGCCCTGATTTAAGTTTTTCCAGCACAAGCAACACCATTGTCAGTACTTGTGTCCGATATTATCACTTTTGTATGTAAGTTGATTGAAATATGTACAGATGTATGTATGGCGTCCGATTATTTTTGCTTGCAGCAAGGCATATGAAAGGGTTCCTGGCTTCAAGCCAGTGATCTGCATGGGGCAGTAGAAATTTTTTTTTTTATTTTATCAAAAAAAATTACCAGAGTTTCCTAGAAATTTCTACCCAATTTGAGGTCAATTTTTTCTATTAATAAATTTAGTTTTTGGTTATTGTAAATTGAGCTCTATTAGGGCTTTAAGCATCTTAATAGTCTATTACGAGCATGTCTGTACATAGCAGGGACCGTAATCATTATAACTAATCGCCATTTAATCAATATATGCTGAGTTTTTTTATATTTCAAAGAATATTGATTATTTCTGAGCGATAAATATATAGCATTTTCAGGTCAAATGAAACCTTTTTCAAGTCAAGTGAAACTTTTTTCAAGTCAGGTGAAACCTTTTTCAAATTAAGTGAAACCTTTTTCAAATAAAATGAAACCTTTTTCAATTTAAGTGAAACTTTTTTCATTTAAAATTAAACTTTTTTCATTTCAAATGAAACTTTTTTCATTTCAAATGAAACCTTTTTCAAATTAAATGAAACCTTGTTTAGTTAATACAATAATATTCTTATATGAATTTTTCGAACACGGCTTTTTTTCGAAAGTTAACAATTCAAAATATTTTACAAAATTTGCACTCTAAGCTAGCAATATGTATAAAAGTTCGAAATCACCTCAGAACTTTTTGCATTTCAATGTTTTTGTTGTTTTATTGTTTGTATCCCAGCAAACATTCGGACTCATATAAGCGTCAGTAAACTTTTCTTAAGCTTATATACCACATAAGCCGCTGTGGTGCTGTGGGTGGAGTGCTCGCCTGTTATGCCAGAAGTCTCGGGTTCAAACCACAGTCCGAGTAAACGCCAAAAAAATTTTCTAATTAGTAAAAATCCAATTATTGGGTTTTTGAAGAGCAGCAGTCTCTCTGCAGTGGGCGGCATACCCTCCAAATGTATTCCTGCCATGAAAAAGCTTCTCACAAAAAATGCATTCGCCGTTCGGAGCCGGCATAAAACTGTAGGTCCACCCAATTAGTAGGAAAAAAAAGGAGCACACCTCGAATTGGGAGAGAAGCTCGGCCATAAAACTCGTCAGAGTTATAATAGCGCCATTGTATTATTTTAACTAAACAAGATTTCATTTAACTAAACAAGGTTTCATTTAATTTGAAAAAAGTTTCATTTGAAATAAAAAAAGTTTCTTTTGAAATGAAAAAAGTTTCACTTAAATTGAAAAAGGTTTCATTTTATTTGAAAAAGGTTTCACTTGACTTGAAAAAGGTTTCATTTGACCTGAATATGCTATATCGACCCCTTTGCGCGATGTTATCGTAAGGGTAATTTTCTCGAATTTCACTTTTTGATGAAAATTAAATCTACATCCGTCAGCGCATCACCTGGTAAAATATTATAGCTGAAATCCTTATAGTTGTGCCAAAAATTGGCTTTATTTTTTATCGTAAGGGACAATCCACACTTTTTTCTTGAGCTCGAATTTATCGTACCTCCCATACAAAAAATATTTGAATATAGCTAGCAAGTAATTTTATGTACTATTTATTTTGAAATTTAAAATAGAATATGAAGGGGATTGTAAGCGTAATCTAGCCATGGTACCATGATTATGTTTGGATTATCTTATAACCTTAAACGAGTTATTCTCGTATGTATATTTGTTTATTTATATATTTCTATATCCACTACTATCTCGGGAACGGCTGAACCGATTTGGATGAAATTCGTTTTACAGATAGTATGCCTAACTTTAAGATATTCTATCCACGTGCTGCCCCTAGGGATATCTTCCCAATGCTGCCACCTTTTTGGAACTAAAAAAAATTAGATGTACTAGTATGGGCATCAAATGAATGGTATTTTACGACGTTTTTCAATTAAAATATTGCCCAGTGGGATTTCTACATAACCCAATTTTATTAATTCCTTTGTAAACTATCGCGAAAACGGTTTGACTGAGTTGAATGAAATTTTATACATTAATTTTTGGCTCATTTACTTGATTAGATATTTGTATATTTTTATATGGTGAACTAGAATACTTTCTAAGGCAAAGAATCACGTCTGAGCTCCACCACCCACTGGCATGTAAAATAATGAAAACTAGTGATTAAAAATACTTACTTATTTAGAAAAAATAACAATAGTATTCTCTGTTATTGTGTCGCCTTTAAACGGCATCTGCTAATGTAATTTGTTTTTGGAGGGTTCTCTGACATTTACTGATTGGGAGTCGCTGATTCAAATTCACGTTCGATTTGCAGTTTTATATTTTAGACTAGAAACGCCGACAGATGTTGCTCTGTCCAACCATTGATTTGTCGGAATAATGTAAAATTTTTATATTTCCATTTATTTCTCCTTCTCCCTGCTCATTTACCTCACCCCTTTCTCTTACTCCCCACACTCGTTCCATTGCTCCGTCACAATACAGGAAATAATCTACCTATTTACCAAATTTCCTACAAACTTACATATTATAAAAACCAATTTTCCCAATAGATCGGTCCCTGGTCTGCCGGAAATCGAACTTGGAAACTTTAGAATGGAAGACGAGTACAATACTCACTATATTACCATTATCCCATCATTAAAAACACAAAAGTATGGAATAAAATATTTGTATTTTTCATACAAACTCTGTTTTAAATATTATCGTAAGGGACATTTATGCAACAAACTCATAAAACATTGAGAGCGAAAATTATCGTAAGGGACAAAATTATGATTTTTTCGCAAACTGCACATTTTTTCAAGAAAAAAATTATCAGGTTCAGTATATTAATTAACTACCTAATCACGTGTTCAATTTCGTTTCAAAATTCCAATAAAAAGTAGTAAAAAACGAAAAAATGCTCTCCTGTAAAATTTGCTTTTGTCCGTTACAATAAAGTCGCACAAAGGGGTCGATATCACTCAAGGAATAAGTATTATTTTCGATCAAAAAAAATAAAACTCCAAAAATAATAATTATTTTTGATTTTTATGGCTATCGCTTAAAATTTTTCAATCATAGTGGATTCGGATAGTGCTCTTTCAGACATGCACATACACAAACTCAGTACTCTTCTACGATGTTTGCAAGTATTTGATTTTTTCACTGAAAATATAACGAATAATGTTTTATGTGCATTTAAATGACCTATTGGCCATTTTATAATGAAGAAAAATTGAAAAAAATTTTTTGGTAGAAGTTATGGATCCATTTCGGAGACCACCACATCCCCTCATCAGACTTCTTCCAGCGGCCTCAACCGAGAATCGAACTTAGGTCGTTTGGATTTCGATTTCACATAAAATAATTATTAGAATTAAAACGGCCATATAAATACAAACGTAAATAACTAATAATGACTATTATGGGTCCCTGGTACATAATAATACTTTCCTGAAAATATTTCCACATTTTTCATGAAATTTATTATTTCCTTTTAGTATAAAAAGCAATCTAGTTAACTAATTTTCCTCATATCTTTTAATGTAGAAACAGGTGGCAACCTCACCCCAAGGTATACACAAGCTGAAGCAATAAAAAAATACTAATTTCATACCAAATATTTAATTGTAAATTACAAAATGCCAATGACCTTTGAAAAACTGCTTTAAAACTCCTTCTTACTAGCTGTGGCATCTTCGTACTAGCAAAACTCGCTAACAGCAATACATATGTGCAGTACATTCTCTACATATATATGTATGTGTCATTTCCCAGCAAACACAGTCTCTAACGTTAGAAATTTTGTCGAGATTACTTTAGATAACTAGTTTAATCATATATATATATTATTTCTAATTGGTGTTTTATAAATATCCCTTCTTCTGCTCACATAATTTACCAAAATTAATAAGTAAGGCATCGTTTTAAAGGTATTAATTAGCTATGCATGCGAAACGGTGTTTTATTGGGCGTGGTACTTTATATGAAATGTAAGGGGGGTAAAAGGGGGGTTGCCGTGGAGTGTTATGGAACCCACATAAAATGTACATCAAATTAAAGGGAATCAAAATACCTATCCAATGGTATACAAACATTCGAAATCGGTTAAGTAGTTTTTAAGTAATTGCAATTTAAAAAATGCATAATATAAATTTTGACCTTTAATAACTTTTGTTGTTGTTGTTTCCAAAAAAAAATTCACTTTAATGCTCAACTTAGGCTGTTTATCAATCCTCATACTTCGTTTTTTTGATTTCATAATTTTAGAAATTTCACATTTGTACCAGATCGTGCTATTTTTTTCAACTTTGTGGGGCTGGGGGCACCTCCAAACATGCGAGTAGGTCAATAAAATTTTACAGGCTTATTTCTGGGCTAGAAAGGTGCCGTTCTGGCTTTGGAACAAATTGAGTTTCCAAAAAAAAATTTTCACTCCACCTTAATATATACGAGTATATCAAAACGATCAGAATGAAAAAAAATGATTGAACCATGTCCGTCCGTCCGGCCGTATACACTCTAACTTGCGCAAAAATAGAAATATTTTAATGAAATTTAGTACACAGATTCTAATGGGAACAGAGAAAGTTGGGGTTTAAAATAAGGCATATGTGTGTATTTCGAAAAACACGTAAAACATGATAATTCAGTCACTAATAAAGCCCGAGTGATGAAATGACGTTATGCCGTTATGAGGAAACGTGCTGCAATTTTGAAAAATGGGCCAAGAGGAGCAAATTTTCAAAGATTTATAAGTAAAAACTCAAGAACTGTAACAGATAAATCGAGTAAGCTTGGACTACTGATTTGCTTGCCAAAGCAAACGTGTGGAAAAAAAATTACCCAAGTCGGCAGGGACCACGTATGTACATCTGTATATATAAAAATATATGTAAAATATATAAAAATATAATACACTTACATATATATATGTAGATATAATAGAAAATTTTATGCGATATGTTTGTCAAACATATACATAAGTAATTCATTGAAAATTCCATAAGTTCCACTGTAGACATAAAACCAAATAAATATAAGTTTTTTAAAATGGGCGTGAGAGCAGAAACTATATCGACTGGCGCCTTATGTTTTATTATTTTTTGCGCAAGATGCGCACGGGTCCAGCTAGTATATATTATTTCTAATTGGTGTTTTATAAATATCCCTTTTTCTGCTCACATAATTTACCAAAATTAATAAGTAAGGCATCATTTTAAAGGTATTAATTAGCTATGCGTGCGAAACGGTGTTTTATTGGGCGTGGTACTTTTTTTAAATAGTATTTTGCAAAAACAAAATGTTTAAATTTAAACTAAAAGATTTGCGCCTAAAACTATGCCTTCAGAATTATTTTATTCTATCAATTCAAATCTCAAATGCAGATGTCGCTCCATTTTAACAGTCGTGTATATTTTAAAACATTTTTATAAGCTTCAGCTGTATGTTTGTATGTAAACATTATATTATTTTAGGCGAACACGTGTGTATTCATGCCTACGCTGAATGGGGGCTTTTCAGTATAGAATATGCTGTACGTAGTACATACAATATATGCATGTATATGTATGTATACTTTTGATCACATAACGGTTGTACATAAGACCATAAAATAATTGAGATAGATATGGACTTACATATATATATCAAAAGGATCAAGATGAAAAAAATGATTGAACCATGTCCATCCGTCCGGCCGTACACACTCTTGCGCAAAAATAGAAATATTTAAATGAAATTGGGTACACAGATTTTAATGGGAACAGAGAAAGTTAGGGTTGAAAATAAGGCATATGGATGTATTTCGAAAAACACGTAAAACATGATAATTCAGTCATTAATAAAGCCCGAGTGATGAAATGACGTTATGCCGTTATGAGAAAACATGCTGAAATGCTTGAAAAATGTGCCAAGAGGCACAAAGATTTATAAGTAAAAACTCAGGAACTGTAGCAGATGAATCGATTAAGCTTGAACCACTGATTTGCTTGCCAAGTCGGCAGGGACCACATACATAAAAATATATGTTAAATATACCCAGCAGTATTTGAGGTAAGGAGCTGCATATTCAATAGAATATTCATTATGAGAAATAGCCTGAAAGTAAGTCCAAAATTCATTGCTGAAAAAATAACTGAACACGCAGTGAAGACATCAGGTGTACTGAAATACATGCTATGGAAGTTCTCCCTGCGTATTCAGGCCTTTTTTCCTACAGAAACTCTCCCTTCTCGTTCGGCAGTTTTTAGGTAGTTGATTTTCGACGCCACCTCTATATAAAAACGAAAGGGAAAGTTCAGATATTAGAACTACATCTCTACTGAATATTCAGTAGGAAATATGTGCTGTTTTCCAGCTGATAAATACTGCTGGGTATAAACAGATTTAATACACATACTACTTATATATATATATATATATGTATGTAGGTACAATAAAAACATTTTATGCGATATGTTTGTCAAACATATAAGTAATTCATTGAAAGTTCCTTAAGTTCCACTGTAGACATAAAACCAAATAAATATAAGTTTTTTTTAAATGGGCGTGACAGCACAAACTATATCGACTGGCGCCACGTATGTTTTATTATTTTTTGCGCAAGATGCGCACGGGTCCAGCTAGTCTTCTATATATATATAAAAATCAAGCCCATTTCTTTGTCGCCGGCTTTCGCCTAAACGCGTGGAGGGATTTTGATCAAATTTACACACCAGCTTAGTACCTTGCCCTAGCTGGTTTATATGCATATTTTTTTCAAATCCGGAAGTCGGTTCCCGAGATATAGGTCAAAAGGTCAAAACGTGGATCCGGCTTTCCCCTGAATATTTTTGGACGATATTGGTATCCAGGCCCGACGAGAGGGGGGGGCTGAGGGGGTCAATTGCCCCGGGCCCGGGCTTTAGAGGGCCCGGGAATCTCAAAATGATATCCAAGTTTTTGCTTACAGAAAATAAACGAACAACACCTTTAATCACCTTTCGTAGATAGCAATCATTTTAAATTTCAACAAATTTTATAAATCTCTTAAAGTGTCTGCACCCCACTTAAGGAATTGTTGGTTTTTGGCGTCGACTTTGCAGCATAAATTTGAATTCGATTTCTGTTGCAACAGAAAAATTCGGTATGATGCAAATTCTTATACAGCGATATGGGTATATCCTGGGCGTTTCGGACGGTATGTTCGCACGATTTTTTGAACTTTTGAGGCAGAAATATCGCGAAATATTCTATCGTTTTATGATAAAAGGAAAGATTTAGGCCACAGCTAATGATTAAAGTATGTTAGCGACAGAAATTTAGTTTAATGCCTCTGTTTTAGCCACTTAAACTGCGTTCCGGACGCTACAAAAACACGTCCATTTTTTTTTTGAGTGGCTAAAACAGAAGCCTGGCATAGCAGGCGAGCACTCTACCCACTGCACCACAGCGGCCATGTATAGATAAATTAAAGTTCGTAACTATATATTCATTGAATTTTGATTTTGAGAATTTGTTCATTTAGTATGGGGGCCCTTAGTTATTTTGACCCCGGGCCCGGATTTTCTCTCGGCGGCCCTGTTGGTATCAAATGAAAGGTATTCAGCAGAGAATTTACATAGAATAGTACTTATTGTGATTCCTAGGTCGGGTCTCCAGATATGGGTAAAAACGTGGACCCACATGATCCTCGAATGTTCCTGAGCGGTATTGGTATCAAATGAAAGGTATTGAGCAGATAATTTACACAGAATAGTACTCATTGCGATTCCTAGGTAGAGTCTCTAGATAAAGGTCAAACGTGGACCTGGATGACCCTCGAATGTTTCTGAGCGATATTGTTATCAAATGAAAGGTATTGAGCAGAGAATTTACATAGAATAGTACTCATTGCGATTCCTAGGTAGAGTCTCCAGATAAAGGTCAAACGTGGACCTGGATGACCCTCGAATGTTTCTGAGCGATATTGTTATCAAATGAAAGGTATTGAGCAGAGAATTCACATAGAATAGTACTCATTGTGATTCCTAGGTCGGGTCTCCAGATATGGGTCAAAACGTGGACACGGATGACCCCGGAAAATTTCTCAGCGATATTGGTATCAAATGAAGGGTGCTGAGCAGGGACTTTAGATAGAAATGAACTAATTACGATTCCTAGGTCGGGTCCCAAGGTGTGGGTCAGCACCCGGACCCGGATAACACCGGGATATTTCTCAGGGATATTGGTACCAAATGAACGTGGACCCGGATTGCCCCGGAAAATTTCTCGACGATATTGGTGTAAACTGAAAGGCAGGGCTTTTACATAGAGATGAACTCATCATGAATCCTAGGTCAGGTCCCCAGATGAGGGTCAAACTGTGGATCCGAATGGCCCCGGATAATTTCTCAGCGATATTGTTATTTAATCACGGCGCATGACGATTCCTAGGTGGGAACCAAAGATATGGGTCAATATGTGGACCCGGATAACACCGTGATATATCTTAAGGATATTGGTACCAAAAGAAAGGTGTTGAGCGGACTCTCATGTAGAGCCGTACCCATTACGATTTCTTGGTCAAGTCTACAGATACCGTAGCCATTATTGTTCCTAGGTCAAGTTCCCAGATGTGGGTCAATAAGTGGACCCGGATGAGCCCGGGATGCTTCTGAATAATACTCATATAAAATGAAAGGTGTTGACCGGGTCTGCTATATAGATATTTTCATAGTGATTCTTAGTCCCGATATACAATTATGGGTAAAAGAGATGATTCGGACGCCACGGAATGTTTTTAAGCAATTATGGTATGATTTGAGAAGTGGAATGCAGGGTATGTTATGCTAAACCCAGTTCCCTAGGGAAAGGGGAAGAGTAATGAGACTGGGAAAAGCAAAGGGACGAAAAAGGAGAAAGAGAATATAATAAAAATGGAATGAAGAGGATGGGGAGAGAAGACAGGGAAGTAGAGAAGGAATAAGAATGGGAATAAAAAGGAGAAAGACAGAAAAGGAGGGGTAACAGAGAGAGCGATAGAGAAAGGGAAGCAGAAATGTGACGGGAAAAGAAAAAGGAAACGGAAATGAAAGGAAAGATAAATGGAAAGGGAAAGAGAAAGAGAAAGAGAAAGAGAAAGAGAAAGAGAAAGAGAAAGAGAAAGAGAAAGAGAAAGAGAAAGAGAAAGAGAAAGAGAAAGAGAAAGAGAAAGAGAAAGAGAAAGAGAAAGAGAAAGAGAAAGAGAAAGAGAAAGAGAAAGAGAAAGAGAAAGAGAAAAGTAGAGGGAAAGGGAGTTGGAAACTAATACGAAGAAAAATGGGATAAGAATATGAAGAGGGCAAACTTTTGAAAATATCAATTTTTTCCTTCACTTTTTTAAACTTATCTGAATTGTGCTGAGCTCTGCAGCCCGAGGTAATTTCGGTTTCTAGATACATCCAACATATTTTAAAGTGTGCCGTTTTTCGCTTCAAGTACCTATAATAGGAAGTGGGCCAAAGCAAAGCTTGGTCGGGTACAGCTAGTTCTCTATATATTCTCAAATCGATAACTAGGGTTGAAAACTACACTAGAATTCGATAAGTGAGTGATTAGAGAAGGAGCCAAATCTCACGCCTTTTATCAATTCTCAATATATTTCTGTGATATATTGAATACACATACATATATTGAAATTAGATACTAAAAATGGTAAAGTTAATATTACCGTAGTGCAATGTTTTCCATTAAAAAGTACAAGTACCTTTAATTTAAATAATAAGACTGAATTTAGTTTAAATTTCAGTTCTTATAAATGTGATAAACATATACATACATGCGAATATATGTATATAATCATATGCAACTTGGCACTAATAAAATCTAAACAATGAAAAAATCATGTAAAAGGAGACAAAGCTTTGTTTTTCATTTCAATTGGAAGTATTTGCAAATTCTGATTAGAATCTCATTAGAGAACTACATTAGAATTCGATTCGAGAATTATAATTTTCTCGATTTGAGAATTAGGTACCCTTTTGTTTGAGAACGCTATGATTCTCGATAGATTTTCGAGTCGACCTCTAACGTTAGAGGTTTGAGAATGAGGCTAGTTCTCGAGTCATTCTCAAATCGATAACTAACCTCAGTGTTTGTTGGGTTGGCCGCGCACTGACTTGTTCCATTACTGCCTCCGTATCACAAAATGGTGGCCATAATGACTTTTAAGCAATAGTTACAAACATATGTGCCGCACAGATAAATTCATACACACATGCACACATATAGACAGATATGTATGTATGTATATATGAAAAGGACATACAAACAAGCCGATAGACCGACCGACAGTTGTAATATAAAATCATAAACATAATTACAAAATTCACTATTCCGTTGTGGGTTTCCTGGCATACAAAGTATATTAAAAAAAACAAAAAAACATTTCTTAATTTTTCTTTTTTACAATTATTACTGCTATTACTGCCATTATTTGTGCTGTTATTGTTGTTATTACAGCCGGCGTTGGCTGATTGATTGTGCGAGAGGTAATATCTAATGCTTTCATGCAGGGATGGAAAATAATTGTTACTAGTATCGCCGGTGGTCGAAATTCGACCATGCAATTTATTTTTTCAACTTTGTATTGGTACAGAAATTATTCCTTTTCGCGGAGATAAGCAACACTTTCCAAATTCCAGTTGTACCGCAACACTGATTTGCCCTTTTGATCACGGTCCGACGCGAAATGATGGTCAAAATCAAGGCAGATCTAGGAAGGTAGGCCCGGTGGTGAGCGCTTTTAAATTAAAGCGACTCTTCAACTGTGTTTACGATATTTGTAAACACGTTTACGATATCTATTTATCTTAACTAAATATTTTATTTATTAATTATAAAGAAATTAAATAATTTATAGAAAAAATTATATGCCTATGCACTGCTCCTGACTCATACGAACACATCCATATCAATTTTATGTGGATATGAGTATGTTAAATGTGCAAAACAGCCTGGCAATTGTTTGTATGGGAAAAATGTTAGCCTATTAATATATAGATAGTGGGCACATTTGCCAACGAAGCAAAAACGAAGTAAATCAAAAATGGTACAAAACTAAAAACTTTACTTATTAATTATAAAGAAATTAAATAATTTATAGAAAAAATTATATGCCTATGCACTGCTCCTGACTCATACGAACACATCCATATCAATTTTATGTGGATATGAGTATGTTAAATGTGCTAAACAGCCTGGCAATTGTTTGTATGGGAAAAATGTTAGCCTATTAATATATAGATAGTGGGCACATTTGCCAACGAAGCAAAAACGAAGTAAATCAAAAATGGTACAAAACTAAAAACTTTATTTGTTAATTATAAAGAAATTAAATAATTTATAGAAAAAATTATATGCCTATGCACTGCTCCTGACTCATACGAACACATCCATATCAATTTTATGTGGATATGAGTATGTTAAATGTGCAAAACAGCCTGGCAATTGTTTGTATGGGAAAAATGTTAGCCTATTAATATATAGATAGTGGGCACATTTGCCAACGAAGCAAAAACGAAGTAAATCAAAAATGGTACAAAACTAAAAACTTTATTTATTAATTATAAAGAAATTAAATAATTTATAGAAAAAATTATATGCCTATGCACTGCTCCTGACCCATACGAACACATCCATATCAATTTTATGTGGATATGAGTATGTTAAATGTGCTAAACAGCCTGGCAATTGTTTGTATGGGAAAAATGTTAGCCTATTAATATATAGATAGTGGGCACATTTGCCAACGAAGCAAAAACGAAGTAAATCAAAAATGGTACAAAACTAAAAACTTTATTTGTTAATTATAAAGAAATTAAATAATTTATAGAAAAAATTATATGCCTATGCACTGCTCCTGACTCATACGAACACATCCATATCAATTTTATGTGGATATGAGTATGTTAAATGTGCTAAACAGCCTGGCAATTGTTTGTATGGGTAAAATGTTAGCCTATTAATATATAGATAGTGGGCACATTTGCCAACGAAGCAAAAACGAAGTAAATCAAAAATGGTACAAAACTAAAAACTTTATTTGTTAATTATAAAGAAATTAAATAATTTATAGAAAAAATTATATGCCTATGCACTGCTCCTGACTCATACGAACACATCCATATCAATTTTATGTGGATATGAGTATGTTAAATGTGCTAAACAGCCTGGCAATTGTTTGTATGGGAAAAATGTTAGCCTATTAATATATAGATTTTTGAAATTTCAACTCAAAAAGTCAAAGGGAAAGGGTTAATATTTTTAACATTTATATATATCATTGTGATGCTCGTGGGCCACAGATGGTCAATCCGATGTGATTTTTATTTTTTTGACTTTTATCGAAAAAATCAAAAAATAACTATTAAACTTTGACTTTTATTTTTTACGTCAGAAAATAACGATTAAACTTTGATTTTTATTTTTTACGTCAAAAATTAAAATCAAAATGGCGTAGTTTAATGAATATTGGTATCTGGGTCATATTTGGTATATAGGTCGATGCGTATACCAATACGGAAGAGAATTCGAATACCGAATACGAATACCGAGTACCGAGAACCGAATATGCATACGAATATGCATATGGATATGTATGAATATGAGTATGAAAAGTGTGTGAAGGGGAATACGGATACCAGTATGAACACGTACATATACCGAATACCGACCACGAATACTGCATATCGAAACGAATACGTATAGCGAATTCGAGTCCCGAATTCAAATACCGACCAGCACCGAATATTAATCTGAAAAGTAGGTGAATGCATACATATTCATATGTATCATGACATCACATCATGACATCACATCACATCACGACATCACATCACATCATGACATCACATCATAACATCACATCACATCATGACATCACATCACATCATGACATCACATCACATCACATCATGACATCACATCATGACATCACATCATGACATCACATCATGACATCACATCACATCATGACATCACATAATGACATCATATCATAACATCACATTGTATTCGCATCCTCCTACTTTTCATATTAATATTCGGTACCCGGTGTTCGATTTTTGAATTCGGGACTCGAATTCGCTATACGTATTCGTTTCGATATGCATTACGTGGTCGGTATTCGGTATATGTACATGTTCATACTGGTATCCGTATTCCCCTTCACACACTTTTCATACTCATATTCATACATATTCATATGCATATTCGTATGCATATTCGGTTCTCGGTACTTGGTATTCGTATTCGATATTCGGTATTCGTATTCGCTTCCGTATTGGCATACGCATCGACCTATATACCAAATATGACCCAGATACCAATATTCATTAAACTACGCCATTTTGATTTTTATTTTTGACGTAAAAAATATAAATCAGAGTTTAATCTTTATTTTCTGACGTAAAAAATAAAAGTCAAAATTTAATAGTTATTTTTTGACGTTTTCGATAAAAGTCATAACCGTTACGATCCCTGCTTTCATGCTTTCTTTATTGCAAAATTGGCACCAGCGCCGCCGATTTTTGATGATAGTGCGTTGATAGTATTAGCTACATATGTCTACAAAATCAAATACAAAAGCCAATATAAATATATACATGTATACCTACATATAAACTATACTATAAATGCGTACAACAATGTATGATAGCATGACACAAATTCCTTAATGCAAGTAGAACATATGAGTAATACATACATATACTAAGTAAACGGTAGCTCAGGAAAGGAAAAAGGAAATCGTAGACCCAATAGGGAAATTATAATGAAAGAAGAGAGAAAGTATAACAAAAGTGAAGATTTAATACATTCTTTTGGTTGAGCCAATTTCGGCCTTTAAGGATTTAAACACAAAAAAATGTCACTTTTATAATCTTAAGTTCGATAAGAAGTGACTGGCTTCAAAGGCCGTTATGAAAGCAGTACTCACTACATTTTAAAAACTAGTATATATCTGACATACGTCGTTCAAAGTGATTTGGTGTAGGTATGTAAGTATGCCTAGCTGTCGCCATGGAGATATAGTACCATAAATTGTGTTCAGCACTAAATAGATAAATTGTGAATATGCATGAATTTTAAAGAAAACTTGGATTTGTTCTATTTTCATCCAGTAACATATTATTATTTTTTAATAAAATTTAGAGATACATACTTACAGCTTATACTATATACTTATCTATATCACTCACGGATATTAATTTATATCCATAACTGTAATGTTTATGAATTAACAGGATTTGTATCTAATTAAATTTTCCAAAAAAATAGGCATCTCTTTGAAAACTCAAAAAAATTTTAGATGCTTGGGCTCGCTTTTAAAATTTGAAGCCGCATTTTCTCCCTTGCTTTCTCATTTTAATACATACACAAAAAGGATTTGCCAAAACTAGTGAACTTCCGGTCATAGAGCCCCGTATTATGAGATCCATGACTGTAATCTGATCGCGAACTGATTTTTTCCACCCTGCAGTGTATAGCAAACCACTCTTTTCCTCTTTCCAACTCTACCTAACGGTAGCCTTATGAACTACACCTTTGGTAGAAGATCATGCCCATTCTATTTGTTATAACCGCGTAACTTTATTTTGCATTAACATGAACTTTTCGTCCCAACTCCATTACCGTCAACAAAAAACCACATGCCATCTCCTTTTAAATTCAGCTAAGTTAATACATTAATAATTATAAGAATCGTATTATGACCAGGCCCATTGTCATAAATCATATTTAGATAAATGTTTGCGGCCGGTGTAATGACTATTTGCTTTTAATGATTAATCGGAAAAAGTGTTTTAATTGTTTGTCTTTTTTCCTCCGTAAGCTAAAATCAATTTACTACACATTTTACGCCATTTTTAATCACCATTGAGCTTTATTTGTCAAAATACGTAAAAAACATTAAGTATGTCAGTGTTACATATGTATGTACATTAGGGCGGTCCAAAATTTGTATAAAGATAATAAAGTTCTCCCGAAATCCGCGCAACAACCCGCTTTTCATACGACTGTACTACGGAAATCTATACCGAAAATTGCCTTAATATAATAAAGTTTCGAGGTCGCGCAAATGCCTCCAAATTTCCCTCTCCTTTTACGTCTTTACATCAGTGATGATACATAATTTTTTGGAAAGTCCTTAATGAAGAAGAAATATTTTTTTTTTATCATTAAAAAGGGAACACATATTGTTTTAGGAATAACAACATAAAAATAGCCTTGTTCCGCAGTGATTTGTTGGGTTTTAATCTTTTTACCACCTTAATATATGTATGTACATTAAGGTGGAGTGAAATTTTTTTTTTGGAAATTCAATTTGTTCCAAAGCCATAACGGCACCTTTGTAGCCTAGAAATAAGCCTGTAAAATTTTATTGACGTACTCGCATGTTTAGAGGTGCCCCCAGCCCCACAAAGTTGAAAAAATAGCACGATCTGGTACAAATGTAAAAATTCTAATATTATAAAATTAAAAAACGAAGTATGAGGATTGATAAAGATGGCTAAGCTGAGTATTAAAGTGAATTTATTTTTTTTGGAAACAGCAACAACAAAAGTTATTAAAGGTCAAAGTTTATAATATGCATTCTTTAAATTGCAATTACTTTAAAACTGCTGAACCGATTTCGAATATTTTATATGAAATTCGATAGGTATTTTGATTCACTTTAATTTGATATACATTATATGTGGGTTCCATAACACCCCACTGCGGGGATCAACCCCTTTTTACCCCCCCCCCCCCCCCTTACTCTTCATATATAAAATATATCAAATTAAAAGGAATCAGAATAGGTATTGAACGGTATAAAAATATTCGAAATCGGTTCAATAGTTTTTAAGTAACTGCAATTTAAAAAATGCATAATATAAACTTTGACCTACTTCGTTTTTTGATTTTATAATTTTGAAAATTTCATATTTGTACCAGATCGTGCTTATTGCTCTCAACTTTGCGGGGCTGGGGGCAGTTCAAAACGTCGTCCTATCGCCATAATATTTTGTGGGGTTCATCAACTCGTATAAAGGCAACTTTTCATTGCTGGTACTTTCAAAAAAAGAACAAACAAAAAATCTCCATATGTTTTCACTCCACCTTAATGTACATAAATAAATATCTCATTAGCGTTTCATGACCACATTTGTAAAAATGCACAACTTTTGTTCGTTTGCCATTAATTGAATATGATTTTATTGTCTTTTTTTTTTTTGCTTTTATAATATTTATAATTGTTAGTGTTAAACTTGTTGTTATGTATGTTGCACACTCCCATTCACAGCGGTGGATCTTTTAGTTATCTGTTTGTTTTGAGGCAGCTTTTTGTATAAAAATAATTCCACACATACACGCGGATATTTTTTCATTAACCATGGTGTGTCGAAAAAGGTGATTAAATATGTCACATAAACATCAAAGCGAAATCAAAGCCTGCCTTTAGGCACTTAACTACTTGTTGTAACATGCATAAAACAGTAAGAGATATTTTACTTGTGTACGCCTTTGTACGTGTGTGTGTTTGTGTGGATTTTGACAGGCGTGAATTAAATCAAACGATTTGTCCTTTGAATGTTTTTCAATAATTGCAATATAAATACATATGTACTATGTATGTATATGATATAACACATATAAAATAGCACGAGCTGAAAAAAAATCAATTACTGATTTAAATGATTTATTAGTTTTTTTTTTTTAATATATTAGTAAATATGTGTATGACATACACATTGTATAGGTATGGTATGCAGCAGCTCGTATCATAGAGTGTATAGCACAGAGCTTGGCATAAACATTTGAGTAGTCCACTTTCAAACCTTAAGAATTTATTGCAAAATGCTTCTGTATTCGGAAAAATATCATTAAATACACTTTCAAAAGTATCTATGATTTTATAATTACACCAATGTGTGCCCGGGCGTATGAGTAACTATTTTCAGATAGAGACTTTAATTGCACTGTACAACAGCAAAAAAAAATCCAAGGAGCTTGGAAAGTGTATCTTATGTGTTTTTTTCTCCTGATCACGAGGGTGTTTTCGTTTTTTCGGGTCAGATCAAATTATTTTTTCATGGGGCTGTGAAGTTTTGAGGTTATACATATGTATGTATAGGAAAATTTGCTGCCTAAAACTCGCTTAAGCGATTTGAATGATTTTTTCTTTGGATGGCTCACTATGATACCAGGAATATTTTCGGTATAGAGAATTTTGGGGTTGCCATCTGTTTAAAAGTTTAGACTACATAAAAAGTTTACTTAAAAAGATTACATAATAATAATAATAGTAATAATAATAATAATAATAATAATAATAATAATAATAATAATAATAATAATAATAATAATAATAATAATAATAATAATAATAATAATAATAATAATAATAATAATAATAATAATAATAATAATAATAATAATAATAATAATAATAATAATAATAATAATAATAATAATAATAATAATAATAATAATAATAATAATAATAATAATAATAATAATAATAATAATAATAATAATAATAATAATAATAATAATAATAATAATAATAATAATAATAATAATAATAATAATAATAATAATAATAATAATAATAATAATAATAATAATAATAATAATAATAATAATAATAATAATAATAATAATAATAATAATAATAATAATAATAATAATAATAATAATAATAATAATAATAATAATAATAATAATAATAATAATAATAATAATAATAATAATAATAATAATAATAATAATAATAATAATAATAATAATAATAATAATAATAATAATAATAATAATAATAATAATAATAATAATAATAATAATAATAATAATAATAATAATAATAATAATAATAATAATAATAATAATAATAATAATAATAATAATAATAATAATAATAATAATAATAATAATAATAATAATAATAATAATAATAATAATAATAATAATAATAATAATAATAATAATAATAATAATAATAATAATAATAATAATAATAATAATAATAATAATAATAATAATAATAATAATAATAATAATAATAATAATAATAATAATAATAATAATAATAATAATAATAATAATAATAATAATAATAATAATAATAATAATAATAATAATAATAATAATAATAATAATAATAATAATAATAATAATAATAATAATAATAATAATAATAATAATAATAATAATAATAATAATAATAATAATAATAATAATAATAATAATAATAATAATAATAATAATAATAATAATAATAATAATAATAATAATAATAATAATAATAATAATAATAATAATAATAATAATAATAATAATAATAATAATAATAATAATAATAATAATAATAATAATAATAATAATAATAATAATAATAATAATAATAATAATAATAATAATAATAATAATAATAATAATAATAATAATAATAATAATAATAATAATAATAATAATAATAATAATAATAATAATAATAATAATAATAATAATAATAATAATAATAATAATAATAATAATAATAATAATAATAATAATAATAATAATAATAATAATAATAATAATAATAATAATAATAATAATAATAATAATAATAATAATAATAATAATAATAATAATAATAATAATAATAATAATAATAATAATAATAATAATAATAATAATAATAATAATAATAATAATACCCAACGGTTTACCCTACATTTCCCGCCCGATCGACGCGAGGGGCGCAATCCGCATGACGCACGGATATATTTTTTAATTTTGCCAAGGTGTTGAGTGGCTTGGAGTTTGTTAAACGTCGAGTTCTTATGCTGCTCAGCTACAGATCACACATACATAAGTTTATATATACACTTAGAAGCAATTACTTAGTTAACAATAAAATACATATTATACTAAATTAGTAGAAGGAAACTATATCTAATAGATAATTTGTTATTTGTTAAGAATTGAAAGAAGAGTTTTCCTTATAATGGATAGAGAGTCAGAGATGTCAAAGTAGGTAGAGTATGTGTTAAAACTTTTGCATAGATATCGGAATGGCTCATTTAATTCAAAATTAGTTTTACATTGTTTTAAATGGACGGGCAGGAATGTTTAAGCTTATTTCAGAGAGAAGAAATGGGCTATTTATTGATCCCTTCAGCAGTTTCGTTACGAATATTACACCCAGAGTTTCCCTACGACTAGCTAAAGTTGGAAGGTTAATAAGCTTTAAGCGACTAGTATACGAGGGAAGATTGCAATGAGGGTTCCAATTCAAATTTCTTAATGCAAAAAGTAAAAATTGTTTTTGAATCGATTCAAGTCGATCAGAATGAATTTTATAACTCGGATTCTAGATTATAGATGCATATTCTAGTGTCGGTCTTACTAAAGTTGTGAAAAGGGCTTTTGTTACGTAGGGGTCACTAAATTCCTTAGACCAACGTTTTACAAACGCTAGAAATCTTTTAGCTTTATTTATCATGACGTTGATGTGAAGGTTGAAATTAAGTTTATAATCGAATCTTACACCTAAGTCGACAAACTCATAAACTCGCTCCAGATCATGATTATTAATGGCGTAAGCTATAGGTTCGACATTACTCCGCGAAAAGCACATAAATTTACTTTTATTTAGATTTAGTGGCATAAGATTTATATTGCACCACGTAACCAAACCGTTTAAATCATTTTGAAGGAGCGATCTTTCCTCCGGTGAGGTGTAGGACTTGAAAAGTTTCACATCATCTGCGTACATAAAACTTTAGAATAATTTATAGCACATGAGATGTCATTAATGAACAACAAGAACAGAGTCGGTCCGAGATGGCTGCCCTGCGGAACCCCAGAGGACACATCAATAGTAAATGAATAGGCATTCTTAAAAACAACCCTTTGTGTTCTGTTAGAAATGTAAGAAGATATCCAGTTTAGGAGGATAGGTTGAAAACCCAGTAGTTGAAGCTTATGGATAAGTAAATTGTGATTAACCTTGTCAAAGGCTTTACTAAAGTCAGTATAAATAACATCCGTTTTAGCACTTTCCCTAAACCCATTAGAAACACTTGTTGTAAATTCCAGAAGGTTAGTGATGGTTGATTTACCCCTACAGAAACCATGCTGAGAGTTCCCAATCAATGACTCAATCGAGTTTTTTATCTGGTTGCTAATAATCGACTCAAACAGTTTTGGGATAACAGACAATTTTGATATGCCTCGATAATTTTCAATTGAAGATCTAATACCACTTTTATATAAAGGAATAATAAAGGATTCTTTCCAAGCAATAGGAAAAATGCCAGATTTCAATGACAAGTTGAATAGCTTTGACAAAGGTAGATAAATATGATCCGCACATTTTTTAAGGAAACATGCAGGGATCATATCCGGACCATAACTAAAAGACTCTTTCAGTGATTTAAGGTGATCTAAAACTTCATCTGAATTTATATAGGCAACATTAATTGTATTATTTTGAGAAAGATGGTACGGGTATATGCTGAAATTTAAGTTAACTTTGGAATAATTAGATTCGAAAAATTGTGCAAAGAGATTGGCAATGCTTTGATTATCACTAGACACACAATCCCGAAAACTCATAGATGAGGGAAATCCGCTCACTCTGCGTTTTGAATTCACAAAACCATAAAACGATTTAGGGTTGCGAAAAATGTTCTTTTTCATTTTTCTCAGATAATCATAAAAGGATTATAACATATTTTGTGTTTCGGCGAAGAAACTTAATAACATTCAATGCGATTATTATTATTATTTTCAAGGGTTGCCAATTGTTTCAAATTTGTGAACTAAATTATGTTTATAAAAAAGCTATAAAATATGGAAATGTGGCTATCAAATTAAAGAGTTTTGAGAAATATTCTTGTTAGTTAAATTTTTCGTAAGGTTTCTAATTATTTTAACACAGGACATAATGAAACTATGACAGAATAGCTATGTAAGTGCTTGTCTCAGCTCTCGGCCACAGCGAAAGCTACAGGGGCACTGAATATGTTTCTGTAAGGAAAACGCTTTTCACAGATAATTCATCTGCTTTTGCGATTTGGCACTAGACCACCAATTTGTAGGAAAAACTCTGATAAATTGAATTGAAGAAATTTGTCATTGAAATTGAAGAATAATGTCAACCCCTGACCCTTTCTTTTATTTTTAGTAACTTTGGAGTATAAAAAACTATTCAACATGTCATAGATCCAACCTTAACACTGATGTCTTGCCCTTCCGAAACAAGTTTGCTCTACTTAAATTTTGCCGCTTATGCTACTTTCTTTATTTTGGAAGGTCACCCTCTTTTTTTCTTCCACAAAAATTTAATTCAGCGTTTTGTTTTTCATAAATTTTCTCAAATTCTTAATTTTTAATGGATTTTCATTGTTTCTCCTTCGAATCGTGCTTTCATTTTTTATTTCACTTTGTGAATTATTGTATAGTTTACTAAACATGCTGCAAATATATAGTTCATATATTTCTTTCTGGAAAGTGTTTTTTTTTTTGTCTCTAAAGACAACTAACTAACTAACTGTAATTTTCCCTAAGAAATTTTGAAATTGCTAGTTTTCGTATGGTACGACGATACATACTTTTAGGTACATACATATTTGTGTATGAATATTACAAAAACATAAAGTCATTTATTTGACTGGCCAAATGTAAACAAGTAGCCGGCGTTGACTCACGGTGGCTGGCTGACTGACTGAGTGGTTGAGTGTTCCCTTGGGTGTTGCCATGCTTCGGCAATTTTGTTTGACGGGCAAGTGCCTGACCAATTGTTGGTTGAGTTGTTATTGTTGCTGGTGTTAGCGAAAACCGCGGCAACGGCGTTGAAAAGTCATGTTGAGCTTCACAACTGTCTACATTAATGCATACATATGTACATAGGTAGGTACATATCGACGCTTCCAAACAATACTGTACTAAGTCGACTTAGTACATTTTCTCGTTTTTGACGTTTTCAAGTAGAGCGTGCCTTAATTTAGATGCTGTCTAATTTTGGTATCAATCGGACAATCCAATCAAAAGTTATAAGCAAAAGTGTACATATATTACAACTCGTGATTTTTTCAGAATAAAAACTTTGAGAGCTTGCCATGAAAAACCACGTAGCAAATTTTTATTTCTTCTTACGGTTTTATATAAAGCGTACCCTGACTTGGATATTGTCGAGTTTTGGTGTTGATCGTTCCATCCAAACAGAAGTTACAAGTGAAAATATACTTAGCATACAATCGAAGTTTCATATCGAATTTAAACTTTGAGAGCTTCTCCTGCAAAACACAGTTTTCAGACTTAGTACAGTTTTGTTTGGAAGCGTCGATATGTACATAAAATAAAAACACCATTTTTTACTTTACTTTCCTCTTTTTAGTTTATTTTTTATTTACTTTTTTTTAACATTCTTTCAGCAGACCGTTCGTTGGCTTTCACGCCTTTTTCTTTAATTTTTTTTTTTGTTTGCTATTGAGTCTTTCTCACCTCTTTTTGCTTTTTTGCATTTATTTTATTGTTATTTCACAGCAACAGCCCCTTTAATTTTTATTTTTATTACGTGAGTATGCCACCTGCTCAATGTTTTCGTTATTGTTGTTGTTTTTATTGCTGTTGCTGTTGTTTGGTGTTGTGTGCGCGCAACAATCCACAGTTAATCGCATTACGACGACTTCGCCCACCAAAAATCTGGTCATCGCTATTACCTGTCAGACATGACAGAAGACCTTACCATGGAACATCATCACTTCTTTCACGCATTGCCAGTAATGCATAGTGGAATGAGCTTCCATTACCCATTCCACGTAATGCAAAGTTGAATGGAGCGCGAAAAATCAACTGGAATAAATACCGTTATTTTCAGTGGAAACTTCCATCATGCCTTATATTTTTTGCCTTCTTTCTCTGCTTCCCTGTAAGGTATTCTTTATTTGATTCGCTATAATCCTTGCGGTATTGCGTGATTTATTCGTTCGGCGGTAATGCAGTGGGCAAGTCCTTCCGTCCAATGACAAGCCCATGCTAATGTCAGGCATTATGTCAACGAATGTGGAAGCGATTGCCAGGGTTTTTCTGGATTACCCTCTTAATTCCACGGTCATCGAGTTTTTTGATGGGCGTGCACGAAGGCAAACACCTGTACGCTCGCTAACACACGCACAAAGCCACACATGCCAACGCGAGTTGGTTTTAAAAAAAATTAAAATACAAAATTTACAAGAAGCACTCTTCAGAAAACCAATGTGAGTTGGCAAATGTGGTTTTTGGCCTTGCTTTACGTGGCTGGAGAAAGTTGAAATGCCAGGTGAAGTGGACTAGTCTGTGGCGTGTCGGACTTATGAACGATTAAATGTAAGAGACACACACATTTAAACTTACGTGTGAATATGGAGCCATATTAGCTTATACATATGTACATATATATGTATGTGGGTAAGTAACCTTAATTTGTTTAGTTGCTTTATAAGAGCATGGCGTTGCCACCCTATCAGCATTGTGATAAATAAAATTAGGTGCTGTGTGGACGTAACTGAAAAGGTGATAAACAAATAAACACAGAAAAAATGAAAGGAAATGAAATTAAATAACACAGCTGTGTAATAAGTGGAAATAAAGCAAAAGACAAATAAGAACAAATTTATAATTGGCATAACACGTTTAAAAATCGGCAAATTAATTTTTTCTTATTCTATTTTTTCTCTTTACAAATATAATTTTATTTTGTACCAGAACTGGGTAATATCAAGTACAAGTACGACCTGTGACAAGTACATTTTAAAGGAATTGCACTGGTACTGGCATTCCCAAAATTTTCAAGTACAAGTACAAGTACAAGGAATTGAACAATAATTGAAGTTTTAGCAAATACTTCAAAGTATTTGAAAAGAATTGAAAGTACTTGGAAAGAATTGAAAAATGTACTTGAACCGATTTTTCAATTCTTTTCAAGTACTTTCAGTTACTTACAATAATACCAACCAATATTTAAAAAAAAAATTAGAAAAAAAAATAAACGATATTTTATATTTTTTACATGTCGCTTGTAGTCCATATTATTTTTATTTAACAAAATGCATTTGAAATTCAATATAAGTAAATAATTAAATTTAATTTAAAATAAATAAAAAATATTATAAATTTTAGGCCATTGAATTAAATTTGTTACGTTTCTTTTCGAGATTTTTGGCCGGTGAAGATGAAAAGCGAAAACAAAGCTTCCTTTTTGCTCTCCTACGCGTTTCGGCGTCTTTTCCGCCTTCTTCAGGGAGACTGTTTTATTCAACAAATATATAAAAAAACATACATATATACATTAATTTAACATATGACAATAATTAAAAACTATAAAAATTACCAAATGTTGCACAAATATAGATTAAAACATAATTTTCACTAAAATAATTTGCACTTACATTTAACAAAAATTTTTCCGAAAGTTTCACATCTATCAACGCTTATACAGATATACAGACATACATAAAACATAAATCGTCTTTCTTATTGTCATTCGTATTTCCGTTTTTTCTTTGTTATCGTTGTTCGGTATACACAATTTATGTTGTCTACATCTTCTTTGTAATTCATTGCGTCATATATTCTTTCTTGGATGCGCAGACTTTCTAATGTCAGTCTTGTTTTTGTTCGTCTCTCTATGTCCAGTATCTTCGCATGATCAAAGTCCGCTTCATGTCCAGTATTTGTCATGTGTTGGGCTAATGCTGTTGTTGACTTTAGGTTTCTTACGTCTGCTTTATGTTCGCCTATTCTTGTACCTAATGCGCGTTTTGTAGTCCCTATATAAGTTTTGTTACACGGTTCGTTGTCTTTCCCTTTGCATTTTATCTCATAGACTACATTGTGTTGTTGGTCTTTGTTGATATTGTCTTTCATTTTGCTAAAAATATTGTTGAGTGTATATTGTGGTTTATGTGCAAAAATTAGTTCGTCATTTCTAATGCAACTTCGTAAAGTTTTATTGTCTGTTAGGCCGTGAATGTATGTGACCCCCCTAAATGTCTTCTTTTTGTTGTTGTCTGTTATTGGCGTATTCTCTTTGTTTGTTTTTCGCCTGCATTTTGTTGTTGCTAACCATCTATTTATCGTTTTGATTGGGTATGCGTTTTTTTGTAAAATGTTTCTTATCATAGTGTCATTATTTTTTCTGAGCGCCTGGTCGCTCAACGCGTAGATTTTGTTTATAAGGTTCACAGCCGTATTTCTTTTCTGAGTCCAGGGGTGGTTAGAATGAAAGTTTATTATCCTTGAGGATGATATTGGTTTGGCATACCAGCTAGTCAAAAGTCTTTTTTCCTTTCTGTGTATTTCAATGTCTAGGAAGGGTAGTTTTTTGTCCTTTTCCAATTCAGTCGTGAACTGGATTTTCTTATGTTGTTTATTCAGTACCGTCAGTATTTCTTCCACGTCCTTCTGTTTTACAATAGCGAATATATCATCTACATATTTCGTTATGTATTTGATATATATGTCATTCGATTTCACCATACCACCATAGAATTTTGCTTAAGGGATAATAATTATTTTTTATTTGACGGTGTCTACTACCAACAAGTCCACGGTATGCCGATGGGTAACCCCTTATCGCCAACCGTGGCCGATATTGTTCTGGACCAAATACTCGACGACGCATTAGCCGAACTGAAATCGAATGACATATATATCAAATACATAACGAAATATGTAGATGATATATTCGCTATTGTAAAACAGAAGGACGTGGAAGAAATACTGACGGTACTGAATAAACAACATAAGAAAATCCAGTTCACGACTGAATTGGAAAAGGACAAAAAACTACCCTTCCTAGACATTGAAATACACAGAAAGGAAAAAAGACTTTTGACTAGCTGGTATGCCAAACCAATATCATCCTCAAGGATAATAAACTTTCATTCTAACCACCCCTGGACTCAGAAAAGAAATACGGCTGTGAACCTTATAAACAAAATCTACGCGTTGAGCGACCAGGCGCTCAGAAAAAATAATGACACTATGATAAGAAACATTTTACAAAAAAACGCATACCCAATCAAAACGATAAATAGATGGTTAGCAACAACAAAATGCAGGCGAAAAACAAACAAAGAGAATACGCCAATAACAGACAACAACAAAAAGAAGACATTTAGGGGGGTCACATACATTCACGGCCTAACAGACAATAAAACTTTACGAAGTTGCATTAGAAATGACGAACTAATTTTTGCACATAAACCACAATATACACTCAACAATATTTTTAGCAAAATGAAAGACAATATCAACAAAGACCAACAACACAATGTAGTCTATGAGATAAAATGCAAAGGGAAAGACAACGAACCGTGTAACAAAACTTATATAGGGACTACAAAACGCGCATTAGGTACAAGAATAGGCGAACATAAAGCAGACGTAAGAAACCTAAAGTCAACAACAGCATTAGCCCAACACATGACAAATACTGGACATGAAGCGGACTTTGATCATGCGAAGATACTGGACATAGAGAGACGAACAAAAACAAGACTGACATTAGAAAGTCTGCGCATCCAAGAAAGAATATATGACGCAATGAATTACAAAGAAGATGTAGACAACATAAATTGTGTATACCGAACAACGATAACAAAGAAAAAACGGAAATACGAATGACAATAAGAAAGACGATTTATGTTTTATGTATGTCTGTATATCTGTATAAGCGTTGATAGATGTGAAACTTTCGGAAAAATTTTTGTTAAATGTAAGTGCAAATTATTTTAGTGAAAATTATGTTTTAATCTATATTTGTGCAACATTTGGTAATTTTTATAGTTTTTAATTATTGTCATATGTTAAATTAATGTATATATGTATGTTTTTTTATATATTTGTTGAATAAAACAGTCTCCCTGAAGAAGGCGGAAAAGACGCCGAAACGCGTAGGAGAGCAAAAAGGAAGCTTTGTTTTCGCTTTTCATCTTCACCGGCCAAAAAGCTCGAAAAGAAACGTAAATAAAAAATAATTCAACATAAATAAAATTATAAAAAATATATAACGTATAACGTATCTTAATCCTAAATATCTAGAAAAACTGTCGAAATTCGACAGTAGGCGCACTCTAGTTTTTTTTTTTTAAATATTGGTTTTAACTTGACGTTCCGTCGTCGATTGTAAGTAATTGAACGTACTTGAAAAGAATTAAAAATCGATTCAAGTACATATTTCAATTATTTTCAAGCACTTTAAATTCTTTTCAAATATGTACTTTGAAGTATTTGCTAAAACTTCAATTATTTTTCAGTTCCTTGTACTTGTACTTGTACTTGAATATTCTGAAAGTACTTAGTACGAACTAATTACTTTAAGATCAAAATATAAAGTATTTAGGTACGTAATAGTCCAATTACAACTCAGTATTACCCAGGTCTGTTTTGTACTAACAGCCACAACAACAAAACACCTAATAAGTACTTAAATATTCTTGAAAACATCTAGTTTGTCGCATATAAATATCAAGAATTTTGAACTGAACTTTTCTTCGCGATTCGCAATGTACTCTTTTTCTACCGAGACGAATAAATTTATTGTGTCAAGCTGCCGAGAGGCAGTCAAAAAAATTTGAAATTTTTCCTGCAATATGCAATATTCTGAAAGTTCGTTTTTGATATTCACTTTTACATAAAACTTATACTAAATGGAGATTTGGGGATGAGACAATGCGATGCACAGTTTAAGGAGCAAGCAGCAAGTTGCTAGAAACATGTGTATATACCAAATATTATTGATCTAGGTCAAATATACTCAGAGTTATGATTATAACTCTTAAAAATAATTAAAATTTAACTGTTGCCAGAAGGTTTGGTGTCGCCGACTTTTCCAAAAGAAATAGCCTATGTGTTTTTTCGTGTATCAAATTTCAGCCAAATCCGTCCGGCCGTTATGGCGTGATTGAACGTCAGATAGAAATACCTGAACATCCAAACATCTACACTTTCAGCTTTATAATATTAAGTAATATCGAACAGTCGAAATTAGTTATTTAAGTTAATTACCTCTTCAGCGAAATATTTGCACGCAGTGCCAGCTGAAAACAAGAAAAAAAAAGGAAATTAATCAATAATTTAAATTTAATTTAAGCATCTACAGGTACATACAATTGTTTCAAATTGGCGCCTCAAATATACACATTTAAAAGTCTTGGAGTGAGAAGTACCTTCATTTTATTTATTTATTTCTTTCTTTTTTTTTTGTTTTAAGACACAGTGTCAGAAATACAATCCGCTAAAGAAAGTAAAAAGTGTCACAAAGTCAGGGAAGCCACCTGAACGTGAACGAGCAATAATTATCCCTTTGCAACCGAATGAATGTGTATGATTGTTAGTGAAGGTATAGTGAAAGAAAATATATCTAAGCAAAAAAACGAACAATGAAATGGAAAAACTAAAAAAAACTTTAAAAGCAATAAAAGCGTTCGGTTGTCAAGAAGCAGAGAAACTCGCAATGCAAAACGTAGAGAAGAGAACAAGCTAAACAGTGGTATACTCGTACAACCCAGAGCTGTTTTCCATACCTTTTTCAAAAACAAATAAGTAAGTTTTAACTTTTTATTTCTAGCTAAGCCAAGTACTTGTTGCCTTTAATTAAAACTAAACAGATATATTTATTTATTTATTGTATTAGTAATTAGTAGGTTGTTCTTAACAGCCTACTGGGTTTCCATTTGTAACACGTTATACTCGTAGGACCCCGAGGGAAATATTAAAAAAGGACAGACCAAAGTAAAGTTCTAATAAATACATGTAAATGATATTCTAAATTTTGATGGTCTCTTATTGGGATTTACATATGTAAAGTTACATAAATTAAATAACTCAAATAAATGGGAGAGTACATGCCTTTGTTATCAACAATAGTTAATAGAAGATCTACGCGCCAAACGTTGAATTTTGGTTCAAGACTTTATTACTAGATCTAGAAAATACTCAAATATTGGTATATGTACATTGTACATACGTATGTATATAAATTTGTACATATTGCGCTATGTGATAATACGTATGTATTTATGTGTTTCTTATAAGGGACATTCCATCGTGACTCCTGGGACATTTGACTCCAGAGCTTAGTCAACTTTGAATTATAAAACATCGATAAATATCCAATACAACAAATGCATTCAAAGGATTAGCTAAATAATAACAAATAGCTTTGTAACTACTCAGTAAATGAGTGTGACTCCTGGGACACCGAAAAATCCCTTTGTTGCACCTTTATGAGCACGAATACGAATTTTAGTTCAACTATTCAAATTTCACCTACAATTTGTATATGGTCGAAAAAACACACTGCATAATACCATCTATATATATAAAAATGATTTGGTATTTAATTGTAACGCTAAAACTTGAAAACGGCTAAACCAAATCAAATACTTCCTTAGGGGGGTTTGTTTGTTGTTACCCCGCGAAGGTTTAGTCGAAGAAAAAATTAAAAAATGTTAGGGGGGCGTGGCACCTCCCATACAACCTTAATTTTTAAAGCTGATTATCTCTAAAACAGTTTAAGGTAGGGAGCTGAAAATTGGTATAGAGGTAGGTGATATCAAAACCCTTCTCAATCAGAAAAGTGGGGGTTATCAGAAAAGGGGGCGTAGCACCTCCCATACAACATTAATTTTTAAAGCTGATTATCTCTAAAACAGTTCAAGGTAGGGAGCTGAAAATTGTAATAGAGGTAAGTGATATCAAAACCCTTCTCACTCAGAAAAGTGGGGGTTATCAGAAAAGGGGGCGTGGCACCTCCCATACAACCTTAATTTTAAAAGCTGATTATCTCTAAAACAGTTTAAGGTAGGGAGCTGAAAATTGGTATAGAGGTAGGTGATATCAAAACCCTTCTCAATCAGAAAAGTGGGGGTTATCAGAAAAGGGGGCGTAGCACCTCCCATACAACATTAATTTTTAAAGCTGATTATCTCTAAAACAGTTCAAGGTAGGGAGCTGAAAATTGTAATAGAGGTAAGTGATATCAAAACCCTTCTCACTCAGAAAAGTGGGGGTTATCAGAAAAGGGGGCGTGGCACCTCCCATACAACCTTAATTTTAAAAGCTGATTATCTCTAAAACAGTTTAAGGTAGGGAGCTGAAAATTGGTATAGAGGTAGGTGATATCAAAACCCTTCTCAATCAGAAAAGTGTGGGTTATCAGAAAAGGGGGCGTGGCACCTCCCATACAACCTTAATTTTTAAAGCTGATTATCTCTAAAACAGTTCAAGGTAGGGAGCTAAAAATTGGTATAGAGCTAAATGATATCAAAACCGTTCCCACGCATAAAAGTGGGGGTTATCGGAAAAGGGGCGTGGCACCTCCCATACAAACTTAATTTTTCATGCTGAATATCTCTAAAATTGTTTACGCTAGGGGCTTGGAAATGGGTGTGGAGATAAACGATAACAATTCCATATTAACGCAAAATAATAGGAGTTATACGAAAAGGGGGCGTGGCACCAACAACACTTAATTTTTTAAGCTGAATATCTTTAAAAGGATTTAAGTCCGGGACCTGGAAATTGGTACAGAGCTATATGATATCAAAACAATTTTTGCGCATAAAAGTGTAGGTTATCGGAAAAGGGGGCGAGGCGTTTAAGGTTGGGACCTGAAAATTGGTCAGGAGATTGACGATATCAATAGCGTGCTTTTGAAAAAAACAGTAGTTTGGGGAAAAGGGGGCGTGGCGCCTCCCATGCGTTCTTAATTTTTAAGGCTAAATATCCTTAAAGGCGCCCATGGCATGTACATAGAAATCACTATGCAGATATAAGATATCAATACCATGTTCACCCAAAAAAAAAGATTTATCGAAAAATGGGGCATTGCACCTCCCATACGTACTAAACTTTTGAGGCTTAATATATCTAAAAGGGTTGGAGGAGTGGCCTGAAAACCATTATGGAGGTATACTATATCAATCCTCTTACTTACTTAGTGAAAATAGCCAATACTCAGTGAAAATAAATATCCGGAACAGAAAACTAAAAATGTTGTGTATCGTGCAGCCTTAAACTGAATACTAAAATTATATATTTTTGAAGTTGTATACACAATGAAGTAGTGAAAAATCGTTAATTTTCTATTAAAAATAATACCGGTGTAATAACACTTTTTGAAATGAAATTAATAAAAAAATCTGTTTTGGGCAGAACGAAGTTTGCCGGGTCAGCTAGTATTTTATATATTCAAATTCAATTAACTATTTTCAAATATTTAAACTTGTAACTCGTGGGACAAGTGCGAAATATGTAATATACTAGATTAATGAAATCAGTTTTATTATTGTTTTAGCTCTTTTTGACCAAGTTATTCATAAATTTCTCCCAGCAGAATTGAAACCAAGCCAATTAAATAAAAAAAAAATAAAGTGAATGCAAAATAATATTTATATTTACTTCAAAGTTCTGATTAAATATTTATTTAAAACAAGTCTAATTCAACATCTCTCGAAACAATTATTTAAAACTCGCTGTTTCCTTTTCCTCTGTGCGGCATTCATCTGAATAATACATTAGAGTTCAGACTCGTGTGACTCCTGGGACGCATTTAAAAATAGTCTAGAAACCACAGTATGACCCTATTAACTTAAAAAATGTATTTAGACGGTGAACAGCCTCTTAATTCTTACTTCCATAAATATCTGGTTTGGTAGGGTCATACCTGAAGTTACCAGACAAATTTTTATGCCTTTTCGTGTGACTCCTGGGACACCCCATATGAATCAATTTTATGAAGATATACACAAAAATCACACACCTTTTTTTAATTTTTTGTTATGCAATTATTTAAACTTTTCCTCGCTTTACTTGAATGACTTGCAAATTTTTTTTTACAAATGAAAATATAGCTAATATAGCAATGCAAACATGACCAAACTTTTTCCGCAAAATAGTTAGGTGTGAAGTCAAAGTTCTATGGAAAAAATTTTGCGTTTTTACATATTTTTCTATATTTCTGTTACCAGATTAGGAAAATATACACATTTAGTTACAGGTAGCTGAATAAATAGGAATGATTAGTAGCTTTTTAAATTTTATGTCGTTTTCCTCTTTTGGCTGGAATGTCCCATAAGTAAGAAAAATTTATCAAGAGCCCTAAAGCTAGTCCCTATTTCAATATCGTTTTTCAATATAGCTATCATGAAGTGCACACACATACGCACATACCCACACATTTGTGTACAAACCAAGCAAAAAATCTACGCCTTAAGGCTTAAAATAAGGCTGATTTTCCTGTGTTAATGTCATCAGGCCATAAAGAGTATTCTCTCTCTCTCTCTCTCTCTCTCTCTCTTTCTCTCTCTCTCTCTCTCTCTCTCTCTATGAGAGCACACCTCATTCCTAAGGCGTATCCGCACGTTATATAAGGCTTATCTATGGCCTTATTATGGCCTGATAATCAGGTGTTATGTGGTGTACATTGTACTTTACTCATAAAAACTCAATTCGCTTTCTCTCTATTTGGGATATGTTAAAATGAGTATTAAAGCGTAGGGAGCAGAGAGAATGAGTGCAGCAAGCAGCGCTGCCAGCGTATTCCATTTTAACAACTTAGCTAGAGCTTAGGCTTATGAGTGTGTTTACTGAGTTCATACAAACACAAGTTTTCATTCATCTCACCTCCCCACACACACAAACGACAAGAATTCGCATAGACAATACGCGTATGTGTGTAAATTACAACCGAAAAACCAACCTACAATGAGGCCACTTTATATATGTATACCCTGCAAAAGAGAGCATGTGACTAATACAACTTCTCCAAGCACGTTAGGGGGCTTAGAATATATGTACCTGTGGCAAGGAATGCCTGTCGTAGGAGCCGACTAAAATCCGCCGGCCTAGAAGATTGATAATGACCAAAAAAAATCGTTCTCATGACAGTCGGGCTAAGGTCAGAAGGGACTAGTACCCGAGCATAGCGGATTTTTCCGACAAATAACTATTCCATCGCCTACACTCCCCAAAACCTTCGGGGAGTGTCTTTGTGACTCCAACAACAACAGCTATTAATACAACTTTACATCTCTTTATGTGGAGTGAATTGTTTGAGCATGTCCTATGAAGAGACAATTGGTTGACAATTAGTCTACATTTTTACCAGCTCGGGGACTAATTGTGAACCGATTGTTACCGAAAACGATCAATCCGAGACGAATCTCTTTCGGGATTGATCGCGCTTTTTTTTGCAGGGTAGATACATGTGTGCATAGCCCAGCTCAATTTCCAACAAATAAAACTTTGCTGCATGACAAAACAAAGCGGCAGCAAGCAACAAGACGACAACGTCTGCAATGCCGGTCACAACAACACCAAAAAAAAACAAGTAAGGAAGCCTAAGTTCGAGTGGAATCGAACATTAGATACTCAGCTGTATGTTTTCATTGTTTGTTTGCGCTTGATGGATTTTATATAAAGCGAGTTCTGCATAAAGTGGGCGTAGCCACGCCCATTTTCAAAATTTTTATCAGCCATCCAACTAAGCGTATGAATATTATTCTTTGTGCAAAATTTCATTCCTTTATGACTTCCAGTTACAAAGATGTCACGTTACAAATTTCCAAAGCGTGTTCCAGAAATATCTCTGCTAAAGTAGGCGTGGTCATAAACCGATTTCAATAAATTTTTGCGTGTCTATTAACACAAGCTATAAAAGTGTATAAACCAAGTTTCATCATAATATCTCAATTATTTGTCGAGTTATGGGCTCCGAAATCTCGTAGATTCCTTTGTCTAAAAGGAGGCGGCGCCACGCCCATTTTCCAAAATTTTTCTATTTTTTGTTTCCGGTCTATTGTAGAAATCATACCACAAAATTTCAATGAATTATCTTTACATTTGACAAAGATATCGCTTAAAATGTTTTTATTAGGTCACTTTATAATACCCATATATAAAAGTGGGCGTGGCCGTCAACCGATTTTGGTAATTTTTCGTCCACGTGTTTGGCTAAGTAAGTATATCACGCGTACTAAATTTCATTGATATATCTTCAATGGTGTCTGAGTTATGACTCATAAAACTTTCAATGTTTGACCCTTAATAAGTGGGCGTGGCACCGCCCATTTTCCAAAATTTCACCAAATTTCTTCGTAGGGGCCTAAGCTCAAAACGTGGGTAAAATTTCTTCGCTCTAGCTATATTAGTGGCTGAGATACCAAATTTCCGATATTTCTATATAGGAAAAGTGCGCGTGGTCATGGTCCGATTTCGCCCATTTTCAATCCCAACAGTCCCAGTCTCGATACCAACTTGCATTCCAAATTTCATCAAAATATCTAATTTTTTGCGCGAGTTAGAGTGTTTACAGACGGACAGACGGACGGACAGGCGGACGGACGGACGGACGGACAGACGGACAGACGGACGAACGGACAGACGGACGGACAGACGGACGGACGGACAGACGGACGGACGGACGGACATGGCTCAATCGATTTCTCTTTTCACCCTGATCATTTTGAGATATATAAGTCTATATCTATATCGATTATTTCATTCTGTTACAATCCACCGTTATGTGATTAAAACTATAATACTCTGTGTACTAGTACAGCTGAGTATAAAAACAAAAAAGCGTCAATTGGACAGGTGGGGAGGAGGACGAGTGGATGTTGCATCGACTATAGAGAGAGTGTTGGCCGTGCAAAAGGAGATACAGCCGAAACTAATTGGCGTAAACTGTTTTATTGTAATGCTTAGTAGAGCCCTGCAATGAGACATTCGTACAAGTGCAGATTCGTGTAGTTTTTGCTTTTGACTACTGTACTACTCGTATTCATTTCAAATGAGAAGTGGTAGTACAAGTACAAGTTTGATAGCTGTTGCTACAGTTCTCTATTCGTTTACTCGTTTACTTACTTCATTTCGCACATTTAGCTACATACGCACATATACCTACATACATATGTACACTTTTGTTTGTGCACACACGCTTGTTGCTGCTGTTGTTGTACAAGTGTTGATTTGCTGTGTTTCGTGTACTTCCGAGCAATACAGCAATGTCTCATGACGAACGGATAGTGTACGCACACTATTCATTGTGGTTCGTGTACGAGTAGCATAGTACTCATAATAAAGCGAGTTGTTGTACTTCACTACAAGAAAACCAAACGAATAACTCGTTTGGACATATGAATGTACTCATGCAGCAGTCTAATGCTTAGACACATAAATGTGTACATTTGTATGTACCTTTTTACATGATACATATAAACACATATGTACATATTTATACATATATTTAAATGTATGAGAGACAATACAGTCGGCTGGCAACAATGCAATTTATTTTCTATACGTAGAATAAAGCTTTCTTTGTGTCTACAATGTAGACTCTACATACATAGATATTGTCCTTCATAGGTAATATGTATGAAAGCATATATGTATGTACATACACATACCTATTTACAGGAATATAAGTAGAGTATGCCATAGATATGTATGTAATAAATACTATGTATATATGTATTTGTTGTTGGCGAGGGTGTTGTTTTCTTTTTTCAGGAATTCTTTTTTTTTAATTACTTCGAAACCAAGTTACAAAGAACTAGGAAAGTAGAGAAGTCTCAGTTCATACATAAATTGTATACGCTGCTGCAGATGAATATGAAGAAATTATACACTGGCTCATATGCAGCTTAAATCCTTCAACGGAAGTGACACTTGCTAACCTCTGCATCAGCACCATACCACTTTACTGACTAGTCAGTATTCACTCCAGAGTCATGCTACTTTGTTCACCAGTCAGTATTTTTATCAAACTCATGGAAGTATCGGTTTTTGTGTGGGTGTACTTGCCACTGAAATAAGTCACTTCAGTCGCCCAATACACTTTTCCGTAAGCTGCAAGAAAATACTGTGTACTTACATATGGATATCGAATATTTTATGAAACATCTGAGAATTAGTGAATTAAACAGAGCCAAATAAACCAAAAAAATGCACAGAAGAGTCCGTTAAACTGTTAGTCCTGATACAGCTTTGCTGACTAGTCAATTAATTAACCGTAATATTCTAGCTAAAAAACTAGAATATCTGCTGACTAGTTTGAATTGTTTGAATATTTATCTAAGTAGAAGATAGAATATCATAAATAATTTTTTAATAAAAAACACAAATAGTTTACATACAAACATACAGACATGCACATACTCATGCATACATACATATTTCCTGCATTGTGGTATACAAATTGCCTTTATAAGAAAACAGAAATTGCCTTGGGGTGGTATGTGATTTTGTTTGTGTCAGCACACAAATTGTCTTTAGCACTTATAAGTTTGTATGCGGCCTTTGTGGGTATGTACATATGTGTGTGCGTTTATGTAAATTCTTAACGAATGAGTAATTTCACAGTCAAGTAAAAAAGTCATCGACGCAGGCAAAGCCGCCATGCGTGGCTAGCTGATGGTGGTGGTGGCATTTTCGGTTACGAGATGCCTGCCTTGGGTATTGTTTTATATTGGTTTTGTAACTTTTATTGGAATTTTTACATACCTACATACATATCTGTGCTATCTGGCGCTTCTCTGGTTAATTTACATACCTACATATATACATACATACATACATATGTAAATAGGTACCCTTCAAAAATTTGAGGACCATGTAGTCCAATGGGACGGGGCTTTAAAGTAGGTCTGAAGAGACGTGGTTACGGACTTGGTTACATGTTATGCTGCATAGTACCACGCGTGAAGCGGCCTAGTTACAGACTTGGTTACATGTTATGCCGCATCGGACCACATCGAATGTGAATTGTCGTTCGCCGCCAACTAATTCGTGGTTGGTCGGCAATTTGGCTCGGTCTAGGGTATTGGGATGTAGTTTAAAACGTGGTCCACTGTAAGCAGACTAGTCTATGGCCCAAATGGGGTGGTTTTTTATGCAGCGGTGAAGCAGGGGTGGTCATGTCCAATGACATCGCGATGTTAATGTAACCATATTTTTTCATATATTTGGACCATCTCTGTAACTAGTAATTGTCACAACGTAACCTGGTCCTGTACTAGCATATTATGTGGTCCAACCTTTTGCAGGGTAGTATGTAAGTATATACATATGCAAGTGCCGAGCAAGGCTTTTCCACAAAAATTTCTGTAACAAAAACATTATATTCTGTTTAATTGGAAAATCAGGACATTCCTGGTAGCACGATTATATTACAAGATTTGTAATCAAATATTTCCTCCAAAATTGCTCTTCTAATTTGAACTTGAAATATTGTTAATTAATTTTATTAGTTTGGCAATATTTTCTTCATACACAAAAATTAAAACTACATATTAGAAGCATACTTTGGGGCATTATTTTTAATTGTAGGAAAATTTATAAAAATCTTAATTAAATGCTTATAATGTAGTCAAAATTTATTTATTAATTTAAAAAGGGCATAACACCACTCTTAATTTTTTATAAGTTGAAATAAAGCTCATCTAATGCCGTTTTCGTTTCTGGAAAAAATGTTACCCTGCTTGATTTTCTTAGCCATCTTGTAAGCTTGTGTGCTAATTTCAGCGAATATTGACATCTAGGTAAGTCAGAGGGCATCATTATCTACAAATAGTCCGGGAGCCAGCTGGCATTTTTGACGACCAATATTAAGAGCACTAAGATTTTGTAGAATAGTTCTTTGAATACTCCTGGTAAAGGAAGTGAACGTCAGCTGGCGCATTTGCGGTGGGTGTGGCCGCGGCAGCCATCCAAAACCGCAAAATTTCGAGAAAAAAAAGCTCATATTAAGAGCACTGAGACTTTGTGTGTACTTTGTTTTTGATGCAAGGAAACAGAAAAAACTAATCAGCTGACTTTGGGGTGGGGGGAAGTACGTCAGCTGCGCCCCCCAACATGTCAAAAATAGGCGAATTCTGAAGTCATATTAAGAGAGCTGAAATTTGAGGAGGTGATAGTAGACGGTACCAGTTTAACAAAAAAAAAACGTCAGCTCCAGTTTCCGTGGTGGAAAAGTGCTCAGCTGGCGACCTAAAGATACGGCGCATCGTTATGGGCGCGGACGCGATGCATGCTTTCACTGCATCTGCTGAGAACTTTTCCGCTGCGAAAACTTCAGCTGGCTGATTTTTTTTCTGGGTGAGGATATGATGGGAGATTATTTTTGGACAATCATACGTGTAACAAATCCAGAAAATCACAAAAGAGTATTCAAAAGTAATTACTCACATCTAATAAATTTTTTTGATGAGGCTTATGTGAGCAAAGTATAGCATACTTATGTGGTTTTTTCTACATTTTAACTGATATCTCAGAATTTGGGTCTGCCACAAAAAATGGAGATAATATTCAGCGTAAAATTTCGCTTTAGAAAAGTATTATTTTATTCTTGCTGATTATGTATTTAAATGGTTCGGTGGCGAACAGCTACCCCCTTCTGCCGGTGATGTTACAATAAAGGAAGAACAAGTATTACACCAGGTCACAATAGTTGCATCGTTTTATTATTATGTTATGCTAGTTTTATGCATAATTATATATTATAATATATTATTTATTATGTTTTCCTACAGATGAGGACGAACGCATGGCTCGGATTCCGACGATCGACATGGACTCCAGCGACCACGAAAGTGAGCCAGGATTTGAGGGCGATTATAAGGAATATTTGGAATAACATTATTGTATTTTTTTACATAAATGCTTAAATATTGAATTAAATAATAATTTAGTGGTCTATAACACAATTAAGCACGAGAGCGAAGTAGCCGCTTCCGTGATATAGGCGTAGCGCGCGCGCATATAGGTACGCACTATTTGATTAATAAAAATACATAGTTATTCGATATTAAGAAAGCTAAAACTTCGTAAACTAACAGTTATCAGTAAGATTTAAACGAAAAAAATTGCCAGCTGAAGTTTTCGCAGCGGAAAAGTGCTCAGCAGATGCAGTGAAAGCATGCATCGCGTCCGCGCCCATAACGATGCGCCGTATCTTTAGGTCGCCAGCTGAGCACTTTTCCACCACGGAAACTGCAGCTGACGTTTTTTTTTGTTAAACTGGTACCGTCTACTATCACCTCCTCAAATTTCAGCTCTCTTAATATGACTTCAGAATTCGCCTATTTTTGACATGTTGGGGGGCGCAGCTGACGTACTTCCCCCCACCCCAAAGTCAGCTGATTAGTTTTTTCTGTTTCCTTGCATCAAAAACAAAGTACACACAAAGTCTCAGTGCTCTTAATATGAGTTTTTTTTTCTCAAAATTTTGCGGTTTAGGGTGGCTGCCGCGGCCACACCCACCGCTACCATGGCAGCTGACGTTCACCTCGTTTATTAGCAACACGAGGGCAACATTACCTGAAGATCTTAGCTCTCTTAAAATGTGTCACTCAAAATGCCGGCTGGCTCCCGGACTAAAAACCAGCCATTTAAAACGAAGACTGGTTACGTAATTTGATAACACTACCCGACAAAATTTCAAAAATTTTCATATCCTCGACATTTGATACATAATTCCTATGTAGAATTTTCTGCTGATTCCAAATATGTAATCAGATGGTTCAAAAGTAGAACAGTTTTCGAGATATTTTGAAATTTCAGTTGTTGAGATAAGAAAAAAATGTAGGATTACTTTTTAGTCAATATCTCCGCCATTACCGTCTCGATTTTTACGTTATTTAATTTTGTTTTGAGAGGATGAAATACCCTTTCCAGCAAAGCCAAAATAATTAAAATCGACGTTAAATTGACGGAGTTATAGCGATCAATAAATTTTTTTTTAATGAAAATTTTTTCCCGACATTCATATACTTTTTTGTAATTTTTTTAAAGAAATATTAAATATCCTCCTGGTTTCACACTTGGAGTCAATAGCCTATTTCTTAGTGAACATTTTGGCACTTTCCGGATTATAATCCGTAGAAAAATTACAATGCTATAAGAGATTTTATGAACAAACCTATGTTTATTTTTTATCACAATCTTGTACTTAACCTCAATTTTTTTATTTTTATGTATATTAAAAGTGTTTAAATGTTGATAGTTTTCGCCGTTTTGGTACATTTTGTTCTTCTCGAAGAAGGAACCAGCAAAAATGGCTCATCATTCAATGTCCCTGACATTCCAATGGCCTTAGTATCGCAATCCCATGTTTTTTTTTATTTCTCCGTGAGAACGCTCACCGTTGTAAAAGTCATCACATATATGAAGATTATGTTGAGATGGTTTCGGGACAATTTTTTTTTACACCACGAAATACCGCGAAAAAAAATTTTTTTTTTTTGCAACTTTTTTATTTGACATCCGATTTGTAAAATTGATATGTCATTATTTTAGTCTGGTGGAGTTCTATATACCGCTCTAATGTCCTTTTCAGCTATGAAGTCGTTTTCACATAGTTGGGTCACCTAACCAAGTTTTTCGTCTATAAAATATCCTTTTCATTTCACCTGAAAAAATCGCTAAAAATAAAGTACTAATGGGATCTTACGCTTAGAGTGTTTGCAATTTAATAGGCTAATTTTTAAAAATAAATCTTTTGCTGATTTTTCAACTTCTTATAAAAAACCTATTTTCAAAATCAAAATTAAAAAAAAATTGCAAAAAATCTACAAAATTTTGACTTTGACCAGCTATGGCTCAGTGAGTTTTTACTCAACCACCACAAGTTGTATGTCGTTAAAAGCGTATTTTAATTACGTTTAGAACGAGGTACTGTTAGCTATTATCGCACATGTAACTTTAGCGAAAAATATTTTTGAATGAAGTGATAACCAAAAAACACAAAATTACCGTTATCTCAAAAGCCTAACCGTGCAAAAAATAAAACTAAAAAGTTTTGAGCTCACGGGGCCCATGCCAATTTTCCCCTGTACCCCGATTTCTTGGTATTTTTTGCAGTAAACTAGTGTTAATGTTATAGTGGTTTACATTTGCCAGATTTGGAAGTTCAATGAAAATATAAATATAGGTTTCTTCACTTAATCTCTTATAACTTTGCCATTTTTCCACAGATTATAATCCGAAAAGTGCCAAAATGTTCACTAAGAAATAGGTTATTGACTCAAAATGTGAAACCAGGAGGATATTTAATATTTCTTAAAAAAAAATTACAAAATAGAAGATGAATTTCGAAAAAAACCTGAAAATTTTCATAAAAAAAAATTTTTGTTAGCCATAACTCCGTCACTTTAACGGCGATTTTAATTATTTTTGCTTTGCTGGAAAGGGAATTTCATCCTCTCAAAACAAAATTAAATAACGTAAAAATCGAGACGGTAATGGCGGAGATATTGACAGATGAGTGAGTAATCATAGTTTTTTTTCTTAGCTCAAAAACAGAAATTTCAAAATATCTCGAAAACTGTTCTACTTTTGAACCATCTGATTACATATTTGGAATCAGCAGAAAATTCTACATAGGAATCATGTATCAAATGTCGAGGATATTTTTTTTGTCGGGTAGTGTAATTGAGATATTAAAGGGTAACATTTTATGCCAGAATCGAAAACGCCATAATTCATTAAAAGTGTTATGTCTATGTTGAAATTTCGAATTCAGTTGCACAAAAGTGCATTAACTGATTCATATACGTCGAAATAATATATGAACAAATTATTTTCGCATTCGTTCTGAAGGAATCTGGTTTACTTTTTCGCGCAGAATGACTATTTTCGGAGTTATAAACAAAATAAAGTAAATATCTTTTGGGATAAGTTTTACACTTTTTGTCCGCGGAAAAGTCCCAACCACTGTAGAGGTCCGACTTTTTTTTAATGCCTTATTTTGTATCTTCAAACTATCCGAAAATGCGCGATAAACGGAAAAACTCGCATGGTTGCAAATATGGGAACGTATTTTTTATTAAATTTTTCTTCAATTTCATTATTTCAAATTTTGAATGTTCCATGAAATGCTGCTAATATTCTTCAACTCCTAACTAAAACAAAAATCATTTTACGGGACTATTTTCTTCATTTTTCTTAAGTTTTATTTAAGTGAAGTGAAATTCATATCGTTCATCCACTTGGTCAGTGCTGCAGAGTACCTCCATCTCACATATGTATGTATGTACCAAGTGCAGCGCAGCTTATTACACACTTCAACTTAAATTTTTCCAAATTTTCAGCGTTGCGATAAGTATACAAGTATAAACTCTAAAAGAAGAAGAAAGAACCCACTGCAGTTATAGGCTCTTCCAATCAGTAAACTTACCAAAACACGTCCGCCAAGGCATACATGTAGCCATTGGGGCACAAACTCGATAAGAGCGGAGAAGGGGACAGCCATCACCATCAACACCGCACATGGAAGACGAAGTAGAACAAACAAATACGCCGACGATGTGAATGCAGGAATGTCCCGATGTGGATGTCTACAAAATTAAACTTACATTTTAGACAAAACGTGGATAGAGACGCCAACTAGTGCCCGCCGTCAACGTCCGATATACGTACTTACATATCAGCAGCAGCAATATCACATTAACTATGCAACATGAGTACAAACTATGCCCGACAAGACCAATGACTACTAAGAGCCCAAGAGCCTATCAAATCATTCCACAACGTTGCACGAACGTTGCCAACTACTTACATTACACACCCGTACGTACAGGACCCACACAGCACAAAGACCACACAGAGACGACAGCAAAACAAAATGGATCAGATAGATGACGCTGCGACAAACGAAAAGACAGACGTTAAGACAAAAGCACGGGGCCAAATTGGGGAGGGATGTAATGTCGCGCGAATAGAATAAAGAGAACAAGAAAAAAATGGGCAAACAAGTATACATTTTATATTCTCTGCGCTGCTGGAAAGATAAAAATAAAGAAAAATGGAGCATAAAGTTTCTAAAGTTTTGGACGACACAAGCAACTTTCCTAAACAGTCTAAAGATTAAGTAAAATGAATGGAAGACAACAAGTGAGAGAAGTGAACAGCAGAACAACAGATCAGCAGCAGGGTATAGTTAGTAAAACTATGCGACAGCATTTATTACGTAGTTACTGCAGAGAAAATAAAAATAAACAAATTAAAACTCTACAAAACAAAGAAACATATTAAGAGAAAACAGACGAAAATACTTTTTGAACTTACAAATGAGATGATTTCATTGTCGCTGCAAAAGAAAAACTAGAAACAAATAAATAAAAAGTTACAAGATTAAGAGATATAAAAAAGAACAAAAAAATGTATATAAATGTACGTATTATTAAATAGTTACTGAGCATAAGACTGTAGAAATAAATAGAGAGATGGACTGCCGCTGGCGCAAGGAAGGCATTCGGCCGACCACCCGCGGGTGTGATAACATACATAGGCAAACAGAATTAAAATCATAAATGTAGCAAAAAAAATAACTACAAACAAGCAGGCAGACGAAAGTACAGACAGTCTGACAAAAAAAATAACATAAAAAAAAAATAGTTTGATAAAGTTACAGTACGTGGACATGAGGTCACGCACGATGACACAGCACAGACAGAGCACAGCAAACATGTACATTTGTCTGGGACATAAGAATTGAATTAGAATGAACAGCTGATATTTTATCGGAAGGATGAGGAAAGTGAGAAAGAAAGAGATACACTATGTAGAATAAGAAAAACTATTTTCTGATAAATATTAATCAAACGGAAAAATTAGCTATTGGAAATGAAAACAAAGATAGAAATGTTTAGGAGTGCAATAGTTATGAAAGGGTTCATATAAAGAAATTAATATGCAAGACATCATTTTGGATTCAATATAATAAGGGAAAAAACTTTACTAAGTAAAGTTGTGATTATTTATAGCTGGTTTTGTATTTACTTAGTTTGTTACGAGCTTTAACAAAAATCGCTTGAAAAAAGTGGTTGAACACAAATAATAGTAGAGTTAAAGTTGCTCTTTTGAGTTATATTATGTTCAGACATAAGCGTACACACATTCACAAATTTTTACTGAACTAAAAGGAATATTTCTTTAATTTGTCACCTAAGCAATCTCGAATTTCAGACTGGGAACAAAAAATCTACATATCTGTGGCAATTTGCAATAATCGCTTAAGTCTTAAAAAATGATTTCGAGATAAATTGATTTTTATATTCGAAAGCGTTTCTTAACAAATCATAAAAGTCGTTTAAAAACTATGGACGCAAAATCAGTCAGCCATCTACAATATTAAAATCAAATTTTGTAAATAAAACAAAATGTCATTAAGAAATTTGATTAAGTATATACGTCTACTTTGGCTGTTATAGCAAGTTTAATATACCTCTATTGTAAGTTAAGCCTAAATGTTTTTATTTATAACTTTTGATTGAATTAAGTTATAAGCATGGGTGTTTTACAGAAATATAGTGTTTTAAAAGGTGAATAACGTGGTATATATAACTCCAAATCTTCCTAAGTCGACTTAAGCGATTATTGCTTGTGACCACAGATATATCTTTAAAGTTGAAACATTTCACTGGGAAATTTTTTCAGATTACTTTTTCACCCACTTTCGCTCCTATTTTAGAGTGCACCGAAAGTGGTGGGCGGGGTTAAGATACTCAGTTGTGTATGCGGTTTATTGAAAATGTGTGAACACCAAAACCGGCTATGTAATTTAAAACTTTATTGACTCATTTCTGAACGTAATGTTAAGATACTCATCAACTGTAGGTAATTTTTAAGACATGCACGGCCCTTATTCAGGGGAATAAAAGCAATCTGACTACACTTACTCATTAAACTTATAATTTGTATTCGTATGAGAAGTAGGTAAGTATAATTGTTTTCATTATTTAAATAAACAAGTAAGAAAGCCTAAGTTCGAGTGGAATTGAACATTAGATACTCAGCTGTATGCTTTCATAGTTTGATTGCGTTTGATGGCAAAACGGTGTATTTTATATAAAGCGAGTGCTGCATAAAGTGGGCGTAGCCACGTCAATTTTCAAAATTTGTATCAATCATTCAACTAAGCATATATCGACGGCTGAGAATAAGATCGCCCTTTTTCAAATTTTTTTTCAAAAACGCCCTATTCCAACAATTGTTTGAATAACGTCTTATTTCAGATTTTGCTTCAAAAATTCCCTATTTCAGAATTTGTTTCAATAACGTCCTATTTCAAACAAAATCTGGAATAGGACGTTATTGAAACAAATTCCCAAAGGGTGTTCCAGAAATATCTTAGTTAAAAAGTAGGCGTGGTCACAAACCGATTTCGCTAAATTTTTGAACATGTATTACCACAGTTGGTGAAAGTTCATACACAAAGTTTCGCCATAAAGTCTCAATTATTTTTCGAGTTATGGGCTCTCAAATCTCGTAGATTAATTTTGTCTAAAAAGGAGCGGTGCCAAGCCCATTTTCCAAAATATTTGTGTTTTTTGTTTAATGTCTATAGCTGGACTCCTACCACAAAATGGCATATATTTGTATTTGACAGAGATATCGCTTAAAATGTTTTTATTAGGTCACTTTATAATACCCATATATAAAAGTGGGCGTGGCCGTCAACCGACTTTGGCAATTTTTCTTCCAAACTTTTGCCCAAGTAAGTACATTACGCGTACAAAATTTCATCGACATATTTGCTACGGTTTCTGAGTTATGACGTATAAAACCTTCAATGTGTGCCCCTTAATAAGTGGGCGTGGCACCGCCCATTTTCCAAAATTTTACCATATTTATTCATAAGGGCCTGAGCTCAATACGTGGGTGAAATTTTATCACTACAGCTATATTAGTGACTGAGATACCAAATATCCGATTTTTTCTATATAGGAAAAGTGGGCGATTTCGCCCATTTTTAATACCAACCGTCCCAGTCTGGATACCAACTTGCATTCCAAATTCCATCAAAATATCTCAATATTTGCGCGAGTTAGAGTGTTTACAGACGGACGCACCTGGCTCAATCGATTTCTCTTTTCACCCTGATCATTTTGATATACATATATAATTCCATATCTATTCTCATTCTGTTATTTCATTCTATTATTTCATTCTGTTACAATCCACTTGGAATATGTTTATTCAAAAGACCAAATCCCTTCTCACCATTGGTCTATGACGGCTACCTGCCCAAGGTTTATGAAGAGAAATATCGACTGAGCCATGTCCGTACGTCCGTCTGTGGATCTAAGTATTTTGGCATACTCACGTCTCACAAGAATACCAGGCAGATTAAATATTTTGCTCGTCATTCTAGCAACACTGGCTTTCAATTTTAGAACGGATTTCCTAATTGCAGTTTACTGGATTTTCAAAAGCCTATGCTGCCCTACAACTCGATGCAATTTTTCTGTCCAACAATAAAAGTAACGATTGCTTATAAATTCTGAGGAAAACCACTATTTTACTTCATGACCTTTAACCCTTCAAGGCTTCTGTTGTGTTTAACTATTAAAATGACACTACAACTATGCATTATAATCAAATATGGAGGGTCTAAAAAATTGTCATAATAGGTATATCTCACATTCCCAACTGCCTACCTTCAACAATCGGTAATTGAAAACACGCGTCGCCTAATCGATGGCAATCGCAAAATAAAAAACCAAATATTACACTGTCTTGCGATTAAATAATGAGTTATGGACAAACAAATTTGGAATGTGTATGTGTGCAGGCCCGTGTATATACCATGCAAAAAATTTTGATTATTGTTGACAAATCAGGTCTAGAAGAGGAGTACGCTGGCGGCTCTGCTTCTGTTACGCACTAACTCTGTCTGCTTCTAACTCTCTAATATTTATCTAGGCTTTATTTCGGATGGCGAATAATCCTTTGGTATAAGGTGTGCTCCTTATGGCCTTATGACATCAACACAGGAAAATCAGCCTTATTTTAAGCCTTAAGCCATACAAAGTTGCTACCCTTATAATTTTCAGGCCTTATTTCTTAAGCCTTTAAATCTGCTGTTTTAATTATTAAATAATGCTTAGATTTTTTGGTGGGTATGTGCCGTGGCCGCTGTGGTGCAGTGGGTAGAGTGCTCGCCTGCTATGCCAGAGGTCTCGGGTTCAAACCACGGTCCGAGCCAAACAAATTTTTCTAATTAGTAAAAATCCAATTATTGGGTTTTTTAAGAGCAGCGGTCACCTCTCGGCAGTGGGCGGCATACCCTCCGAGAGTATTTCTGCCATGAAAAAGCTTCTCACAAAAAATGCATTCGCCGTAGCCATGGGTAATGGCGCTGATACAATAACGCCAGCGCCAACCGTGGCGCCAACTCACGGTACTGGCGCAATAACACCTTTAGCGCAATTGTCATCGAATAATCGATAAATAACATTTTTCGCTTGTTACTGTTTACCATCCCCGTTTTATTTCTTTTGGCGCAATTCTGCTTACATATACGAGGGCACAATTAATTTTAATTTTCATAATCATTTGGAAAAATATTCCGTATATATGTGAAAATATGCTGGAAATTAGTCACTTAGATCACTATCAAGCACACATAATTGTGACGTTGTCATACGTATACATATACTATGATGCTGTTATTGGCGTTGTGGTTGCGCCATTTTACACTAGCGCTATATTGGAGCTGGTGTTAGCGCACGAAATTGAGTCAGTGTTATATTGCAATAGCGCATCATTGAGTTGGCGCTACATTTAATTGGCGCTACATTGAGTTGGCGCTATATTGAGTTGGCGCTATATTGAGTTGGCGCATTTTCCAAATCGGAGTTAGCGCAATAACACCAGGGTTGGCGCCAACGCAATTGCGCGACGCAGCGCAGTGTTACCCATGCCTAATTCGCCGTTCGTAGCCGGCATAAAACTGTAGGTCCACCCAATTTGTAGGAAAAACAAAAAGGAGCACACCTCGAATTGGGAGAGAAGCTCGGCCATAAAACTCGTCAGAGTTATAATAGCGCCATTGTATTATTATATTATGTGCATATGTACATCTGTACATCTGTATATTTGAATGCGTATCACCTCCTCTACTTCGATGCATGTCCTTGCATTTGCTTCTTTGGCTTACCACCCCGAAATTCGCTTTTGGTGCACGTACCAGCCGTAATGTTCAAAAAATTTACTTACTCGCCACGCACGAGCTCTTCATTAAAAGAAACAAATAAACGTAATGAAACCGCTAAGCGAAGTCATGAAAATAAATGAAAAACAAGAAAAAGAGTTTGAATAAAAATTGGTTGGAAATTTATGACAAGGACAATGTGAGCTACAAGTGCGCATACATTTCAGTTAATGCGGCAACTCAGTGTGTAGGTGTGAGAGAGAAAGAAATAAAGCTAACGGAACGAGTGTTGCGCATGACTAAGTTAGGACACGAACCACGAGAGGAGCAAATAAAAGAGAGAGAGAGTGTGTATAGGATTAACGAGCTGTGCGCATAGAAATAGCAGTACAATAACAACAACAAAAGAGAGCTTACAAATTTTACAGTAACTTCACCATCGATAAAGGACGTCCAGTACATATACTACGTACATATGTATGTAGTTACCGTTGCGCGGAGTTACTACAGATTACTGTTAAATTTAACAATTGCCGCGCTTATTGAATACAAAAATTGTGAGCAACGCACCACATGCTTATACATATATGTACATACCAGTGGCGGACCTAGCATAAATTGCCTGGGCAAGCCTATGTGTGAAGCATAACCATTAGCCATTTATGTAATTTCCTTTGCTGTATTATTTAAAAGTCTGATTGCGTTCCGTCATTGACTTTGATTTAGAGTTCTCGATTTCTTTTTAACATTTTCGAGTGGCCCGAATAAATGCTTTTCAATGCTCGAACGCTCATTTGTTTATTACGCGTATGTTTGTACGGGCATTTGAACAATTCGGGTATTTGATGATCGTTTTTTCTCGTTTATTTTTTTTTTTTTGTTTTTTTCATATGTATTTTTTATTTTTGTTTTCCTGATACACATTTTTTTGTTTGTATACTCAGAGAAAAGGAATCAAAAATAAAGTTTTTATTTTTATAATGCACGTTTTAAACCAAGTCATTTTTATTTTATAAATGAAAATTTTTAAATTAAAAATTAAATTTTTTAAATTAAAATGTATTTAGGATTTAAAAAGAAACATGTTTAAATTAAAAATTAAAATTAATGGAATAAAAACGAGAGTTTTTTTTTTTTTTCATAGTGCTTAAAATAAAAATAAACATTTTTAAATTAAAATTGTTTTTTCTTGATTTTGCAATTTTACTCTGAACATTTTTAAAATAAAAAATTTCGCATTTATATAATTCTTAAATATAAAAACGTGCGCTAGGGAAATCTTACACGAATGCGCAGAGGTATTTTTAGTTTCCTTATACCGACGGAAATTTCAGCAGTAGCAAGTGTATTTGCTTATTGCCTAAAAAAATGGGTGCTTTAGTGTTTGAAAAACTGAGGTCCAATTTGATTTCCACCTCTTTTTAAAATTATCAAGATATTGTGCCAATAGTCGCCAAAAATCACAATCAACCCTTTTATAATCTGGTATTTGATATTTATGTTTGCATGCACATGCAGATGTAAGAAATTATGTGCATAAGTATGTACCTACACGCAAACGAAAATCAAATCAAATATGCATATGGCTGTGAATACTGAACTTTTGAATGCCGAAGCCAGCTTCATATTGGCATACAAATTTGATGTGAAAAATAAAAAAAGTGCTTTGCTAGTTTTTTTTTCAATTTAAGTCTGAAAAGAAGCAATTGGTTTCTCCTTAGCGAAAGCGAGAAAACAAGCTATGTTATTCTGTTTTGAAAGCCACGTAAACGCTAATGTGTGGAAACGTTGAAGCATGCTCACTGTGCTGTGATTGGCTGTACAAACAAAATACACATTGTGAGGTGGATTGGTGGTGTATTTGCGCTATTTTCTTAGCAGGCTTTTAGGGGCATGTTACAGTGGGGGCTATATTATTGAGAACTTAAACACATTTAAAACGTAAAATAACCAGATTTTAAAGAATTTCGTAGGAAATGAACGAAAATGTGTACGCAAGCCGGGCTTCTCGGCTTTTATGAAGCGACCGCCTCTGGTACATACATATGTATGTTCATAGGTATGTGCATGGATATCTTTATATATCCATGTATGTACATATATTATATACATAATTCAAATATCTTTACTAAAACATACAGCAGGATGTCTAAATCTAAAAAAAAATCAATATACATAAATCTCTAATTTAAAAGTTTTCTTCCGTTTAATAAAATCTTTATGTTAAGCGTTTTAAGGTGAGCCTATACATGGAACAAAATGCTAAGATTCGACATTGTACATTGTCCTCAACTGTTATTTAACATTAAATGTGAAGGCTTTTCTAAAGGGCTATAGGTACCCATGTACCACCTTCAACTCAACTCCAACACCGCTGTGAACTCCTTCTCTCGACTATGCTACTTTTATTTTTTCTTTATCTCTTTCCTCTCTTTTCCTCGCTGTTTGTATAGTTCGTGTATTTGTATATTCTTGTGCAGCTTACTCCCAAACTCACTCACTCGCTACTTACTCGCTACTTACTCATTCAACACTCCTTCGGCAAATGACACGTTTCAAACTTACTCACGGCAATGATGAATGAGATTTAGCTTTACAATTATTTTTTTCGCTTTACGTTTTATCCTTGTTTCTGCTCATTGTCCTTGTCGTCATCGTCGTCGTTGCTAGCGTTTGTCATCCCCGTTGTTGTACTTGTACATATGTATGTATACAGTCGTGGTAGTTGGGTAAGATAATTGTTTTTGTTTTTATGACTTTGATATGTGTGTGGGTGAGTGGGTGTCCCCGCCCTGCAAAAAAATGTGCGATTAATACCAAAAGATATTTGTCCCGGATTGATCTCTTTCGAGAACAATCGGTCCAGAATTAGTCCCCGATTGTTCCGGTACGGGTATAAATGTAGACTAATTGTAGACCAATTGTTCCCGAACGGGTATAAATGTAGACTAATTGTAGACCAATTGTTCCCTAACGGGTATAAATGTAGATTAATCGCTTTCATTCCGAACGGGTACAAATCTAGATTCATTAAAGTTAGAAATTTTACAAAAATATGCAATGTATTTAAAAAATTGTAGAACAACCGGTAAAACGAATTGAACACCCTTTCTTTTAATAACAATGATGAATAATAATTTTAACAAAATGTTGCCTAAAAAATCCTATGAAAAAATCCTTTACATTACGCTCATATAATGCATACTCAAAACTTACAATTTTTTTTATTTATTTATTGAGATTTTTTTCAAAAGTAAACATTATATCTGTGCCCGCAAATTAAAGTAGCCTAACTCAAAATATGGTGAACGGAGAAAACTCAATTTTTTGTCAAAATTCAAACCATTGGACCAATTCGGGTTTTTAAAAGGGGAAATAATGGATTTGTAGTGTTAGAGAAGGAATAGTTGTGAACCAGAAATCTTAAAGCAAGGTTAATTGCAAAAAATTGTCTTTTATAACTTAAGTGCTTTTATTGGATGCAATTTTTACGAAAAGCAGAATTAACTCGAGTTAAGTTCTTTTATTGTGTCGAATTCTTCCCAATAAGGTTTTTATTTCCATTTAACTCGAGTTAAGTGTTTTTAAGCGTAGACCTACGTTCGAGTCGAAAACAACCCGAAACGATAATTTAAGTGGATATAACTAACTAAGTAGTGGAATTAGAAGTCTTAGAGTTTTTGACTTTTAATTTTTGTTTGAAATGAATGAAATAAAATAAAAATCGTTTCGCTAATCATTGTTGTTTGTGCCTGAAAAAAATAATCCATAATCATACGCCGCGGATCGTTTTCAACCCGAACTGAATTTGCGTTTTATTTTACCGAATACTGAAAAAGGCATGGTACTAGGGAAATCACCACAAGAAGCTTGGTTTATCCAGAATTGATTAATGAAGATTCCCAGGCGAGAGGTTCAAAGCTATAACAGCTGGAACCGCCGAAAAAAGGGGCGCGGTAGCACTACTGTTTGATAGAAAATAGCTGGTAATTGTGATGGAATCGACATATAGAGTCATGTGCAAAATACATATGTTTATAAACCCAGTGATGAATCTTTATATTCGTTTGTTTTTTTTTTCATTCAATTAAGGCATGTCTACAGCACACTCCATATGCGTATGACCATTAACCAAAAACTTGTGGTAAATTTTGTCAATGTTAGTATCACCTTGCATGAAGATTTAAAACATAGTACTAATAAAAGAGTTTTGGTTTTGGCCAGGACAGCAATCGCTATAAAAAACGACATGTTTAATATTGAATGGTAAACTATTTAAGTGTTTGAATAAGCACGATGCTATTCCATTCCCACCACAATTTGCAAAGGTCTCATGACATATATAACACGTAGGTTGTCCGGAAACACAGTCATGTACAGTTAAATAAAAAGTGTATAAAGCGTTTATAAAAATATTCAGAAGATCGCAAAAAGGTGTAGGAAGGCATATGCTAATCAGCACTATCTGACCCCGTGTCCGACTGACTATCGTAAAAAAATGAGTCCTTAATTGAGTCGTCGCTACTATAATCCATATTCAGAAAGTCTTCTTCCTCCATGTTACCAGGATTCATACCTTGTAGAAGGCTACACGATTAAAGTTTAATAACAATAATAACTAGCCGAAGGCCTGAGTTGTCAGTGCTATATAAAAAATATCTGTTAGTTTCTAGCTTTTAAGCTTAACTATCAATATTAATAAATAAAAAAATAATAACAATAATAATACACTGGCGATATTAAAACTCTAACGAGTTTTATTGCCGAGCTTCTCTCCCAATTCGAGGTGTGCTTCTCAACTATTGTTTTTCCTACAATTTGTGTGGACCTACAGTTTTATGCGAGCTCCCAACGGCGAATGCTTTTATGTGAGAAGCCTTTTCATGGCAGAAATACACTCGGAGGGTATGCCGCCGACTACAGAGAGGTGACCGCTATTTATAAAAACCCAATAATTGGGGTTTAATCAATTAGAAAAATTTTTTGTGGTGTTTGTCTGGACTGGGTTAGAACCCGAGACCTCTGGTATAGCAGGCGAGCAGTCTACGCACTGCACCTCAGCGGCCACATTAAAGTTTAATTGATGAAAAAAGGTGTTTTATGTATACAGTATATAATAATTAATTGAATTTCTATATATATTATGATGAAAAATCTCTTATCTCAGTTTATCGTATCCACTTGCTTCCAACAAAAAAACCTAACTGAAGATAATAACGCATGAAATGAGAAAAATATTCTAACAAAAAAAACTAACTCGAGATAAATTGTGTAAAACTAAAAAAAAAAATCACTTAAAATAACCTATTTCGAGTTAGGCTATGAAAACAAAATTGACAAAAAAAAATTATAATTCCTAACTCAAGTTAGGTTTTTTTAATAAACTGAAAACGCAAATAAATACGTCCATGAAGTACCCACATAACTCTAGTTAGGATGTTTTAATAAAACGATTTTTCATACAATACTAGACTTAAGAGATTTGCTAGAAGATAAGTTGTTTTAACTGGTGCAAAATGTTTCTATCTGAGTTAGGATAATTTTTATATCTTAATAACTTTTTAAATATTACTCCAATTTAAATGGGGATAAGACAGATCGATGGGTTTTCCTCCAAAGATTAACACTATAACAATAACTCAATTTCGCATTATCTCGAGTTAGGCTACTTTAATTTGCGGGCACAGATATAATCTTTATTTATATATGCATGAACATTTACAATTTTTTAAATATTGCTATTAAAAATTGCCTTGGCGAACAACTTGGAAAAATCTACATTTGTACCCGTTCGTGCTGGAAGCGATTGATCTAGATTTGTACCCGTTCGGGATGAAAGCGATTGATCTACATTGGTACCCGTTCGGGTATACAAGTTGAACAATTAGTCTCTTCATAGGACATGCTCGAACAAATGCGATCAATTCACTCCATATAAGAGGATGTAAAATTGTATTAGTCGCATGCTCCCTTGCGATTGATCCCGGACACGTCCCGGATTAATCGCATTTTTTGCAGGGCGGCGTGTTTCTTTCGGTTGTCGTTAGATTGTATTGTACTGTTATATGTATGAATGGCTGTTATAGGCCCCATGAGCGCGCGAACATATGTACATATGTAGGTATGTATATGCACTTCTAAAGGGCCAACTTTGTATGGACATACGTACCCTGCAGGGAACTATGACCAAATTTTTGGTGTTTCAGGACTAGCGAAAAGGTGTCAAAGAGGCGCTAGTACAATTGCCATTAGAATTTCACCAGTTTAAAAGGGGTGAATTCGGTGACCATTATAAGACACTCCTTGATTTGTATGAAATTTCGAGGTGCCAAAAATTTTAAGTATTTTCTGCCTGAGACTGTAAGGGTACAGCCAGACGACGTGTGCGTGATATGGGTGATAGCGGCCAAAAATAAATTCAAAATTAAAGTATGAGTAAAACAATTTTTTTAAATAGAGATCGACAGATACATCAAATTGTAATAAAAAAGCTTATATAAAAATTTTTGAGTCTCTTTTCGTTTAGCCGTACAGGGTGCCCAAAGTTGAGCAAAAAATAGCTTCTTTTCTTCTCAATGAACACACCTCATACAAAATGCTCTATCTCATTTAATTCTTAACATACGAACTCGAGTAATACATTATTACATAGATAATGATTTTCTCTTTCAGAAATTATAACGTAGTTGTAAATACCGTTCACTATTGAATTTATATGAATTTTCAAATATTGACAAAAAATGTCGATAAGAAAAAAATTTTGCTCGACTTTGAATAAACAAATTAAAAAAATATGACCTCAAATTTTTGTTTTATGATTTGAAATAATATATTCTTAATCAAACTGCATTTTGATTTCAAAAACCCACTTGCTCCATTTGCTTTTATAATTTTTTTCCCATTGGCCTAAAACTGCGTTTTTGTAAACGCATTAATTATGTTAGTTTTGACGTTATGAAAAGCGTTTATATTTAAGCGTATAATCGAATATTTCTTTATCGTCTTGCAGTAAATGGTGCATACTTTCAAATTATGAGAAAATTTTTTTTATCAGCGTTAATTCATATCTTTGACAGCTTTTTTCTTTTGGAATATAAAAAAAAATGTGTAAAAATTGTAAAACTTTAAAATGAAATTAAAAAAAAAAAAAAACAAAAAATATGGCCTCCTCATTTTTTTAATATTTTATAGTCCTAAATGTCTTTTATAAACAGGTGAAAAAATCGTAAAAATTCGTTTGCCCCATTTTGTTTTATGAACTTTCTTATGGAAGGTGTTTTTTAAGTTTTCGTACATTTTTCCCATACAAAATGCCCAGAAGTATGCTTCAAAAAGTAAATTTTTTGTATGGGTAATATTCGTCAAAATGGTGAAACCTAAATATAGACATTTGCAATTCTAATTAAGATATTCGAAGAAACTAAACGCTGTTTTCAAGGGTAATGATTATATTTTCAACTGGTTTAATCGAATTTGAGAGGAAAGTAATTACATAAAAGATATTAAGCAGTGAATAAAGCCAAAAAACGTGTTTTCTTGCCTATTTGGGCATGAATATCTCAGAAACTAGAACCAATTTGGAAAATTTGACTCCAGATTCAGGTTTAGCACACTGAAATCCTCTAGAAAAGTGTAATTTCATTTCTGGTATAAAATTTTTTTGAAATGCGATTTTTTTGTATGAAAATTTTATGATAAATGCTTATAAAATACTTAAAAGTGCATATATTTTTAATTTACAAAAGGTGAAGTGCTTTACCCCTTTTCCAAAATTATTACTGCATTTGATTTATATTTCAAAAATGTATACACTAATCAAAATCGAGCATTTTAGCTATAGTAGTTAGGAAAATGCTGAAATTTCAAAAATACCGTTATATGGGAGGTGGGCGTATTTGTGGGTGGATTTTGTACAAATATTCACAGTTTACTAATTACAAACAAAAAAGCTTAAGTTCCGAGTTTCAAGATTCTAGCTTAATTATTACTATTTTTGGTCGCGTTTGTATGGAAGTGCCCCACTGTGCGACGCAAGAAATCATTTTAAGAAAGCGAACAAGTCAGATTTTTGTATTTGTCTTTTTTTAACACAAACAAATACAAAAATTTGAATTTTTCACTTTCTGAAAGCGATTTCTTGCGTCGTCTGGCTGTACCTTTAGTCTAACATTTAGTATAAAGATTGTTACATATTTGCACCATCTCACTATGGTTCAAAATTCAGATTTTGAGGAATAAAGTAGTTAGAGTTAAGATATCAGTCTAAAACTTTTCATAGGGTATTTAAAGGTAAAAGTAATGTCTTATGACGAAAATGGGCGAGCCACGCCCATTTTTCGCTGCTGCTGTCATACATAGTGGAAACTGTAAATTTAGATTGAATTTCAAATAGAGATAAAACTTTACTTTTCTAAAGGTTTCCGATACGCTGAATTTGAATCTGAAGTCAGATTTTCGATGCTACGTGTAGTTTTGGAGATAATATTATTTTAAGTTCATTTTTTTGCGATAGGAAATTTTAAAGATATTTATTTTTTTAGCAAGTTAATGAAATTAAAATAACAATATCTCAGGTACTAAAGAAGATATCCGAAAAAGTGTAACGTTATTTTCAAGGGAAATTATTAGGTTTTTAAACCCTATATATAAATGAGTTTTATACTTTTATTATTATCAATACAAAATTGTAAAGTATAGCCATTTTCGAAGTTTACTTTTCTCTGAAAAAAGTGAAATTGTAGCCTCGCTTGCAAATTCCCGCAGATAAAATAACATTTGTATTAATGAGCACACTATTAGCTGTAACTACATATATAATTTTTATTGATCCTATTTGATCCAACTTTTTTATATTCTATTTAACACAGAAAAAACTCACAATCAAAACACAACACGGCTTAAACTCAAAAATATATTAACGATTATTATTGTTTCAGAAAAAAGTTTGTTGTTCTTGATTTTACATACCTTTATTAATATTTTCCATTTTATAAACACATTTTATTCAAATTCGTTTTTATCACCACTTGAGATTTTTATATAATTTGAGTAAAATCTTTTTTTCGAATACAAAAATCAAAACCCAGACTTTGAAAGCTTTCTGATAAACAAGTGATCGCTAGCTGACATTATTTTTTTATTTTTTATTTACTACAGTAATGTGTAATGAAAGGTAATTACTTTTTTTGGGAAAATCAAAAGTCGATAATTGGGTTTAATTCCTCAATATTTCGATTTTGAACCATAGTGCATCTCTTAGATGAAATGAAATGTGTCCCTTTCTTTTAACAAGTCCCTAGGAAACCAACTAGTTGACTTACTATATTTTTGCGATCCCACAAGGTAGGCATATGCGGAGTTGTAGTAGTTTAGTAATACTGTATAGTAGATATTATGTCCCTTGCTATTTCTTGATGTTGTTGTTATTGTTATCGCCAACATGAATATGAGTGGAAATACGAGTAGTAGTAGGAGTAGGGGTAGAAGTAGAGAGTTCCGAGAAAAATAAGAAAAATGCAATTGCGATTGCCGCGCATAAACCTCGTAATAAGAATATATGTATGTACATACATACGGTATATGCATTTATGCACGGTTCAAGCCTAATACATATATGAGCTTATACATACATATATATATATTCATACATATGAAAGTATTCCGATGAAGGGAAATTGAAAAGTGGCTAAATATTTTATGCAAAATTTACTTTGCTCTTTTACTAGTTTTTCTTCTTCTTTGGCAAGCTCTTGTTTGCCTTATTTTATTTCACGCGTTTACTATATAGGTACATACTTACATACCAATACATTATGCGAGCTTAAAATTCTACCATTTTCCATTAGTTTAACTATTTTGATTAATGGGTTCTTTTCATTTAATTTTATTTTTACCTTTTTCTTATCCTTTTTTGAGCGCACTGTGTAGCAGACTTTTAGGCGTTCAACCGTTATAGCTTTGTTTAGGATTTTGAGTACTATTTTAAATATTTTCAACTTTTTTCTGCTTAGTTTTGCCTCTTATGTACATATAACAACTTGAAATTAGTGTTGAATTTTCAAACGTTAAAATATTTTTGAAATTCTTACAAATTCACATATAAATTATAAGGTGCTTGGCAATTTCTCAATTCACACAAAATCTTAATGATAATTTCGAGAGTTTTAACACATGTTTAACATTTCCTTGCTGACACTTCACTTTGTTTTGTATTATTATTGGAAAAAAAACTTAATTAAAATGCATTTTTCTCACAAATAACATTGAGAAATTATTAACACAATGCCTTTGTCGCATACGAACGTTTCCCAACGCCCGTCGTTGAGCACAGAGCACCGGAACGTTTCAGCAACGAATTTGAATGCAAACCACTTGGACCGCTCAAATCGAGTTCTAGTGAAGAACGACATTGACGTTTAAAAAGGCTTCGGGAGCAGCATATCGCTCCCCACGTACTCGCGAGACATTCAGCTTCGAAGTGTAACGAAAAAAGCCGAAGTAAAACGAAAGCTTTGTATGAGAAAAGAGCGCGAGAGCGGCGTAAGGAAAAAGCTTCTATCATTCGAAGTAGATCTCAAAAGTCGCATAGCCTTGCATGTTTTATTTGTAATTCCTTTTTGATTGGAGTTTTTCGTTCCGCTGACTCGTTACTCGTAGAGTTAACAGTTTTTTTTTATAATTTTTTTCAGCAAATATATGACAGCTCCTTTTACAACACTTGCTTTTCGCTTTTGCCTGTGAGAAGAGCGCGAATATATAGTAAGACGTTGGCAAAAGTCAGTAGGCGAAAAGAGCAAACACCATAGCGCGACAAAACAAAATGTCACTCACTTGAGATTTGACAGTTTTATGCTTCACGAAAAAAAAATTCTACAAAAATCATTAAAAAAGTTTTGCCATTAATTTATATACTTTATCTGCATATATTTGTATGAAAATTATTAAACATTTAGTTGCACGAGTATCTATTTGTCTTTGGTGCTAGCAAATTTTTTCTTATTTCATATTTTAGCGCTGTCTTCTGGAAAAAAAGCATCACTGAGGCGGCGATTCTCTACACCGAATCATTGATTCGTCATACCCACTTGCACTGGTTTTCACTTTTTTAACATAATTTTCCAATGCTTCCACTTAATATCTTTGCATTTTCTTTCACATCCATTTTATCTCAATATCTAAAAAAATTTTTATTTAATTTATTTAAACTTTTTGATAAAAATTCTATATTTAATTTTGTATTTGCCGTGCAGAAAATTTTTTTCATTTGTTTCACTTTAACAAACCCTGAATCTAACCAATTTTTTCTGAGAATTTGGCATTTTAGCAGCCACCAACTCTGGTTCAGCCGTTCAACCCTGCCGCGGTGCATACATGCGTGGTGCGCTCTCCCACTGACATGCCAACAATAATGGTACTTTTACTTATTGGCCAACAGAGCGACCACCATCCGTGCTTCTCAAATACTTAGCTGAATTTATTTAACAGTAAATATATGTACATAGTTTGTTGTATGGAATTCTACTGACAAAAATTGGCTATGTTGATGAGAGTAGTTGAGAGCGGATACAACATAATTACTCTGGGCTCTGTTATAACTAGCATGGGGGCTTCAAATAAAAGGCGCCAAATCTACAACAAAAATGGCAAATTGAAAAGTGGACTTTTAGGATAACCCTGAGATATACATACATATATGTACATAAATAAATATGATAAACCAACCTATATACACTGAAAAAACAACTTACTCAGATTATGGAAAAATGGGAAAGATTCGGCGCTAAACACATATTTTCATTGTTTGATGTACAATTTTCCTTAAATGAAGGAATAAAAACCACGTTTTAAAGAAAATCGTATTCAAAACAATGAAAATATGTCCTTAGCGCATTTCCCCATAATCTGAGTAATTTTTTTTTTTTTTTTAGTGTACTAACATCATCATATATATTATTTCTAATTGGTTTTTTATAAATATCCCTTTTTCTGCTCACATAATTTACCAAAATTAATAAGTAAGGCATCGTTTTAAAGGTATTAATTAGCTATGTATGCGAAACGGTGTTTTATTGGGCGTGGTACTTTTTTTCTAATAGTATTTTGTAAAAATAAAATGTTTTAAACTAAAAGATTTGCGCCTAAAACTATGCCTTCAGAATTATTTTATTCTAACAAGAGTGCAGTGTTAAATACAAATTTCAAATGAAGATGTCGCTCCAGATGAATAGTCGTGTATATTTTAAAACACCTTTATAATCTTCAGCTGTATGTTTGTATGTAAACATCACATTATTTTAGGCGAACACGTGTGTATTCATACTTACGCTGAATGGGGGTTTTTCATCATGGGATGTGCTTATTTATACACAGATGTACGTAGTACGATATATGTATATGTATTTATACTTTTGATCAAATGGTTGTACGTAAGACCATAAAATAATTGAGATAGATATGGACTTACATAAATCAGAACGATCAGGAAACATTTGATTGAACGGCCGGATGTACATAATCTAACTGGCGCAAAAATAGAAATATTTTAATGAAATTTGGTACACAGATTCTAATAAGAACAGAGAAGGTTGGGGTTGAAAATAACGCATATGTATGTATGTATTTCGAAAAACACGTAAAACATGATAATTAAGTCACCAATAAAACCCGAGTGATGGAATTTCATCCATGCAATGACCTTATGCCGTTATGAGGAAATATGCGGAAATTTAAAAAAATGGGCTAAGAGGGGCAAATTTTCAATAATAAAAACATTTTATGCGATATCTTTGTCAAACATATAGGTATTTCTTTGAAAGTTCCATAAGTTCCACCAAACCAAATAAATAATAAGTTTTTTTAAAATGGGCGTGACAGCACAAACCATACCGACTGGCGCCACGTATGTTTTGTTATTTTTCGCGCAAGATGCGCACGGGTCCAGCTAGTATATATTATTTCTAATTGGTGTTTTATAAATATCCCTTTTTCTGCTCACATAATTTACCAAAATTAATAAGTAAGGCATCGTTTTAAAGGTATTAATTAGCTATGCATGCGAAACGGGGTTTTATTGGGCGTTGACTTTTTTAATAGTTTTTTTTGCAAAAATAAAATGTTTAAATTTAAAGTAAAAGATTTGCGCCTAAAACTATGCCTTCAGAATTATGTTTTTAACAAGAGTGCAGAGTTAAATACAAATGTAGATGTCGCTCCAGTTGAGAAGTCGTGTATATTTTAAAACATAAGCTTCAGCTGTATATTTGTATGTAAACATTACACGTGTGTATTCATACTTACGCTGAATGGGGATTTTTCAGTATAGGATGTGCTGATTTATACACAGCTGTACGTAGTACAATATATGTATATGTATGTATACTTTTGATCACATAACGGTTGTACGTAAGACCATAAAATAATTGAGATATATATGGACTTACATACATATATGTGTATATGAAAACGATCAGGATTAAAAACAATTGATTGAACCATGTCCGTTCGTTCGGCCGGACCACTCTAACTTTCGCAAAAAGCACGAGTGATGAAATTTCATATATGCAATGGCGTTATGCTGTTATGAAGAAATATGACGAAATTTTGAAAAATGAGCCAAGAGGGGCAAAATTTCAAAGATTTGTAACTAAAAACTCAGGATTAAGCTTGAGCCACTGATTTGCTTGCCAATCGACTGCCGCCACGTATGTTTTATTACTTTTTGCGCAAGATGCGCATGGGTCCAGCTAGTTTAACATTTATTTCTCATCAGCCATTTTTTACCAGGTATTGCATAGTTTTAGGCGGACCTGACATAAGTTTACATATTTTTGTGTTTTAGCGATAGCGACTGTTGAAATCCGGCTTTACTTTTCTTCCAGTCTTAATCCGTGAGTCGAAAAAGTTCTATGAGCTACCGACTTTAATTATCATGCAACACTGGATTCTTCTGATGATCCATTGCAAGATTTTCCTCGAAAGATCTCGCAAAATCCATAATCCATAATCACTCTTAAAATGAAAAGAAAGATGACGATATTATATGTATACATATACATAGTTTAGTTAGTTAAAATGAATAACCAGCAGAACTAGTCAAGCAATAAGCCTCCTATGAGTCTTCAAAATTAAAATATAAAATGCTAAATACATACACATACATATATAAAAAAAAACACAAAAAACCACTAAAATAAACTCACTACAACCCATAACGTCTTTCCGTCCGAACTTCACGCAATAAACCATTAATCGTAATCATACTAAACACACACCGGCGCTGTTGGCAACAGCCATTGACGTGGTCATAGTAAATACAAATAAATAGGTATATACACATATACATACATATATGTATGTACGTACAAAACCGAAACACGTTAAGCTTGTATAAAAAAAAAGAAAAAAGAAAACAAAAATAAACAAACCGTAGGGAATGGGTGCACGTAGAGGAATCTCGTGGGAGGTACAATTGGTGATGTGGTTGAGGTGAAAGGCTACACCTTTTCAAGCTTATCAGATGAAGAGCGTTTTACGAAACGTGCGCTATGTAAAAATACAGTAATAAAAAAACAAGTAAGGAAGCCTAAGTTCGAGTGGAATCGAACATTAGATACTCAGCTGTATGCTTTCATTGTTTGTTTGCGTTTGATGGAAACACGGTGTATTTTATATAAAGCGAGTGCCGCATAAAGTGGGCGTAGCCACGCCCATTTTCAACATCAGTCATCCAACTAAGCATATGAATATTATTCTTTGTGCAAAATTTCATTCCTTTATGACTTCTAGTTACAAAGATGTCACGTTACAAATTCCTAAAGGGTGTTCCAGAAATATCTTTGTTAAAAAGTAGGAGTGGTCATAAACCGATTTCAATAAATTTTTGCTTGTCTATTAACACAAGTTATAAAAGTGCATAAACCAAGTTTCGTCATAATATCTCAATTATTTGTCGAGTTAAAGGCTAAGAAATCTCGTATATCCCTTTGTCCAAAAGGAGGTGGTGCCACGCCTAATTTCCAAAATTTGTCTATTTTATGTTTCCGGTCTATTGTGGAACTCATGTCACAAAATTTCAATGAATTATCTTTACATTTGACAAAGATATTGCTTAAAATGTTTTTATTAGGCCACTTTATAACACACATATATAAAAGTGGGCGTGGCCGTCAACCGATTTTGGAAATTTTTCGTGCAAACATTTGCCTAATTCAGTATATCACGCGTACCAAATTTCATCAATATATCTTCAACGGTTTCTGAGTTATGACATATACAACTTTCAATGTTTTCCCCTTAATAAGTGGGCGTGGCACCGCCCATTTTCCAAAATTTTTATGTTTTTTGTTTTATGTTCATAGTTGGACTCCTGCCATAAAATTTCAATGATATATCTTTATATTTGGCAGAGATATCGCTTAAAATGTTTTTATTAGGTCACTTTATAATACACATATATAAAAGTGGGCGTGGCCGTCAACCGATTTTAACTATTTTCCGTCCAAACGTTTTCCTAAGTAAGTAAATCACGCGTACCAAATTTCATCTATATATCTTCAATGATTTCTGAGTTATGACATATAAAACTTTCAAGGTTTGGCCCTTAATAAGTAGGCGTGGCACCGCCCATTTTCCAAAATTTCATCAAATTTCTTCCTAGGGGCCTGAGCTCAACACGTGGGTAAAATTTCATCGCTCCAGCTATATTAGTGACTGAGATACCAAATTTCTGATTTTTTCTATATAGGAAAAGTGGGCGTGGTCATGGTCCGATTTCGCCCATTTTCAATACCATCCGTTCCAGTCTTGATACCAACTTGCATTCCAAATTTCATCAAAATATTTCAATTTTTGCGCGAGTTATCGTGCGTACAGACAGACGGACGGACATGGCTCAATCGATTTCTTTTTTCACCCTGATCAATTTGATATAGATAAGTCTATATCTATCTCGATTATTTCATTCTGTTACAATCCACCGTTATGTGATTAAAACTATAATACTCTGTGTACTAGTACAGCTGAGTATAATAACACAAAGTACAAGAACAAAAAATTAAAAACAAACATAGCAACAACAACAAACGCGAAAGGTTAAACTAACTGAGAGGCACCAAAGCCAACCAGGACGACAACGAGGACGAGAATGATGGCGACAAAGAAGGCGACGACATTGATGGCGAAGGACGAAGTACAAATATATCTATGTATGTTTGTATGCATATGAAATATGTATATATGTATGCATATATCCGAACACACATGGCCACATACACGTACACGTACTGGTGGAACGAAAATATAAGTTCACTACGAAAGGAGTGCATCAAAGCTCGAAGGAACTTTCAACGTTCAAGAGGTAGAGCTGATTTCGAGGAACTAAGAGCAAAATTCAAATCGGCTCGACGCTCCCTCTACACCAACATGCCCTATGTTCCTGGAGCAAGTGGTAACAACTCTTTTTCCTGTCCAAAGGAAACTAGTTTCCTCTATTTCGAGTGACATAATGCAATCATTTGGAGAAGTAACGGACGAAGAAATTCTCCAGGCAGCCAACGGGCTCAAGGAGAGCAAGTCACCCGGACCAGATGCGATACCTAACAAAGTACTTAAAGTAGCATTTGAACATGCTACACCAGTGTTCACGAACCTGTTTAATTCGTGTCTAGCAGAAGGTACATTTCCAACGATATGGAAACACCAAAAATTGGTACTGCTACCTAAGCCTGGTAAAGATCCCACTGTACCATCTAGCTACAGGCCCATATGCCTACTCGACTCGGCAGGCAAAGTCCTAGAGAGAGTCATCTACAACCGCCTCGAAGGGGAAGTATTGGCATTAGGAGGCATATCTGAGAATCAGTTTGGCTTTAGGAAAGGAAGATCCACCGTTCACGCAGTGGAGGCGGTGAAAAAGGTAGCCCAAGACGCCATAAGTGGCACCCGATGGCTGTCAGGAACCAAAGAGTACTGTCTTATAGTAACACTGGACATAAAGAACGCATTCAATACTGCCAACTGGGCAAAAATACTAGATGCGCTTGATCGAATCGGAGTGCCAAAATACCTTACAAGGTTAATACGAAGTTACTTCGAAAATCGAACGCTAGAGTACGAAACGTCGGCCGGCACTAAGAAACTAAAGGTTACAGGCGGCGTTCCACAAGGCTCAGTGCTAGGCCCCCTGCTATGGAACATTATGTATGACGGCATTCTACGCCTTAGATTCCCGGAAGGTGTAAAAATATTTGGCTTTGCTGATGACATAGCCCTGGTTGTTACTGCTAAGCAACTAGACGATATACGCACAAAAACAAACGAAAGTATAAGAAGCGTGAAAAGATGGCTGGACAAAAATGGCTTGCAGCTAGCGGAGCAGAAGACAGAGTCAGTGCTGATATCAAGCAGGAAAAAAGTGGAGCACACTATAATAAGAAGCGGTAGTCACGATATCGTCACACTACAAGCAATAAAGTACCTGGGGATTATGATAGATCGAAGACTGTCGTTTAAAAATCATATTGAATACGCAAACGAAAAGGCATCAGCGACTGTGACAGCATTATCACGCATAATGCTGAACTCACGTGGTCCAAAGCAACGGCGGCGACAACTACTTGCGTGCGTCGTAAGGAGCCAAATTCTCTACGGCGCTCCTGTGTGGCACCACGCTATAGAACATCAGTCGTATTTTCGCTGCATCAAGTCGACTTACCGTCTGTGCGCGCTGAGAGTATGCTGTGCGTTTAAAACCGTATCGGATGAGGCCGCACTAGTAATTGCCAGTCTATACCCTATAGACATACTAGCAAAAGAAGCTGCAATTATTGCACAGAACGATGTCCAGCGTTCCAAGGCGAGAGAAGCCAGCATGCATAGCTGGCAGTTTAGATGGAGTAACTCCACGAAGGGACGCTGGACACATAGATGCATACCAGATTTGAAATGCTGGTTGGAACGAGCACACGGCGAAGTCGATTTCTACCTGACGCAGTTCCTATCTGGGCACGGTTGTTTCAAGGCCTATCTCTTTCGCTTTAAGCACGAGTCGAACCCAACGTGCGATCACTGCGGGGGGCAAGCAATAGAGGATGCATACCACGTATTCTTTGAGTGTGCGAGATTTTACGAATCTAGAAACAAACTCCGTAGAATATTTGGAGGTGACTATACACCTGAGTCGTTCGTGAAGCATATGCTAGAAAGCAAGGCAAAATGGACTGCAGCGAGTAACGTAATAGCAGACACCATGAAAACACTGAGAAGCCTAGAGAGAAGACGGCGAGCAAACGGCGACTAAATGAGCACTAATTGTGTCCTTCTAATCATAGGCACGTCTAACAATGACCACCTTGTATGGAACGGATACGCACAGGAGCTCGGCCTCCTGCATCCGTTACTGATACGTACAGGAGCTAGTCCTCCTGCATCCGTTACGCGCGTGGTGCGGAGCTTTGGCCTCCGCAGACCACCTAACATTAACCACTTCGAGTGGAACGGATACGTACAGGAGCTCGGCCTCCTGCATCCGTTACGGATACGTACAGGAGCTAGGCCTCCTGCATCCGTCATTGCGTGTGGTGCGGATCTTTGGCCTCCGCAGACCACCTAATATTGCGAACTTTGAATGAAACGGATACGTACAGGAGCTCGGCCTCTTGCATCCGTTACGGATACGTACAGGAGCTAGGCCTCCTGCATCCGTCATCGCGTGTGGTGCGGAGCTTTGGCCTCCGCAGACCACCTAATATTGTGAACTTTGAATGAAACGGATACGTACAGGAGCTCGGCCTCTTGCATCCGTTACGGATACGTACAGGAGCTAGGCCTCCTGCATCCGTCAATGCGCGTGGTACGGAGCTTTGGCCTCCGTAGACCACCTAACACTGACCACTTTTATAAAAATATATGGGTGAAGCCTTTTAAGGCAGACTGAGGGCAATAACGCGACCATTACGGACTGTGAGCCTAGTGCTCAACCCACCTCCCGACGGTAGCTTGACGGTAGTACCGGGGGGTTCGGTACGATGACAGTAGGAGGTTTAGTTCGGGTTAGAGTCCCACACTGACGGGGTAAAGGCTTTCGATGCTTCCTCCTCGTAAAAAAAAAAAAAAAAAAAAAAAAAAACATGGCCACATACACACACACATCCATATGTATGAGAAGGGGAGCTTTAAAGCCATACCCATGACAGTTGAGTGGCTTTTTTGGTGGGTATTAACGTCGTCATTGACTGTGAGATTTTACGATGCGATGCCGGATTTTTGACCGTTGTACAGAGGGTACGATGTATGCATTGTGTGTGTGTGTTTGTAAGAGGTAGGGGGACTGGACAGATTGTTAGTAACTCAATTGCCTACCAAGTACGTATAACTAAATGAGAATCGATTTTACGCAGAGCGTGAAGTTACATGCATACTTACATAACAAATCAGACATATGCACACTGGCAATGCAGGAGTAACGAATTCGTTAACCCTTGAGAGTACATGCTGGTACTTACATACTTGGTTCAGCCGAACGAATTTAGCGCGGCGTTGTCGTTGTACATACAGAGCGCCTCGTTCTTGCAATATCATGCATTATGGGCTAAGCAGAATTAGTACTTCTCCGTCATGACGTGCGTCGTTTTCGACTGACAGGACGTACGTAGCGGAAAGAGTGGCACATAAAAAGTGTCTGTTCGGTGAATGCACTTAAAATGTAGGGTAGAAGAATAACAGACAGTAGTCACAGAAGTTTAGTGTAAAGGCGTCAACAAACCAAAATCAACGAATTGCTAAGAACAAAATCGCATGAATTATGTTTTGGTTATAAACAAGTTATCGAACGCATTTTTCTGCACTAGAGTACTTTAGCGCGTTCATCGAACAGACCTAATATCACTGACGTATGCAAGTAAGTATGCCGGATCCGTCGACGGATACGTTGCCTATGTGCGTTTCACGATCAAAATATACACAGTCTACTCATCTGTCAGTTTCTTCCTTGTCCGTCACGACGGAGAAGTACTGATTCTGTTTAGCCTATTAGTTAGTGGCTCGTTCATTTGAGTTAGCGATATCGGTAACTGCATATGTAGCTACCCACCAAAAAACTCGATGATCGTGGAATTAAGAGGGTAATCCAGAAAACCCCTGGCAATCGCTTCCACATTCGTTGACAGAATGCCTGACATTAACATGGGCTTGTCATTGGAGGGAAGGACTTACCCATTGCATTACCGCCGAACGAATAAATCACGCAATACAGCAAGGATTCTAGTGAATCAAATAAAGAATACCTTACAGGGAAGCAGAGAAAGAAGGTGAAAAATTTAAGGCATGATGGAAATTTCCACTGGTATTAATTCCAGTTCATTTTTCGCGCTCCATTCTACTTTGCATTACGTGGAATGGGTAATGGAAGCTCATTCCACTCTGCATTACTGGCAATGCGTGAAAGAAGTGATGAACTCGCCAGATATTCCATGGCAAGGCCTTCTGTCATGCCTGAAAGGTAATAGCGATGACCAGAATTTTGCTGGGTATGTACATAAATGAGATTGTAGCTGGACCATTCAGAGTGGATTAGTTATTTAGTTGATTATGTGACCGCTGTGGTATAGTGGGAATAACAAACACGCCTAGAGAAGCTCGGCCTTAAATCTCGTTTGAGTTATATCCGCCCAATTGTATTATATCGTCCCCTCAATATAACAATAGCGTATGTGCTCATACGCCATTATTTTTTTATTGCATATTTAGAATCTCCATCATTGATTCTATGTCTGGTCAAAATTTCGTCAAATTCTACTTCCACAAAGTGGGTCAAAATGTCATTGGAAAAAATGGTGTATAATTTCTTGTTCAAAAATTTAATAGATATCTGATTTGAAAAAACTTTAAACTCGATTTTCTCAATACCAAAAAAAAATATACGCTATTGTTATATTGAGGGGACGATATATAGAGCGCGGAAAAATAGGTGAAATCAAGCGCCTCAAAGTATGCTACATTTTTAAATTTTGTTTGTTTTCAGTGGCAGGATTACAATTTAAATATATTGGTATGGTGGGTGAAGATTTTATTAGAAAAGTTCTTAATCATGTTACACAAATTTGCAGTCTAAATAAACATACAGTGGTGTGTGATGAAATAAAGCCAGAATAGAAATTGATTTTACGTTTGATTTTATTCGTAAAATATTATTAATTTATGTGTTTTTAATAATTTTAATTTGTTATATAAAACGGAAACCAAATATAACGGAAACCAAATATATTATAGTTAAAAATTTTGTGCAAAATTCTGGAAAATTCGCCAATTTTTCAGCAAAATTTGTGACTTTTTGACTAGAAATTTTATATTATTTTCTAGTACGCAGTTTTTTTCGACTTGTAAATTCTCACGAAAACAAATGCAGAGTACAGGTAGAAAAAATTCTCAAATAACAGGTATTAGTATTTTTTATAGTAAAATTCAACGAGCTACAAAACTTGCGAAAAGCTACAAATTACTTTTTTTTTAATAAATATTTAATTATTCGTTTTTGGTATCTCTTGCGTTGCATTTCAATATATCTTTATTACAAAATCATGCACGTTCAAACAAGCATGCATATGTATGTACATACATATGTAAAAATTTGCTTCGTCGTTATCGCGATAAACTTTTGGTATTCGTGGCAATGTTCGGCTCCCTTGGGGCTATGTTTATGATCACTTTGAAAGTACTCCAACCTACCACAAAATGGACCATATAATCCAATGATTTTTGCAGGGTTATTGTCTGCATATGAGTACATGTACGTATGTGTGGCCGCATGTTTTTCAATTTTCCAGTATTCTGTTTTTGTTGTTTGTAATCCGCAGTTTTTGGCGCTAAAAATCCACACACATACATATGTTAACGAGTATACGTATACGCGTGTATTTATCCGCTTAAAATTATGCAACTACTTGCGTCTAGCTCGGTGCGTGTAGGTAACTGTATATAGAAAGGTTTTGAATTAATTCCTGTTGCTTCCGACGCACACTGGGTGACAGCGGCCAAAAATAAAATCGAAATTAAAGTATTAGCAAATAAAATTTTTTTAAAAGCGATTGATAAATATAACAATTTGTAAAAAAAGCTTATATAAAATTTTTTGAGTCTCGTTTTGTTTAGCCGTACAGGGTGCCCAAAACAGAGCAAAAAATAGGTACTTTTACTTCTCAACAATTACACTTTATACAAAATGCAGTATCTCATTCAATTATTAACGTACGTAATCGACCACATACATCATTACATAGATATTGATTAGGCCTTTCAGAAGCGTAAGCCTTTTGTAAACAGCGATCACTCTTGGGTTTATATGAACTTTCAAATATTGACAAAAAAAAGTCGAAGAAAACAAATTTTTCTCAATTTTAAATAAAAAAATAAATAAAATAAAAAATATGACCTCCCCAATTTTTTTATATGTTTTAAAATGGTATATTTTTAATCAAACTGCATTTTAATTTTTGAAATCCACCTGCGCCTTTTGCTTGAATAATCTTTCATCCATTTGACTAAAAGTGATTTTTTCAAAATGCAATAATTAGGCTACTTTTGACATTATGGAAAATCTTATTTTTCATCGACTAATCGAATATTTTTTCACCATCTCGTAGACAATAGTCCATACTTTCAAATTATAAAGTAATTTTTTTTTATCAGCGTTATTATTATTTTTTTGCAGCTTTTTTCTTTTCAAACAGAAAAAAAAATTTATGAACTTTTTTATGGAGTTTTTTTTTTTAAGTTTTCATACATTTTTCCCATACAAAATGCCCAAAAGTATGCTTCAAAAAGTATTAATTTATTTGTATGGGAAAATTTGCCAAATTAATGAAACTTAAACAACAATATTTCGAATTCTAATAAAGATATCTGAAAAATTTAAACGCTTTATTCAAGGGTACGGACAGTGCTTTCAAACGGTATATTTGGTTTTGAATAAAAAAAAAAACGACATAAAAGATATTAAGCTGGGAATATAGCCTAAAACGCGTTTTTTTGCCTATTTGGACACGAATATCTCAGAAACTAGAACCAATTTAAAAATTCCGACTCCAGATTCAGATTCAACGCACACAAATCCTTTAGAAAAGTATAGTTTCATTTGTCGTATAAGAATTTTTTGAAATGCGATTTTTTTGTAGGAAAATTTTAAGATAAATGCTTATAAAATCTTTAAAAGTAGATAAATTTTCAATTTAAAAACCATGGAATGCTTTGCGCCTTTTCCAAAATGATTACTGTATTTGATTTATATTTCAAAAATGTATGCACTAATTAAAATTGAACATTTTAGATATAATAGTTAGCAAAATATTGAAATTTCAAAAGTACCGTTATATGGTGTGTATTTGTGGGCCGAATTTGTTCAAATTTTCACAGTTTGCTACTTTCAATCAAGAAAGCTTAAGTTCCAAGTTTTAAATTATTTTATTACTATTTTTGTCCGCGTTTATATGGAGGTGCCCCCACTGTGCGACGGTTTAATTTTTTCAGCAGTAGCCTTTTTGAGCTGTTAGCGTGACCGCTAAAAACAGATAAATTCTATTTTTGTTCGCTTAATTTTATTTAGTAAGTATTTAGGATTAGGCCGTAACAGTTTATGATTTTCGTAAAAAATCGTTGATTCCACAAGGAAATAATAAAAGTGGAATAAATCATAGTTCACTTTAAAACCTTTTTCGATTTCGAGCTTTTGGTAAATTTAGAATCAATATTGCAAGTAGTATAATATAGCGGAAAATCTACGTATGTATGTATCTGTATTTTGTAAAAATAGCATTAAATGTATACTCTATCTGAAAAAAGTTACTCATACGCCCAGGCATACAGTTGTTTTACAGGAAAATATTACGCAAAATATATGTATGTACATACATATAAAGAAATTTAGTTAAAATCGATATGTGTTTATTGCTTAGATTTCGTACAAAATATTGATTCAATATTTTTCTAAATTACATACATATATGTATGCAGGGCCGCCGAGAGAAAATCCGGGCCCGTAGTCAAAAAAACTACGGGCCCCCATACTAAATGAACAAATTCTCAAAATCAAAATTCAATGAATATATAGTTACGAATTAAAATTTAATTTATCTATACATTAATACAGATCAAGTAAATATGTATGTTTACACAAAAATATACATATTAAGGTGGGTCAAATGTAATGTTCAAAAGGCATATCCAGTTTCTGAATCCATGGGTCATACTGAGTAATATTGTCCATAGCACCATAGGTCTGAATGAATTCAAATTTATGCTGCAAAGCGGATGCCAAAAACCAACAATTCCTTAAGTGAAGTGCAGACACGTTAAGATATTTATAAAATTTGTTGAAATTTAAAATGATTGCTATCTACGAAAGGTGACTAAAGGTGTTGTTTGTTTATTTTCTGTAAGTTAAAAGCTTGGATATCATTTTGAGATTCTCGGGCCCTCTAAAGCCCGGGTGCGGCGTAATTGGCCCCCTCAGTCCCCCCTCTCGTCGGGCCTGCATATATGTAGGTATCTAACAATTGTAATTTCATTGACCCGAAAATATTGGGAAATATAAACAAAACCCTTGAATACGCATATTTCATACTTAAGCCTCATTTGAGCTAATATTTATTGTTGGTTTTATAGTTATACGATTTAGCTTTTCAATAGCGTTGTCAGTCAAGCTAACAAAGCTGTAAAATCCAAACAATACCAATTCACATTACAATGCATCATCCTCAATTATCTTTCCATTAAAATATGATATATGTATTTGTATGTTTTAGCATATCATAAACATACGTTTAAATTTGATACCAATTCACACCCGAATAACAATATGGCAAAACAATTTTTGTGGTGCTTACGGAACTTATTTGCAAGTCATTCCAATTCGTGATTTCTCTGGGGTTGAGAATAAGTGCTACATATCGTCGTACCATACGAAAACTAACAAACATTTTTTTGTGACTGACGAAAAGTAACAAGTTCGACTTTTGGCCGACGAAAAATAACAAAATCGACTTTTGGCTGACGAAAACTATCAATTTCGTTTCAGCAACAGCAATTTTAATGTAAAAACAGTATATACCCAATAAACACAGACGCGAGGATGATATCGCGGCGAATTCGAGGCGAGTTCGCGAAAGCAGATTTTCGCGAATGTAATTTCTCGGAATCGCCTCGAGTTCGCGGCAAGTTCGAGTAAATCAATTTTCGCGATATTATATTTTTCTATTTTTTAAATTATTTTGCACTCAAAAATCATTATAGTTCTTATAAAAATATTTTAAATGCTTTGTCTTATTTTATACGGATTTAACCCATTGCCAGTAAACCAAATTCTGAACTTTTAATTTTTCGAAACGCCATTTATAAAAAAATCTCGAATCGCTAATGAAAAAATTTTCGAATTGCCAACGATCAGAGAAATTAAAAATTCTTGAATCGCTAATGATAAAAAGTTCGAATCGCCAGCGATCCGAGAATGAACAAATTCTCGAATCGCTAGTGATAGGTGACATGCCTACGAATTCGGATTCGCCGATCTATCGCCGCGAACTATTGCCGCGATAATATAATCAGAGAAAGCGAATCCGACGCGAATTCGAGGCGAATCCGTTGTGTTTATTGGGTAATTACTGATAATTTTCGTCAGCCAAAAGTCGAACTTGTTACTTTTCGTACAGAATTTTTTTATTGATAGCTTTCGCCAGAAATTTTAAATATGTAGAGATGAGTGAAACTGCGATTTTTCGATATCTGTGATTTCGGTGATTGCTATTTTTAAATCACTGTGATTTTAAACTGCTATTGCGATTTCATGGACTGGTATAAAATCATCAGTTACCGGTAGAGATTAATTTTGCGTTTTCTGAGCGTTATATCGCCTGTCTTTCTTTTATGTTAACAAAATGATAGCAATAACAACGTATTCCGCAGTAATATCGCTGTTTATAAATATTTTTTTTATATATTTTTCAAAGACAAATCGTAAATTCAATAATTTTTTTTTCTTATATTTCTATATATGTACGTATGTGGTCTGCTCAAAAGTGTAAACAAAAAGAAATTTATAATGCTTTTGCGATTGCGATTCACATAGGTGAACTGCTTACTTGGTACATCGATAGCAGTTCCCAATAAGTAGTGAACTGCTATTTTGAAAAAGTGATCGCAATTGCGATTTGCGATTTTTTATTCACAGTGAAAAAATCACCGTTTTCGATATATCGCTCATCACTATAAATATGCTAGTTTTCGTATGGTACGACGATATGTATGTATGTATGTAGGCACATTAGGCTGGCCAAAAATTTTTTTCGTAATCCATAATTTAATCTAACTCGCGCGTATTTAAAAATTAGCTTTAAAATGTACATAAATGATTAAAAACAAGAACTTCTGTTTTTTGTGCTGAAAAGTTCTAACCTTTGATGAGAGAGCATATTTCAACTACTACATAGTTTGTGAATTTTATATGAGCTATAGCCAATATATTGGCCAGTGTTTTATTAAGAAAAATTGAAAAAAAATTTTTGGTAGAAGTTATGGATCCATTTCGGAGAACACCACGAATTAGCTACGTCTATATTTTGATGCTTCTGTCTAAAAAAACACTTTTCATTTCTTTCATATGCACTTGTCCCACTGAATGCTGTGATATGCCATTTAATCGATCTTAATATTTTAACATTTGAAAGTTTATTTTCGACACGTATTCTTATAATTCGCGTTCAGTCTAATGTACCCATTATACAATAAAGTATGCTGCTACTTAACATGCCCTGCAAAAAAATTTTGCTTATTGTTGACAAATCAGGTCTAGAAGAGGAGTAGGTACGCTGACAGCGCTGCTTCTGTTATGCACTCACTCTGCCTGCTCCTAACTTTCTAATACGTATCTAGGCCTTATTTCGCATGGCGTATAAGCCTTTGGAATAAGGTGTGCTCTCAGAGAGAGACAGAGAGAGTAACCCTTATGGCCTGATGACATCAACACAGGAAAATCAGCCTCACGCCATACAAATTTGCTACCCTTATAATTTTCAGGCCCTATTTCGTAAGCGTTTAAATCTGCTGTTTTAATTCTTAAATAAGGCTTAGATTTTTTTGTTGGGTACATATGCCTGTGTATGTACTTACACATACACAATGCATTACATAAATTCAATTTTTGTTACTTCCTGGCGTGAAATAACTTCAAAGGATTCAATTGAACTGTGGTAAATTGTAGTGAACCCTTCATGCAGGGGCCATTACCCACAAACAGAGCTCTCCCTTATTGTAACCTGAACATATGTTTATTCGTATGAGTGAATGGCTTTATATGTACCCAATAAACACAGACGCGAGGATGATATCGCGGCGAATTCGAGGCGAGTTCGAGAAAGCATATTTTCGCGAACGTAATTTCTCGGACTCGCCTCGAGTTCGCGACAAGTTCGAGAAAATGGATTTTCGCGATATCATTTTTTTCTATTTTTTTTAAGTTGTTTTGCACTAAAAAATCATTATAGTTCTGAAATTTGACATTTATACCTGAACTCGGATTTAACCCATTGCCAGTAAACCAAACTGAACTTTTAATTTTTTGAAACATCATTTATAAAAGATCTCGAATCGCCAACGATCAGAGAAATTAAAAATTCTCGAATCGCTAATGATAAAAAATTCGAATCGCCAGCGATCCGAGAATGAACAAATTCTCAAATCGCTAGTGATAGGTGACATGCCTACGAATTCGGATTCGCCGATCTATCGCCGCGAACTATTGCCGCGATAATATAATCAGAGTAAGCGAATCCGACGCGAATTCGAGGCGAATACGTTGTGTTTATTGGGTATGTGTATTAGACTGGCCGCAGCATATATGGATTTTTTTTTTTGTTGAAATTTGTATATTAACAGTTCTTAAAATATGAGGTTTAGGGTTAAAAAGACGGCCTTAATTTTTTGGCCCGATCCGTTGTTGTCTAGTTGACCCTCATTGAGCCCAATGTTTGGAAAATTTTATTTTTAAACGGTTTTATTTAGCTCACCCCGTTTGTTTTATTGTTGGGTCAAATTTAGTAATTCAAATTTCACCCTCTTCCTGTCAACCGATTAATCTGAAATTTTGTACGCATGTATAACCCCGATGACAATGCAATATTATAAAAAAAAAATTCCGATAGGTGGCGCGTGGGTCGCTATATTTACAAAAATCGCATTTATGGTCCGATTTGGCTGAAATTCGGAACATGTATTACTACCTTGAAAAGAAATATTTTCTTTAAAAAAAAATTCCGCTAGGTGGCGCGTGGGTCGCTATATTTACAAAAATCGCATTTATGGTCCGATTTGGCTGAAATTCGGAACATGTATTACTACCTTGAAAAGAAATATTTTCGTAAAAAAAAAATTCCGCTAGGTGGCGCGTGGGTCGCTATATTTACAAAAATCGCATTTATGGTCCGATTTGGCTGAAATTCGGAACATGTATTACTACCTTGAAAGGAAATATTTTCCTAAAAAAAACTTCCGATAGGTGGCGCGTGGGTCGCTATATTTAGAAAAATCGCATTTATGGTCCGATTTGGCTGAAATTCGGAACATGTATTACTACCTTGAAAAGAAATATTTTCTTCAAAAAAAATTCCGCTAGGTGGAGCTGAGATCGGGGTAATTAAAACTGAAAATCCTATTTGCAGGGACTACGTATAGAGGCGTTGGACTGCAATAAACTAACGGGCAAGAAACCTTGCAATAATGAAGCACTAAATGAATTAAACAGAATGCGAAATAAAAACTAAAAACTAGAAAATAAAAATAGGTAAAAAAACTTTTTAAGTTAAACAGTTTTATGTTATACATACATTGCAATGCTTAAGATAAATGTACTAAAAACCAAAAAATAATAAAATAGATACAGTCGTGGGAATTATAAACATTTGCATAGACTAGACTAAAATAAAACCGTGGGGCACGTCAATTGTCTACAATCGTTGATTAAAATGTTTGTTTTGTAATGTTACACTATAATTAGGCAGTTGTTCAACCGACAACGATGGAAGTGTGATAAGTAGGGCTAGAATGTGGAAAAAAGCGAGCAAGCTCGGTTATAAGCGAGTTTTAGGGTTTCATAGTGGTGAGCGAGTAGTACTTTTATCACATGTTTTGTCGATTAAAGACAAACTACGAGCAGTGAAACGATTCCTCGTGTGAATGTCCAACGATAAACTAGTTGAAACATCTCTTTTATTAACATGGAGTGTATAACTATTGGAATTTCCATGAGCAAGAAAATAGTATGTAATTTCCTCACCGTCTGCGGGCCAACTGCCTAACGACGAATTAAACGATTCTTCTATCGCACATTAAGTCGATAATTTGTAGACAATTAACGTGCCCCACGGTTTTATTTTAGTCTAGTCTATGCAAATGTTTATAATTCCCACGACTGTATCTATTTTATTATTTTTTGGTTTTTAGTACATTTATCTTAAGCATTGCAATGTATGTATAACATAAAACTGTTTAACTTAAAAAGTTTTTTTACCTATTTTTATTTAACCTTGAACATGATTTTTTTTAATATGTCTGTTTTGAGAGATACAAATTCTCTTGCTGAGCCCTTCTTGCGTTTTCTACACCTAAAACAAAGTATCAGTACCGTTGCTTTGAGTTGCTAAGTGAATATAACGGTACTTAACGAGCAAAAACAATCAAATTCCAATACGAAGTGAGACATTGCTGCTGTTTTTCACACTGCTCTTAACGTGCTGATACAAATGTTGAAATGAGTCTAACTATTCCTGCAGGGAAGTAAATTTCCAAACAGCTGATCGTTTGACAGTTTTACCAGAAATAGTCAGCAGTAGTCAGTAGACTGTTGCATGAGTACATTCATATGCCCAAACGAGTTAAGGCCCTGTTATACTTGCATAGCATTGCAAAGCAGGGCAGCGCAAAACATATAGCGCATAGAGCTGATTATACTTCGCATAGACGTGCAACCATGGTTAATTAATAAAAGTTTTCGCATCCCGACATTCGTACATACATACATACACACTCCATGTAAATTGTTTGTGTATTCTGTGGTGCTTCTGTCAAAATCATAGTTCGCCTTTGTAGAAATCATATTGCACCATGCTCAAAATTGATCCCAGTTTGATATAAGCACCATTATTAAAGTAAAACAGTAGAAAAAAGTGAAAAATCAGCTGTTTAGTAAGTTAACCTGTATAAATTAGCCTTGCGTGCAACCCTTCGCACACTCAGCACACACACATTCGTGTTGCCAAATGTCAAATCGCATAGCACATAACACAGAAATCAAAATTCAACAGACTTCTATGCTGTGCCCTGTGCCGCTATGCGTTGAGTAATCGATTACACGGAAATCCCATTAAACAGATTTCGTATGTGACAGTTCTTATGTTGTGCGCTGTTGTGCTATGCAAGTATAACCGGACCTTTACTCGTTTGGTTTTCTTGTAGTGAAGTACAACAACTCGCTTTATTATGAGAACTATGCTACTCGTACATGAACCACAATGAATAGTGTGCGTACACTATCCGATCGTCATGATGCTAGCCACACACCTTGCAATTTTTTATACAACATGAGCATGTTGCGCTGGAAATCGCAATGTTTTTGGGGCTGTTGTATGAAGTTGTGTATCGGTTGTACGAAAAATCAAAAACTTCAAGGTCCGATTATTAGGGGCTTCTCCAACAGTCATTGCTTTTTATTGGAGAAAATGTTCCAAACTTTACTAAAGTACGCCAACCCGGAGCAACATCGCATGCTAGGTTCATGTCGAAATGCATATATTGCTATAAAATATTTTTGTTTCGCGATCAGTTCAAATTGACTTCATAGGAATTGAAAAACCTTCGCAGTATTTGTATCTTCTTGACAAAGATTTACGTTCCATATTGGTTGCATGTAAACCTTATGCAATAGATGCACCAGCACAAGATCTCAAATTAATAAAAGATGCCATTTTATATTTTGATAAAGAAGTTTCTAATGCCTTGTTGCATAAGATAAAAAACCATTTGTGGTACTTGAGTGAGGAAATTGTTGGGTTATCATTTTTCGATGAAAGCATTTCTTTGGAAATAAAGCGTAAAATGGTGAAAGCAATCAACATCGGTGACAATGAGATTGATGTCGAGATCGACACACCAAAACGAATTGTTGCGTCAGTTGAAGATTTGCATTCGTACAGTGAAATGGATATATCTAACTTTGTCTCTCCAAAAACAAATAAATTTTTTACACGTTTGAATATTAATACATCATTTATAAATTCGGATCCTTCTACGTGGCAAACCAAAGATGATTATCGCAAAGCGAAATCGGCATGTCAAACTTTGGCAGTGGTGAACGATGCACCCGAAAGGGCAGTTAAGTTGATAACAGACTTTAACCGTACCTTAACGTATGACGAAGAGGATAAACAATTCCTACTGCAAGTAGTTGAACATTATCGTAAGACATTTCCGTCTCACAAAAAGTCCATTTTATTGAATTGATATTGTTTTTATTATTCTTAATTTCTTGAAATTTCATAAAATAAAAAAATAAAAAATTAATTAAAGAAAAAATTTTTTAACCTTTTAAGCTTGATGAGGGTCAACAAAGCTTGGTGCGATCTGAATAAAAAAATAGGACGTTATTTCTTATACCATACCTCACCTTTTAGGCAGTGTTTATTAATAGAATTCGAGAAAAAAAAATTTGCGGCCAGTCTAATGTGTATGTGTTCATATACATACATACATATGAGCGTCCATGGGTAACTTACCGGCGTCAATACTTTTAGAGCCTATACACACTTGCGACTCAATCGATTTAGTCGAATGTTGATTTGCATGGGAATGTATGGAAGCATTCACACTACATTCAATTAGTTGTACAACTGAAACAGTTGGATTTGCAGCCCAATTTCATTCCAACTGAAACAGTTGTACAACTGCTTGATCAGCAAGGCGCCCTTCTACGTATTCACACTTGAGACAATTTAGTCGAACGACTACAACAACAACAGTGATATTCGTAGTGGAAAGAGTTGCCATGCTGACAGAACTACTTTTATTTCACTTTTGGTAAATTGTAGAGATTGAATATTTCAATTAATATTTTCAAAATGTTTAAAAACAAAAGGTTCGTTTCTTATTAACTACACCATTTCCAGATGGATTTTAGAAAGCGTTAACTGGATTTTAGAAAGGGGAAATTGGATTTTAGAAATGTCAATTGGATTTTAGAAAGGGGAAATTGGATTTTAGAAATGTCAATTGGATTTTAGAAAGCGTTAAAAGGATTTTAGAAAACAAAATTGGATTTTTGAAAGCGCGAATTGGATTTCAGAATGTGCGTTTATAATAAATTTTACACAGAATTTTTCGAATAGAAATTCTTTATTGCGTATGAAAGTATAAATTATTAATTATATAAATTTTCGAAAATCCAATTTACAGTTTCTAAAGTCCAATTTCCCTTTTCTAAAATCAAATCGACATTTCTAAAATCCAATTTCCCCTTTCTAAAATCCAGTTGACGCTTTCTAAAATCCACCTGGAAATGGTGTAGTTATAGACAAGAATTATCTAACTAAGGATATTTACTTCCGTTTTCATATGTTTCTTGATATTGTTGTTCTCTTCAAATGTCATTAATCGCATTTTAAAATAGAAATAATGAAAATGAAATTTCATGAAAATTATTAATGGCTGATTTTTACTATTTTTCCGTTTCTTGTACTTCTGTTCGTTTCGCCTTTATGAGCGTAATTCCTTCCGTTTTTCTCTTTTCATTTACTTGACAGCTAGTTGCTAGTTTAATAAGAAACAAAGCCAAACAATGTATGCACTTTTTGTTTATTTTATTGTTTTTTATTTATTAATCAAGTTGACAGCTGACAAGAAGGTGCTTTCATGTAAGAATGCAGATAAACTTTAACAATTTAATACTTCATCACTTTATATGAAGACCACTAATGTAAAATTTGCTGAGTAAAATGTGAACATTGGCAACACTATGTCATTGTCAATCGCACGACTATTTAGTCTCAAGTGTGAATAGCTGCCACCGATTCAACTAAATAGTTGGAGTAGTGTGAATACAACAGTCCAATTCGACCAAATCGATTGAGTCGCAAGTGTGTATAGGCTCTTAATCCTTTAACAAAATCAATCATTCAACCCTTTTTGTCTGCAATGGCTACCTGCCTGCTAGCTGCCTACCATTAACTATGTATGTATGTGTGTAGTTATGCGCCTTCAGTGACACAATCCCCAATCATTTGGCGAACAGTGCGAAAGGACAAAGAGCTTCAAAAGTGAGTAAGTCAGCATACAAACGTACAAGTGGGGGAGACTAAGCATAAACCGTGCAAAGCGTGTTTGTGTGTGTGTGTGTTATGCGATAGCATGGGATGTTCACATCCCTTCAAAAATTTGAGGACCAGGTAGTCCAATGGGACGTGGCTTTAAAGTAGGTCTGAAGGGACGTGGTTACGGACTTGGTTACATGTTATGCTGCATCGGACCACATCGAATGTAAATTGTCGTTCGCCGCCAACTAATTCGTGGTTGGTCGGCAATTTGGCTCGGTCTAGGGTATTGGGATGTAGTTTAAAACGCGGTCCACTGTAAGCAGATTAGTATATGGCCCAAATGGGGTGGTTTTTTATAAGTATAGTCCTTTGTTATGCAGCGGTGAATCAGGGGTGGTCATGTCCAATGACATCGCAATGTTAATGTAACCATATTTTTTTCATATATTTGGACCACCTCTGTAACTAGTAATTGTCACAACGTAACCTGGTCCTGTACTACCATATTACGTGGTCCCACTTTTTGCAGGGATATTAACAGGTAACAATAAAAAGGGTGTGCTTTAAAACAAGCTTAAAAATATATGTATGTATGTATGTATGTGATGTATAGATTAGATCGCATGGCACAAAAAGTTCGCCGTATGATATATTTTGGGAAAACATTTCAGCAAAAGTTTTATATATTTTATGGGCGCCGCTAGATGTCGCCCAAATAAATTTTTTTATATCTTCGGTATTTATAGTTCGATCTTTAAGTTTAATATTTAGCTTGAAAGGGCCGTGTCAAGTATGTATATACATATGTAATCATATTAACCCTGTATGCGCCATTGGGGTCAGTACCACCCAGTACTTAGTTTATACCATCTTAATGTACCCCTTTATGCCTGCATATTAAACGTCGTCAAAAAGTCATTAAACTTTTGCAAAAGAAGTATTTCGATCGCTTCATTGCAACGCAAAATAAAACACATCCAACATTCCGAGGAATATACATATGTTTTTTCCTTCCTGTGAACTTTTAGCTTCATTTTACAAACATGTTTTCTGAGGAGACCCCTACTGAAATTTTATGGCAAATATGTTTCTCCAACATTTTAAGCCTCTAACACCCCCACGAAAAGGTGGCTTTGACCTTGAACGTCTGAAAAAATAGCATTTTTAATGTCGCTATATGGTTAAATTAACGTTGGAGGACTTAGTCACAGACCTCAAAATATGATATAGGAACTAAAATCTTTACCATTTCAAATTATGGACAGTTTTATACTCACGCAAAATATTGAGGTCATTGACTTTTTATAGACAACTGGTGATGGTCTCAAAGAGTATATTAACTAATTTTTTTTTCATCTATCTCAGCAAAGTGCCTAACGTAGATTTCTCCCTTTACACAACAGCAAGGCACCATATGCACACTGCCAGGGCCTATGCCAAAAATTCATTGCACATTATTTTGTCCGTTGTACAAGCCCCAATTAATAATCGTAAGACCAACGCATTTATGTATGTATGTATGTATGTATGTTGGTGAATAATCACTTGGTTAATGATGACTTCTTCAAGTTGCTTGACATTATAACTGCAGTCATTTCCATGCAAATGACATTATAGAAAAAGGTGAGATAACCCAAAAGCAAGCAAACAAAAAAAAATAGAATAGTAACGAAATGGCAAACAGAACAAACAACACAAAAACCAAACAAACAAAACCCCACTTAAGTCAATTAAATAATTAAGGGCAGACACAAATACCAGACATGTGTCTCTCATGTTCCACCCCCTCCCCCCTTCACTATCTTCTCGTCTTCCACTCTCTTACTCTGCTTTCATCTACGGCTCAGCAGCAAAAGCTGACTTGACCCCACTTGGCAGTGGTTCAGTATCAAACCGCAACGCAAATAAAGCAAGCAAACGTGACGCGGACACCCGTGACGCCCGAACAAAAACAAAAAAATTTTAACAGAAACAAGAAGACAAAATAAAGAAAAAATAAATATCTGAAAAGAATCAAAACAGCCATTTTTTGGTAGAAATAATTGTTATGGTACATGAGAGATGTTGTATTATAAGTATGTGTATGTGGATGTGTGCGCCGTCTTCGAATTTCCACTTGGGCGAAGCATCAGCGCCCACCATAAAACCACCAGCAGCCAGGTCGGTCACCCAATTGAGAGAAAGAAGTCAAATGGTCAAGGCTCACAATTCAATTGGCGAAAAGTGAAAAGAAAACATGGCACACATATACGAGCCCATACATACATACGTACATACACACTGATATTACCCTGCAAAAAATGCGATTAATCCAGGACGTGTCCGGGATCAATCGCAAGGGAGCATGCGACTAATACAATTTTACATCCCTTTGTATGGAGTGAATTGATCGCATTTGTTCGAGCATGTCCTATGAAGAGACTAATTGTTCAACTTGTATACCCGAACGGGTACCAATGTAGATCAATCGCTTCCAGCACGAACGGGTACAAATGTAGATTTTTCCAAGTTGTTCACCAAGGCAATTTTTAATAACAATGTTTAAAAAATTGTAAATGTTCATGCATATAGTATACATAAATAAAGATTATATAATGTTTTACTTTTGAAAAAAAAAATCCAATAAATAAATTAAAAAAATTGTAAGTTTTGAGTATACATTATATGAGCGTAATGTAAAGGATTTTTTCATAGAATATTTTAGGCAACATTTTGTTAAAATTATTATTCATCATTGTTATTAAAAGAAAGGGTGTTCAATTCGTTTTACCGGTTGTTCTACAATTTTTTAAATACATTGCATATTTTTGTACAATTTCTATATTTAAGGAATCTAGATTTGTACCCGTTCGGAATGAAAGCGATTAATCTACATTTATACCCGTTCGGGATGAAAGCGATTAATCTACATTTATACCCGTTCGGGATGAAAGCGATTAATCTACATTTATACCCGTTCGGGATGAAAGCGATTAATCTACATTTATACACGTTCGGGATGAAAGCGATTAATCTACATTTATACCCGTTAGGGAACAATTGGGCTACAATTAGTCTACATTTATACCCGTTCGGGAACAATTGGTCTACAATTAGTCTACATTTATACCCGTACGGGAACAATTGGTCCACAATTAGTCTACATTTATACCCGTATGGGAACAATCGGGGACTAATTGTGGACCGATTGTTCTCGAAAGAGATCAATCCGGGACAAATATCTTTCGGTCTTAATCGCACATTTCTTTGCAGGGTATGTACACAAAGAATCTGAGAGATGAAAGCATTGTTGGGGCAAAATATGTATATCAATTGTAATTATGTATATTCCCAACAGACCGGGAAGTAAGCGAAATGTAATAGGACTTGAGAACAAGCTTATAACAATTGTCCATTGTAAGCTTATTGCAATACAGTTTGTATAAGCTTAATTGTAAGCTTACTCACAAGCATGATTGTAATAATTGAGGGACACTTACTTTATGTAAGCCTTTCTCAATACTCCTTATATTAAAAAGCTTGAAAACAATATTATAATAAGCTTACTTTACACTTGCAATGAAAGCTTGAAAAACTATTAATAATAATATTGTTATAAGCTTGCTGTAAAATTTTTTTAAATTTTGGTTTTACAATGATTCATATAATTCTTGATTCCTTTTTCGTAAAAGGGAAGTATAAAAGCCTCAATAAAATTCAATATAATGTTGAATGTCCCAATATATGATACCGTTGGATTGAATTACAGGTTGATGTCATGGTTCGAAACAGGAGGAGAATATAAAATAAAGAACATTGCAGTAAAGGTGAAGAAGGAAAGAAAATTAAAAGAAAAATGGAAATAAAAACTTATTTTTTTCTTTTTTCTACTATTTATACATACAATTGTATTTATAAGCTTACAACAAGCTTTCACAACCCAATAAACACAACGGATTTGCCTCGAATTCGAGACGAGTTCGCTTCTCTGATTATATTATCGCGGCGATAGTTCGCGACGATAGATCGGCGAATCCGAATTCCCAGGTGAGTCACCTCTCATTAGCGATTCTCGCATTTTTATGTTCTCGGATCGTTGGCAATTCGAGATTTGGGATCATTGGCGAATACATTCTAGAAAATTTTCTCCTGCGAATCCGCCTCGAATTCCCCACGATATCATCCGAACTTTTAAATTTCTCGAGTGGAGTTTTAAAGAGTAAATTAAAGCCCAACAGGGAATTTCTTCGTGTAAAGCAAGATCCAACAAAATTAATGAATGCTATTGCGATAATTGACTTTTCTCGAGTCCATCTCGAACTCGATACGAATCCGAAAAATAACATTCACCTCCGCGAATTCATCTCGAGTTTGCCACGATACCATCCTCGCTTTTGTGTTTATTGGGAAGTAATATTTTTCTACAATTACATTTGTAAGCTTATAAAAAGGGTGCCGTTTTGATTTTTCTACAATTATTGTCTTTTTCAATAGTTTACACAAGCATTTCTCAAGCTTAACGCTTATATTTGTAAGCTTGTTAAAATATTACTCTCAAGCCTTTTGGTTTATTGGGTTGTTTTTGTTCTTACTTCTGCTTTTTACGATAATTTTCGGTGGCACTTTTCCTTGCATGTTCATATGTGTGTATGTATGTACATATACTGTAGGGAAAATCTCTAGTTCCGAACTAGGTCGCTTCTAGTGCATTTTTCGACACTACTAGTGCGAGCTAAATCTCTTTTACATGTTATCAACTGGCGAATTTAACACGGCGATGTCCTAGGCGGTATCAATTGTCACTCTCTGCACTACATTTTCGATATTTCCGAACTAGTATTAAATTCTACAGTTTACACTAGTTCGTTTATTGGCACAATTTCGATAGTTCTGAACTAGCTACAAGTACCTACAAACTCTGCAGTTTTACATCTGCCGCTTAAGTGCAGCCTTTGACACACTTTATGCAAGTGGTGCGATGGCCCACTGGCTAACGCGTGTGACAATCAATCTGGCGAGCGCGGGTTCGAATCCTGTCGGTGTCGAGGCAGATGATATTTTGTTTTTATTTTTTTTTTTACTTATTTATTAAATAAAAATGTAAAAAAATATTTAAAAAGTAATAAAATAAAAAAAGAAACTTAAAATAAGACTGGGGGATCGGAAAAGCATAATTAGGCGAACATTTCATTTCATTAATTGAAGATGCAAATTGTACTCTTTATGCGATATGCTTCACTAACAATCTAAGAATTGTAGAAACATGCAAACCCGACGTCAAATGGATGAACGAAAAAATACAATTCGAAATCGCATACAAATCAAAGTGTGTCTTATATTGGTGACTCAATTCACTCCTTCTGAACTGGTTAGAGTCTACCTACAATAGAGCTAGTTCATTTTTGACACCTTTTCGCTAGTTCGGAACTAGAAATTTTGCTCACTAGTTATTGAGTTTCCTGCAGGGTATGTTTGATTTGTATATACATATGTATGTATGTTTTCATATGTATGACTGCCAATTGGCTTGCTGTGGTCGACCGCTTTGCTACGCTGCGGTTATCGAATTCGAAATGCTCTTGATTTTTGTTTTTTCTTCGTCGCTGTTTGTTTTTATCCTTTGCTGCCGCTGTTTTTCGGCTATCGTTAATTATAATCTACATTTAGGCGCACAAGCTGTCTAATGCGTTTGCTGACAATTTTGCTCGCCCCCTGTTGCTGGGCATTTGAACTTTTGCCACAGTTACATATATTTTTTTTTGTTTTTTTTTTTTTTTTTCAATTTCGCAAGTCACACCAAGTGTGTTGGGTTGGCAGCGAATGTACCAAAAAGGGTGGGAGAATTTTCTTGTCATATTTTTTAATCATATTCTTTTTTTTGCAGACGGAAATGTTTGGAATGTAAGAAGTTTTTAAATTAAAATTTAATTAGCAGATAATCGTTCTCAGAAGTGTTTAGATTTTTGAGATTTATTTGACTTTTTTTGATTTAGTATTTTTGTTGGCATAGCGGTTATATCAGAGATGTAGAATAATTATTATTTCATTTTGAAATTATATAAAAGTCTTACAAATTTTCTTCAGAATCATAAAAGTCTTTTGATAATATTTTTTTCTTGATGAAAATGATAAAAATCTTCTATAATTATTATTCAGAAACTTATATTTTAAAAATCTTTCCATAATAGTTATTTCAAATATATAATTTTTAAGTCTTCAAAGACTTTTATATTGAGACAAATTTGAAAAAAGTCTTTGCGTAATTATTATCAGTAACAAATTGTTTTTTATATCTTCAAAGACTTTTTCATTGAGACAAAGTTCAAAAAAGTCTCAGAAAATTTTCAATAACTTTCATATAAGTATAAAATAAAAATAACTTTCATATAAGTACTTTCCAATTTGAAATTGTATGAAAGATTTTTATCGAAGATATAAAAAATAAATTTGTCACTCAAAATAATTACTTAAAGATATTTTTGAAATTCGTCTCAATATAAAAGTCTTTGAAGATATAAAACAAACTTTCTCATTTATAATAATTACAAAACGACTTAAAAAAAAATATCTCAGAAATAACTATTATGGAAAGACTTTTAAAATATGTTTCTTTCAATAATAATTATTTTTTGATTTTTATTTTTTCTCTTATAATAATTACAACTATGGGTTATATCAAAGGGCAGCAATATTGGTATGCATTTTTTCGTGATTAAGAATAAGAATGAGAATACGAATGGATCAAATATCTTGGTAAAAATATCTTTGAACGACTATTAGTACAGAGGTGGTTATGATTCTACTTATATACATATGTATGTATGTACATTTTTATTTTTATTTATTTTATTGGAAGATATAGCTTTTTTAATCCCTGTTTTATTATTTGTTTTTTTTTTTTTTCATTAATTTGCCTCTTTTATCTCTCGTTAACCCCAATCACGATTCTATCCTAGCTTACCCAGTCCTCTCAAGCAGTAATGTTGATTTCATTCAATTTGACTATCAGCGATATAAGGCAATTCAAATGAATGGCAATACTCGCCCACTCGCATGTAAGATCATTAATCACCGGTTAAGTTGGTGGCCGATATCAAACCAAATCCTACCCTGCCAAGCGCTCACGTGTCGTCGGTTTCGTGTGTTGAGTTGAGTGGAAAGTGTTTAACTACAAACATTGGTTGCACAACTGTTATCAGACCTGAGAGTACGTTATAACTACATACATACATATGTATGTACATACATTTGTAAAAGTACACATATCTACATTAGAGCGTATCTCGAAAAAAGTTCGCCGTACGCCCCCCATATGATTTCTCTTTCGAAAACCTTCCTGAAAAAAATTTTTTATTTTTTTTGGGCGCCGCTAGTTGCCGCTAAAATTCATTTTTTTTTCATATCTTCGGTATGATACGCTAATCGCTTTGGCTTGAGAGGAGGGTTTCTAATTTATAATTTTATTAACCCTATGTGCGCCATTGTGGTCACTTCCACCCAGTAATTAGTTCTAGAAAATTATTCGCCATAAAATTTCTGTAGGAGTCTCTTCAGAAAAAATCTTTGTAAAATGAACATAAAAGACAACAGGAAGCGAAAAACTTATATTCCTCGGAATCTTTTATTTTACGTTCTACTGAATCGATCGAAATACTGCTTTTGCAAAAGATTAATTTCTTTTGACGACGTTTACAATGTCGGCAAAAAAAGGTTACATTAAGGTAGTACTAGGTGGAAGTGACTCCAATGGCGCACATACGGGGGGAGCGTACGGTGGACTTTTTTTTGGTCCATATAAGGCGAGACGCCCTAATGTACCTATGTATGTATGTATGTATGTTTTTTTATTCTGTGCATGAATATACAGGCTGATAGATACACAGGAATATGTAAGTTTTGAAAAAAACTTAAAGTAAATGTGTACATTAGGGTCCCCAAATGTATTGAGAAAAATTTTATAGCATATTTTCTCAACTTTACCCCCTAGGTCGGTGCTATTGTATTCGAAGATACCACATATAAATTTTTGTCCCGATCGAAGACGGCTAAGGGGTATCGCACAATTGCCAACGTTTAGAACACGTCCGGCAAAACATATCAAAAAGAGTGGTGTGGCAGAGGAGTCCCATATGGTTATCTGAACCTGTGCGACATCCCTTAACCGTCTCCGATCGCGACCAAAATTTAATGTGCAGCTTTGACCATGCTTTAACCGATGTAGGGGGCGAGACCGAAGAAAATAGCTAATTTGATTTTAAGGACCGCCCTAATGTACATACATATTTATGTATATATTCTCTACAAAATCATTATTATATTATGTAAATGTGGATACTTTATATATATATAATTATATTATATTATTATATATATAATTTCAAAGATTTTTCCTATATTTAGCTCATAGTTTCCCAGTGGATACCATAATGTAGCAGAAAACCAATTTTAGCTAAGTTTACTAGTTACCTACTATACATTTGCAATAGTTTCTGGTCCGAATTACTTTAATTTATTAATTCGACAAGCAAACCTTCCCAAGCTCATATCCCACCGTAAATCATCAATAAAGTGGAACAACTCAAAATTCAAAACTTTTAAAAATGGACAAACAATTTTACTTCTTTACAAGCAATGATATGGCAAAAGCCACGTACGTATAACGGTTATTTTTCAGTCCAAAGAGATACTGATGGAAAAGATTTTTTGGCAATCGCTAGAGATATGTTTTGTGTAATAGTTGTGTGGAAAAAAACCGATTTCCGAACCGGTTAAGTTTTCATTCCGCAACAAGCAAAAGTTGTATGACAGTTCGGGCACCCTATATACATATGTATGAATGTACAGCGGGAATATATATTTTATACTTTTAAATGTAAATATGTATACGATATACATACATACATATGTATCTATATATATGTATATATATGTATATGTATATATATTTACAGATGTGTACTTGTGTTTCACTGAAGTACCTATTTATTTTTATATGTAAATAAACAGAGTACGTATGTATTCTTTTCTTGGTGTTGTCTTGTTGCTATTATTAGCAATAAAAAAGCTTCATCTACCATAAACACATACATACAGATGTACATATGTACATATGTACATACATATAAATATATTAAAACTAACGTTTCTAGCAATTCTAGCGCTTTTTTTATCAAAGTAGTTAGCTTTTGCCTCAGCAACTGCTTATGGTGCATTTGACGGGCTGCTTATCGTAACTTATGTGGCTTCGAATGTACCTGCTCGAGGAAATTTACGGAAATTTGGCTAAAAACCAATTCGCTGGCATTTTAATTCCTCTGGTATTCGAGCCCTTAAGTTAGTACGTCCATTTCCGTTTTATCTTTTTTTTAAGTACTTATTTTTTTTTTTTTTATAATTCAATTTTTCTGCTAATTTACGTGATTTTAAGTGGTTATTTCTTTACTATTATTTAAATTTTGTTGCTGTAAAATAAAAAAAATTGTTTTTCATATCACTTGTTAAAAAATCGTTTTTACGAATGTTGATGTGGATGTGTTAAGCGGATGGTAAGTTTCGCGTGTTTTATTAGATTTATATGTTGTACAACACCTTTTGATGGCAAACACATAAATTAACTATCAGAGAAACAATTAAAGCGTCGAGAATAAATAAAACTAGCCGGACCCGTGCGCATCTTGCGCAAAAAATAACAAAACATACGTGGCGCCAGTCGGTATGGTTTGTGCTGTCACGCCCATTTTAAAAAACTTATTATTTATTTGGTTTGGTGGAACTTATGGAACTTTCAATGAACTACCTATATGTTTGACAAAGATATCGAATAAAATGTTTTTATTATACCTATGTATATAGGTATGTGCATTATATTTTTATATAGTTTACATACATATATTTGTATGTACATACATATATGTGGTCCCTGCCGACTTGGGTAATTTTTTCCACACGTTTGCCTTGGCAAGCAAATCAGTGGTCGAAGCTTAATCGATTTATCTGCTACAGTTCCTGAGTTTTGACTTATAAATCTTTGAAAATTTTCCCCTCTTGGCCAATTTTTTTAAATTTCAGCATATTTCCTCATAACGGCATAAGGTCATTGCATGGAGGAAATTCTATCACTCGGGCTTTATTAGTGACTTAATTATCATGTTATACGTGTTTTTCGATACATATGCCTTATTTTCAATCCCAACCTTCTCTGTTCCTATTAGAATCTTAGTAACAAATTTCATTAAAATATTTCTATTTTTGCGCCAGTTAGATTATGTACGACCGGCCGTTCAATCAATTTTTTTTTTCATCGTGATCGTGTTGATTTATGTAAGTCCATATCTATCTCAATATTTTATGGTCTTACGTACAACCGTTATTTGATCAAAACTATAAATACATGTACATATATTGTACTACGAACAGCTGTGTATAAATAAGCACATCCCATGCTGAAAAACCCCCATTCAGCGTAAGTATGAATACACATGTGTTCGCCTAAAATAATGTGATGTTTACATACAAACATACAGCTGAAGCTTATAAATGTGTTTTAAAATATACACGACTATTCATTTGGGGCGACATCTACATTTGAAATTTGTATTTAACACTGCACTCTTGTTAGAATAAAATAATTCTGAAGGCATAGTTTTAGGCGCAAATCCTTTAGTTTAAAACATTTTATTTTTACAAAATACTATTAGAAAAAAAGTACCACGCCCAATAAAACACCGTTTCGCATGCATAGCTAATTAATACCTTTAAAATGATGACTTACTTATTAATTTTGGTAAATTATGTGAGCAGAAAAAGGGATATTTATAAAACACCAATTAGAAATAATATATATGATAATCATTTATGCAAAACAATCAAATGCAACTCTTTGTTGATCGCCGCAAATTGGTCTGATAAAACAATTTAAAAAATTATTTTATGCTCCGTAAATAAGAAAATAAATTTAAAAAAATATATATAAGTATACACCCTTGAGGATTTTACAAAAATTGTAACCTTTTTTAAGACACGGTGAGCTTAAACAACTTATTATGAAAAGTCAAAGTAACCAAGATATTATTTCATGGTTGTATTCTTGGACATATTAGAAGATGTTCTGAGCCAAAATTGAAATCATTCATCGGACACATTTTGAGAAATTCCATGTTTTTTTTAAAATGGTCAATTTTTTCTTTTCATGCGAGCCCCTGTTCTTTTTATGGCACCCACGGTAAAATGACTGTTCTGTTCTTCTAGTATATAAGTGTATAGTAAAATTCATTACAGTAAAAATACATTTTAAGACGTTTATTATTTATTATTTATAATATTTTAATATAAACATAAAAAGGTTGACAGTTTTTTTTAAATATGAAGAATATTATACTCACATACAGTTTTCTTCAAATTCTCCATATAATTTGGGTTATTTGGTCTAGTTCGATACTTATAATCCCATGTTTTTTTGAAATCATAATGCACAGCCTCCATGGCTTGCTCTGAATGATACCCTAATCCTATTCCCTGCCTTGAACAAAAATCTTCTATATGAAAAAAAAACAACTGTATGCACTTTTGGGGTTATGGGTATAGAAAGATCGTTGTCACTCTTTCGGAAATTAGAAATACAGTTAATATAATTACTTTTCAAATCAATAGTGAAGCAAGATTCGACCACTGAATGAAAATCGTTAAAAGCTTTTACGTATTTTAGGCGCTCTAAAGGAAATATACTTCTTAATACATCGGTGTTTTCCAATAATTTCTTACAACTATTCGCATCAAAACCTGAGCAACCACGAAAAATCTTTTATTGGACATAGAACTTCTCAGCCCACATTAACGCAATAGTTGGAAGAAATTATTGGAAAACACCGATGTATTAAGATTTAGAGCGCCTCAAATACTTAAAAACTTTTAACGATTTTCATTCAATGGTCGAATCTTGCTTCACTATTGATTTGAAAAGTAATTATATTAATTGTATTTCTAATTTCCGAAAGAGTTACAACGATCTTTCTATACCCATAACCCCAAAAGTGCATACAGTTTTTTTTTCATATAGAAGATTTTTGTTCAAGGCAGGGAATAGGATTAGGGTATCATTCAGAGCAAGCCATGGAGGCTGTGCATTATGATTTCAAAAAAACATGGGATTATAAGTATCGAACTAGACCAAATAACCCAAATTATATGGAGAATTTGTAGAAAACTGTATGTGAGTATAATATTCTTCATATTTAAAAAAAACTGTCAACCTTTTTATGTTTATATTAAAATATTATAAATAGTAAATAATAAACGTCTTAAAATGTATTTTTACTGTAATGAATTTTACTATACACTTATATACTAGAAGAACAGAACAGTCATTTTACCGTGGGTGCCATAAAAAGAACAGGGGCTCGCATGAAAAGAAAAAATTGACCATTTTAAAAAAAACATGGAATTTCTCAAAATGTGTCCGATGAATGATTTCAATTTTGGCTCAGAACATCTTGTAATATGTCCAAGAATACAACCATGAAATAATATCTTGGTTACTTTGACTTTTCATAATAAGTTGTTTAAGCTCACCGTGAAGAGAGAAATAAATACATATGTACCAGAGAAGCCTTTTCCAATTATCAATTAATAAATAAGAGAGCAAAGAACGGTGTTGATAATGAGATGAGAATCAGAAACGATGTATCCAAACCAAATTTGACAAGGGATGACGGAAAATCGTTCCACAATACATACATCATATTCCTACCCTCTCGGAAAAGTAAGCAACCAATAAATAAGAATCAGAAACATTCGACTACGGAAGATTCATTTACTTTGAAATTAAGGCTTTGTTCAGAAACTCAGTTTGAAGCGCAACCTGCTTTTGAAGTATAAGCAGAGCGTTCATAAACGTAAATTTTACATGAAGCGTCGCTCATCACAATCATCAAAAAAAAAAATAACTACAGCCGCTGTTGCGTTTCATGCTGCGTTTCTGAACATACCCTAATTATACAATGACTCCAAAAAGAGATTTGAAGTGTTTAGATAATCGGGTCGGAACATTTAGATTGACTTCTATGAGAAGAGGTGGACTTAGAATCGATAATTTCAATAACTTAACTATACATGATCAGCCTCATAAATCTATACATATAATAAAATTGTAACAGGTCGATGTCTGTACATTGAAGATATTCAAGAGAAACTGATAGGAGAGGTCGTTATTGGACCAGAGGAACCCAAATCTACAATTTTTAGAATTTTTGTCTGTCTGTCCGTCTGTATGATTGTACGCGCATCACGTAAAAACAGCTGAATAGAATTGCATGAAACTTTCACCATTCTATCACTTAACGCCTAACTTCATATTCAGGACAACTTTCATTTGGATATCTCATCCAGTTCCCGAGTTATTGACCAAAATGTGGGAAAAATGTGACCAAAAATGTGTTTTTTTACCATAACGCCCGCGTCACACAAAAACGACTGCATAGAAATGAATGAAACTTTCAATAATCATTTTCTAGACGTCTCTCCTAAAATTTAAGATATCTCTCACCACGATATCTCACCCGGTTCCTAATTTATTGACCTAAATGTGGCCCCAGGGTGACTGTATGGTAGGCATAGGGATAGGGATAGGGATGTAGATAGGGATACGGATATTCAGAAAATTGACAATTATTTAGTATTCGCAGACATTACTATCGATTTTAAGATAATGGTGAGCAACACGGTAATCTAGAACATTTTCTTTAGGCTTTATAATAATAAATTCACCGAACTGAGTCTTTTTCGAAGAGTTGGACGTAGGGTACCATTTTCTACCGACAAAAGAATCTTTTAGGATCAGAAAATGAGCTCATTTATGATTATTTTAAAGGTGCAGAGGGGTCGAAAAAGACTCAAATATGATCAAACAATTCATAAAATGCTAGGTGGAGCAATAAGACATGCCAACAAAAAAAAAATAATAATTTGCATAAAACGAAAAAAATCTCAAGCGATTGAAGTGGTCTCGAAACTATCTCTTGCCGCGTTCAAGGTCAAGATTTGCCATTTGTAATTTTACTGCACAACTCATTCGTCCTTCCTATCCAATTTTAGGGATTTTTGTGCAAATCTTATGGAATTCATTCAAACTAAACGGCGCAACGTTAGCCGGCGAGACCATTCCAAACACGATAACGACCGCGGAATTTGTCTAATAAATGTTGCGGCAGTCAATTTCAAAGAAGAATCCGGTAGGTTGGAAGGGTTGGGACAGATAAACAATAATTTGATTAGTGCAAATCAACTAAAGGGGGACGTCCCGAACCCCAAACCCCCATCGGCAAGTTGAGTACAAATGCAGTTTATTGCCTCTTTTGTGCTTATCAATGCAATTTCGCTGACGTTTTGTTGATAAGCCTTAAATGCACTTGCAAACTATTTCTTTCTAAGCATTCCTATACTCAGCTGTAGGTACTTAGTGCACAGACTACACCATTTCAAGCTGTACTTCAGAAAATTCATCTACACTTGGAAAATTTCTGAAATACATTTGAAATTTTCTGAAATATGTACACTTGGAAATTTCTAAAGTACAACTTGATATGCTGTAGTATATTTTTGTCCACGTGACGGTTAGCGGTACAATCTGAAAGAAGCTGAAAATAATTCTATAAAACTTTAGGTGGGGTACCGAAATTTGACCTGGTACACTAGTACGTATACATTTCTCGTTCCATTTGTGCTTTTAAGCAATTGAGAGGTGGGTAAATGTCTTTAGTATTCACTTGTGTCCGCCCCGGCTTTAGCTATCTCATCTGCCGTCTCGTTTCGCTCGATTCCCTGCATGTTGCTCAGTATTGAGTTTATGTAACTGAAATCTATCAATGTTTTCGACTGAATGACGTCATAATGACATCAATCGATAGATTCTCACATGCTTTTTAGGTGGTAACAAAGTATGAAACGATTATTATGACGTCAATTTAAACGACAATTTTCCCGATTTTGTTACAGAAATTCACTTCAGGTCTATTCGAACAGGCTTCCTCTATCTTGACCCTGCGCTACCTCGAGATCAGTCAAGTTGTTGTCGCAGATTTATGTAGTTGCTGCTGTTTGGCACCATTTTATATAAATTTAAACAGATTTTTTTTTAATTTTTCTACATTTATTTTAATGCACGCCAGTTTAGATTTACATAATTTTGTCATAATTATCAATTACATGTACTTATAAAATGTTTTAAATTTTGAGTTTATTCATAAATACTCATATTACATAACTACACACCTACATTCTTCTTATGCATACTTCTTATTCGCTTTCTATTTCATGTATACTTTATAGATCTCTCTTTTATCGCTCATTCTTAAACGCTTAGTACATACCAAAAATATTCAAAATCATAATTACTCATTATACATATATGTATGTACATACGTACTTGTAAATAGTTTTATCTTGCTGCAGACTTTCAAATTATAGTTTTAGTAGAATATTTTAATTCTCTTCGTTACTTCTGTAAAAAAAAAAAACAAAAAAACAAGTAAGGAAGCCTAAGTTCGAGTGGAATCGAACATTAGATACTCAGCTGTATACTTTCATTGTTTGTTTGCGTTTCATGGAAACCCGCTGTAATTTATATAAAGCGAGTGCTGCATAAGTGGGCGTAGCCACGCCCATTTTCAAAATGTGTACCAATCATCCAACTAAGCATATAAATATTACTGTTAGTGCAACATTTCATTCCTTTATAACTTCTAGTTACAAAGATGTCACGTTACAAATTCCCAAAGGGTGTTCCAGAAATATCTTTGTTAAAAAGTAGGCGTGGTCATAAACCGATTTTAATAAATTTTTGCGTGTCTATTAACATAAGTTATAAAAGTGTATAAACCAAGTTTCGTCATAATATCTCAATTATTTGTCGAGTCATAGGCTAAGAAATCTCGTATATTCCTTTGTCTAAAAAGAGGTGGTGCCACGCCCATTTTCCAAAATTTTTATATTTTTTGTTTCCGGTCTATTGTGGAACTCATGCCACAAAATTTCAATGAATTATCTTTATATTTGACAGAGATATCGCTTAAAATGTTTTTATTAGGCCACTTTATAATACCCATATATAAAATTGGGCGTGGTCGTCAACCGATTTTGGCAATTTTTAGTTCAAACATTTGCCTAAGTAAGTACATCACGCATACCAAATTTCATCGATATATTTTTAACGGTTTCTGAGTTATGACTCATAAAACTTTCAATGTTTGCCCCTTAATAAGTGGGCGTGGCACCGCCCATTTTCCAAAATTTTTGTGTTTTCTGTTTTATGTCCATAGTTGAACTCATTCGACAAAATTTCAGTGATATATCTTTATATTTGACAGAGATATATCTTAAAATGATTAGGTCACTTTATAATACACATATTTAAAAGTGGGCGTGGCCGTCAACCGATTTTAACAATTTTCCATCCAAATGTTTGCCTAAGTAAGTAAATCACGCATACCAAATTTCATCGATATATCTTCAATGGTTTCTGAGTTATGACATATAAAACTTTCCATGTTTGACCCTTAATAAGTGGGCGTGGCACCGCCCATTTTCCAAAATTTCATCAAATTTCTTTATAGGGGCCTGAGCTCAACACGTGGGTAAAATTTCATCGCTCCAGCTATATTAGTGACTGAGATACCAAATTTCCGATTTTTTCTATATAGGAAAAGTGGGCGTGGTCATGGTCCGATTTCGCCCATTTTCAATACCAACCGTCCCAGTCTCGATACCAACTTGCATTTCAAATTTCATCAAAATATCTCAATTTTTGCGCGAGTTAGAGTGTTTACAGACGGACGGACGGACGGACGGACATGGCTCAATCGATTTCTCTTTTCACCCTGATCATTTTGATATATATAAGTCTATATCTATCTCGATTATTTCATTCTGTTACAATCCACCGTTATGTGATTAAAACTATAATACTCTGTGTACTAGTACAGCTGAGTATAATAATAAGTCCGGTTTTATGATTATCCAGTGATAAAACTTTTTTCAATAATTTAGTCATCAGCAAATTCGAAGAGAAGCTTAGCATGTTTACATATGTATATTAAACACATGTTTTACATCATGGGTAGATCTTTATATTAATTTTTATTTTATTTTATTTTATTTTATTTTATTTTTTTTTCACATTTCTATTTTAATTACTTTGTTAATTAACATCTAATTTTACGTTTTTACGCTTACATAAAAAACACGAGGATACGATTTGTGAAAGTTTAATTTTATTTCTTAACTTTTCTACATTCCTTAATTTTACTTAGTATTATTTGCAGTAGTTAAGTTACATAAAATTTATAAGCAGACAGTTAAGAAATATCGCTTCGTTAATAATTTAATTTACTTAATAATGTATATATTTTTAACAACTAAAGCAAATAGCATTTAAATAAAAGGTCGCCGAAAATATTAACAATCATTTAAATCATTTTATTTAATAATATTGCGAAATGTTTCTTAATTAATGTAAGTCTACAGATTACAAAAAAATATGACTAATAAAGATATACAATTTGAGCAAAAATAAATTTTAAAATGTAAAAATTAAAATTAAATAAGAGCTTAATTTGTTAAATTTATTTTATTTTTAATAATTATTAATTTTTTAACATGCTTATGTGAATATATATATTTGGAAAATTAAAAGAAAATTAAGAATCACGTATGCACAGAAGAATATTTTTATAATAGAAAACAAAAATAAATCGAACTAAATTTGTATTAATATGTATTAAAATATACTTGTGTGTGCGTTAGGGTGCGCAAGCATTTGTTATATAGTCAAAACTATAAATAAACAAGTAAGGAAGCCTAACTTCGATTGTAAACGAATATTATATACTCAGCTGTACGCTTTAATTGCAATTAATATTTTTGATAAAAATTCGACGTCGATTTCGCTTAATTTTTGGACATGTATTAATACTAATAACAAAAGCGTGTGTACCAATAATTTTTATATATCTATCTAGACTATTTCGTGGTGCTACGTACTGCCGTTATGTCATCAATACTATAATACACTGTGTGCTACGTTCAGCTGAGTATAAAAATGAATAAGTGATGAGCCTAAAAGTATGGTACAACTAAAGCGTGCTTTTATCTCCTTACTTACGCCTTACTTTAGTAGCATTTTTTTTAACTTTTTAAGACCAAAAAACATACGGAATGCAAGATTAATCTGCGTATTTCAAAATCTCACTGACAGTTTTCGAATTTGTTTTTTATATATATGTATGTATTTGTTTCTGCTTTGCTGTTTTGTGTGTTGCTGCTTAATTGGAATGTCCAATGCCTGTGTTTGTAATGTATGTATGTATACAAGACAAACTAATGTATAAATGTGTATTTAGTTAAAAATTACTTATAAAAATATATATCTGTGTATGTATGTTTGCACGCTCTTTTTCTCAATCATCCATCTCTCTAATCATTACTTCTGCCTATCCGGTGGCTCCGAGTTGTTTGTTGCTTTTACATGTTCTACATATTTATTCAATTCCATAATTCTGAACCCATAACGGAGAACCCTCTAGTGATATACACATGTATGTATGTGTATGTAAGTAAATATGTGCGGAAGATATAATATTGCTTTGCAAGCCATTCTCATAGACTTCGTTGCAGGCAATACCAGCGAACTTGATGCCAAGGCACAACACACATTCAGCTTTAGTTCCCAGTTATTGGTGTAGTTGTTGTTGTAGCCACCAAGTAACAATTCTTTGCCAGATGAATCCCGTACGCTCAGGCACTAGTCCCTTCTCATGCTAGCTGCTGAGTTATTTAGTTTCCAGTTTTTTATTTCGGTGCTCGAATTCAGATCAGTTAATTTATTCAATTCCTGGGCATTGGTCCAAGACGAAACCAGTCTATAACTTCCTTACGTAAATCATATTTACTCAGATCAATTTGAAAGCCGCCCAATAATTCATTCTCTTGCAGCGTGTCATGTGACCAAACAGTGACGTGCAATATTCGATTTTGTATATACTCCAATGGCATGCGATACTCAAGCTGGAAGCGGAATAGATTAAAACATACATATGTATATATGAGAAAAGTATGGAGAAACAAAATTTGTTTATGTACATGACACTGATACGGGAAAGCAAAATAATTTGTTTGCTGTTGTTGTGAATATATCGTCGCTCCCAACGAAGACTAGCACGGTTCAGTTAGCGTGGAAGACTAGCACGGTTCGTTGTTCGCGTGGAAGACTAACACACTTCGTTGTTCGCGTGGAAGACTAGCACACTTCGTTGTTCGGGTGGAAGACTAGCATGCTTCAGTTCTCTGCGTGGAAGACTAGCATACTTCAGTTCTCTGCGTGGAAGACTAGCATGCTTCACTTGTTTGGGTGGAAACTAACATACCGCTGTTTGTTAGAAATAAGCTTAGGGGTTAAGCACATAAGGAGGATTGTCCGAGGAGTGAAAGATATTTTATAAGTAAGTGCAAGAACAATAATTCATACTGCAATAAAACTTTAAACAGGAACCTTCAGCCAAACTATATGAAAAGTATCGTTAGTTATTACTCGGAACTCTATATTTATATATCGTCGCTCTCAACGAAGACTAGCACGGTTCTATTTTTTTAAAAACATTGTGCACACTTTTTGTGTAGTACCAAAGCACTAGTCATATCTACATATATATAAATATAGAGTTGCGAGCAATAACTAATGCGGTGTTTTATTTGATGCGAAATCCAGGTTTTATTTGCACAACATATGCACATACTTAAAAGTAGGCCTAGTACAAGTCTAGGAATATTTGAAACTCATATACTTTTCATATAGTTTGGTTCCTGTTTAAAGTTTTATTGCAGTATGAATTATTGTTCTTGCACTTACTTATAAAATATCTTTCACTCCTCGGACAATCCTCCTTATGTGCTTAACCCCTAAGCTTATTTCTAACAAACAGAAGTATGTTAGTTTCCACCCAAACAAGTGAAGCATGCTAGTCTTCCACGCAGAGAACTGAAGCATGCTAGTCTTCCACGCGAACAACGAAGTGTGCTAGTCTTCCACGCAGAGAACTGAAGTATGCTAGTCTTCCACGCGAACAACGAAGTGTGCTAATCTTCCACGCAATGAACGAAGTGTGTTAGTCTTCCATGCGAACAATGAACCCTGCTAGTCTTCGTTGGGAGCGACGATATAAGCTGGTCGATCTACATATGTGTTTCTGATAAATTCTGATATGATAATAAAGACACCATCAAAACAAATGGGAGGTTGAGAAAAGTTTACGTTAAAAGGTAGTGGCCTACGGGCAGGAAAACTGATGTACTTAGAAGAACCTCCGAGAGACTTTTTCATATTTTGATGGGTATATCTTTAGGGCATTCACAACCTGTCATATTGCGTCATATCGTCATAAGTCATAATATTTTGTTGTTTCATTCTAGGCTGTATGTGTACTAAATAAATACAACTCTGTACGATATGTTTTTGGGTTGGGGTATTTGATAAGCTGTTTTTGTTTACTTCTTCACTGCTTCGGAAAAGTTTTTTATAACTCTTTCCGTAAAATATTTTAATATGACATATGACTTTATGACACTTTGTGAATCACCTACTTATTTTTTCAACCAAATTAATTACACATGGATGAGGAATCAGTATTTGTTATTTTAAGTGCTTTTACCGTTTCCATAAAGCTGGGCACGCAAGTTTTCCGCACTACTTTCGTTTTACGTTTCGTCACTTTGGTGGCATCCGGTTTGAGATAACATTTCACGTACGTATTCGGCTCTTGTCCACCCTGCAACATGGGCAAACCCTTGGCGTGATGAATCTATAAAAGAAAAATTGTTAGATAAGTTGCAGCTTTTAACGTTTACATTTTTATTCTCCGACTTACCATCACTGTTAAGGCACCGCGGCGATATTGCAATGAGATTTTGATCTGACCAACTTCATAGGCATTCTCGCAGGCTGGCGGTTTTATTTCTGCAAATGAGAAGTAATTTTTATTAAATGTATGAAAATGTGATCTGTTCGTCTCTCGGCACGCTTTTCTGCCTTACCGAAATCGAACCCAAATTTAAACTCGAACTCACCTCTAACTTTCGATACCGTCAGCTTAGCTTCCTGTTGATCGCGCAGCAACGGATGAAAGAACGTATAAACCAAATCCGAGTGGGCGATCTCATCCGCTGAATTGAAAAGTGAGATGAGAAAACGTTGTATCTGTGGCAGGCGACGCTCGGCGACTGATTTAATATTGGAGCGGCCGACATGCATGCCGCTTGGTAAACTGCAAAGAGCAGAAGAAGAGAAGGGGGAAGTTAAAAAGACTTTGAAAGATAGTTAAGAGTAAAAGGAGGCGAATGTAAGAGGTTTTTGTGAAAAAAAAACAACTGAAAGAAAAAATGCGCATAGGTACACTTTCAAAGAGATACAACAACAGAATGCAAAACCGCAGCCAAAAGACGATAACAAAATATTTGGATATGTAAAAAATTATCGCGCAAACAAAATTTATAATGAAATATGAATCACGAAAAACAAAAAAAAAAAAAAAAAAAAACAACAACAAAAAAGAACAAACAAAAATCAAGTCAACTGAATTGTATCGCATTGCATATCATACTACGAACGGTGGGCCCAATAGATGAATTTGATAAGCTGAGCGGGGCTAAAGGAAATATTGCAAGTACGAAGGGGCCGCGTCGTGGCAAGTAAAATATATTTTTTTTACAATTTTAGCGTTTTAAATAAATATTAAATTAAATAAGAAGGTAAGATATATCTACAGTAGAAGGTTAGTGGGAAAGTAAAAATAAGAGAGTGCAGCGTCGTAGAAGAAAAGAAGATCCAAAAGCAAATATTATTGTAAATAAAAGAGTACTTTATGCTGAGAGCAAACGAACAATAAAAAAAAAAAACAAAACAAAAAAAAAACAGTTGTACACAGTTATTGTTTTTGATTGTTGTTAACAAACAGCTGTGCTCAGCTAACTAGCCAAGCGAAGAAGCGAACTGTTCCAAAGGCTTTTGTCATTCGATTTGATAAGCTTATTGGATACAGACACGGCCAAATGCGATGCGATAATTCCAAGTAGTAAATATATTTTTAAACAAAAACAATCGTAAACAACAACCAAGAAAAAAGGAATGGCACGCTTCCAGCAAACGAAAAAAAATAAATTAGAATTGAAATTGATTTTTTTTAGATAACGCGGCACGATGAATTAATCATAAAACGTGATAAGCGCTGTGATATCAGTTATTAAAATAGAAGAGTTAAAAAAAATAAAATAAAAAATGAAAATATAGATCAAACAAAAATTGCACGTATGCAACTCGAAAAAATTTTGGGAAAAATTTAATTGTTTGTATAAAAAAATGTGTTGACGAGAGAGCTGAAAAATCGATTTGTAAAAAGAATTGGAAAAAAATAAACAAGATACAATTATTTTTACGAAATAATGGCTAAATTAAATAATGTAGTGAAAACGGGCACTAATAGCAATGCAGGTAATGCATAAGAGATTTCCACATAAAGAAATCTGCAACAAATGCATATTTTTAATTTCCTTCTGCTCTCACAAACGCAGGTGACAAATGGGCTATTGCTGTGCTGGCAACTGGCGGTGTAGTTATTTGCCTGATCCTTACGTTGATGGGCATTAAAATTTGGTGGTCCAAACGTCGTTTAACATTCGATCATAACAGAACAAATAATGGTGCAGCAGGCGGTGCCACGCCAACAGTACCTTTGCGTGCGCGAAAAAATCGCGATAAGCGCATAACACATGAGGTAAACAGAGAAGAGGCCTTAGGCAGAGGGTATCTAAATTGAAAAAAAAAATTAAAAAAAAAAAAACGTATCAACTGATGCAGGAGTGTTTCAGTTCTAGCATAAATATTCTTCAACTACACTCTCAAGTTCATCTTCAACAGTACCCACTCCGAATACATTCGGTATTTTATTGTGCTGCGTTAGAACCTTCCGAAAATTGTGATTTAAAACAAACAATAAAACTTTTTGATGAAGAACCATTTATGGAGCAAGTTATGTGGTTGTATTGGTTGAAAGGTCGCGGTTTCGATTTTTGATCGAACTAAGAACTTGTAGAGATTGAGCTTGGCATAAACTCTTTAGAACTATGTATGTATGTATGTATGTATGTATATAAGCGTCATGGAATTAAATTATGTACATATATTATATGTAAAACATATTTATAGAATTATGAATTTGCTAAAGTAAATGAACGATATGTATGCATAAAGGTCTGTATGTACACAATAAGGTATACGGATATACATAGTGGGGTGGGGTATAACTCTTCAATTTTTGCAGCTAAAATTCTGAAATTTTGGATTTAGAGTATTTATTGAACACAAAGCGCTGTCAGCGAAAATCATCGATATCGGATGACGATAACATAGAGATCCCATACCGCGATTTTGGGCTAAGGAAAAATAGTACCTACATTCTAGTTCTTCTATACCGGAAGATAAGTTAATATTTAAAAATATTGTTCCTATATGTACTGACTTATCTTTAAGAAATTTGCGAACAAATTTAAGATATATTGTACACAGCAGAAGACAATCGCGAAAATATGCGATTTTGGGCATTCAGCCTCCATAACCAGAAATCAAGCTACATATGTATATCTCGAAAATAGATCATCCGATTTTAATTCTGATTTGATACCTGGATTCAGCATAAAATTCTGCTCCAACTCGATGTGGGCCTGGGTTGTTTTTTTTGTCGATTTTTGCCCAATTTTTATTTTCAAAAAAAATCTTGTCCATAGAAACCAAATTACGGAACATCAAAATTAATTTTAGACAAATGTCGTGAAGGAGTTTTCTACTCAGAAAATGAGAGGAATCCAAATTTCGATGGCGCGATATCGATTAATTTCGCTCCATACAAATCGCCCCACCCTAGTATATATGTATCTACATACATATATTGTTTCATCAGCCGTTTGGCGCATACATTCTTTTCGCTGGAGCTTCTTGTTACTTTACAGATAAAAAAAAAATAAATATATAAAATGGCAACAGAAACGAAACAGACTTTTCCGCATGTTTTCTTAGTTAGTTTGTTTACATAAGTAGTTTGTTACTAAATATTTATGTGACTCATATTCATGAACCAAGTTAAGAAATGGCGCAATGTAAAATTAAAGATTCGCACTTTGGCTTGTAGCATTGCACACTTGCATATATAGTATGATTATATGACTGTTATCATAATTACAATCGTAGACAGATAGTTATGTATGACAAATTCCACACCAATGTACATAGATATATGTATATGTACTACTACAACCTATTTAAAAATTACCTTCATATTTTGCTGACTGATTTGGCTTATCAATTCAGTTTTCCTCTTTTTTTCGATTTCTCTACGTGTTTGAATATATGTATGTACCCACACATGATTCTGTGTATGGTGTATGTACCTCTACATGTCTTTTTCCAAATATGTACATTAAGGTGAAGTGAAACATGGGTACGTTCATGAAAATGTATAATTGCAGCAGTACAGCAACCCCGTTGCTTATTTTGCACTTGCCTGCTGATACTCAGCTGATATATTGCTATAACAGCATTATTAAAAGTATTTGCAATTAATTTCTGTTATTAAAATTACATTATTGCAAGCAAAATTACAGACACAAATTTTCTGTTGCCGATTATTCAAGCAAACTGCACGGTTGATGTATCAAACGAACGTTTGACTTTTGCAGGTGTTGCCACAAACACGCGAAGAACGTGATACTTGCAACACTGCGGTTCTGATTGCCGTCGCGAACGTACCCCATTTCTTTTGGAAATTCAATTTGTTCCAAAGCCAGAACGGCACCTTTCTAGCCCAGTAATATGCCTGTAAAATTTTATTGACCTACTCGCATGTCTAGAGGTGCCCCCAGCCCCACAAAGTTGAAAAATAGCACGATCTGGTACAAATGTTGAATTTCTAAAAATATAAAATCAAAAAACGAAGTATGAGGATTGATAAAGATGGCTAAGCTGAGTATTAAAGTGAATTTTTTTTTTTTTTTGGAAAAAATAACAACAAAAGTTTTTAAAGGTCAAAGTTTATATTGTGCAGTTTTTAAATTGCAATTACTTAAAAACTACTGAACCGATTTCGAATATTTTTATACCATTCGATAGGTAATTCCGTTTAATTTGATATACATTTTATGTGGGTTCCATAATACACCCCTGCGGGGGTCAAACCCCCTTTTACCCTCCTTTCTTTTCATATACAAAATGTATACCAAATTAAAGGGAATCAAAATACCTATCGAATGGTATAAAAATATTTGAAATCGGTTCAGTATTTTTTAAGTAATTGCAATCTAAAAATGCATAATATAATCTTTGACCTTTAATAACTTTTGTTGTTGTTGTTTCCAAAAAAAAAATTTCACCTTAATACTCAGCTTAGCCATCTTTATCAATCCTCAGACTTCGTTTTTTGATTTTATAATTTTCAAAATTTCATATTTGTGGCAGATCGTGCTTATTGCTTTCAACATTGCGGGGCTGGGGGCAGTTCAAAACGTCATCCTATCGCCATAAAATTTTGTGGGGTTCATTAACTCGTATAAAGGCAAATTTTCATTGCTGGTACGTTCAAACAAAGAACAAAAAAAAATCTCCATATGATTTCACTCCACCTTAATGTACATACATACTTACGTACCTACATATCGTCGCTGCGCCAACAAAAAGAGCTATACGTTTTTCAGCAACTTTTCAGGAGAGCAAAAAACCCGTTTTCTGGTGATCCTAGACAATATTTTTTCTAGTTTTAATTGTTAACTAATGATACTACACATATGTAATAGACTTGTGCAATTTTTTTTTACTTTTTTTGACCAACCACTTCGCATGAAGCATTTGCGCCGTTTTACAGCGCATAGCTCTTTTTACAAATTGTTTAAATTTGCTAGTGGGGGTAAGAAATCGTGAAAGATGTGTATACAATTCTTCGCTAGGGTCCGATGCAATTAGCGATAGCTTGGAAATGCATTATTTAATTGACCAGTGCCCCTCCTATTTTGAAAATTGGTCACATACGCTTTTTTTAAATAATTTTTTTACACAAAAATAACCTGAAATTAAAAAACAATTATACGAAAATAGATGTATAACTGATTTTACAGAGCATTTCTACTACTGAGAGCATATAGCTGTGTTTGATAACTTCTAACCAAAGAAGGATATCAGAAAACGGGAAATGCAGAAATGTGGCTAGCGGATAGCGCTAAATAAATATGTAATAAAAAAAATCGAAAAAAAAAAAACATATAACTGAATTTGTTGGCGCAGCGACGATATGTTTCTTTGTTGTAATTTTTATCAATTATTTTCAATTCTTTATTATTTAGATTCATGAGCCCGTTGAAATTCATGGCATTTTTCGTCGTCGACAGGAAAGTGATTTAGATATTATACCAACGAAACAATTACCACGTAAGTACGATAGCTTAGCTTTATTTTACTAAACTAATTTTTCATCATCAGAATTCTCTACGCCAGTTGATGCATTTTATTTTATTTTACTTTTATTTGTTTAATTTTTTAATTTTTTTATTTATTTTATTTTATTTTTTATTTTATTTTACTTTGTTTTAATTTAATTAAATTTATTTTGTTTTATTTTGCTCTATTTTTTTATTTCACTTTATTTTTTAATTTATTTTTTATTTCATTTATTTTATTTTATTTTAATTTATTTTTTTTTTTCAATTTTACTTTTTTTTATTTTGTTTTATTTTATTTTATTTCATTTTACTTAATTTTTTATTTTTTTTTTTTTATTTTAATTTAATTTATTTTATTTTATTTTTTATATTATTTTATTTATTTTATTTGTTTTATTTATTTTATTTTATTTTATTTTATTTTAATTTTAATTTTATTTTATTTTATTTTACTTTATTTTTTTATTTTCTTTAATTTTAATGTATTGTGGAACGAATTTCCGTCATCCCTTGTCAAGTTTGATTTGGTTATAAACCGGTTTAGGCGATATGCCATCTTCATTATCTTGTTTCGTTCTCTTTAATTTTATTTTATTCTATTTTATCGTATTGCATTTTATTTTATTTTTATTTATTTTTGGGTTTTATTCATATTTTTGTAGTTTTTTCAATTTTTAATTTTTTTTATTTTATTTTATTTTAATTTATTTTTTTATTTTAATTTTTTTTTTAATTTAATTTTATTTTATTTTATTTTATTTTATTTTATTTTATTTTTTTATTTTTTTTATTTATTTTATTTTTTATTTTTTTTTTTTATTTTTTTGGTGTTATTCATTTTTTTGTAGTTTTTTTTATTTTTTATTTTATTTTAACTTATTTTATTTTAATCTATTTTATTTTACTTTAATTTATTTTATTATATTTTATTTTATTTTTTATTTTATTTTTTATTTTATTTTTTATTTTATTTTATTTATTTTTTGTTTTATTTATTTTATTTTTTTTATTTTCTTTAATTTTATTTTATTCTATTTTATTTATTTTATTTTATTTTATTCTATTTTATTTTTTTATTTTATTTTATTTTTTTATTTTCTTTAAGTTTATTTTATTCTATTTTATTGTATAGCATTTTATTTTATATAATTTTATTTTATTTATTTTATTTTAATTTATTTTATTTTATTTCATTTTTTTCATATTTTTTTCTTTATTTTATTTTTCATTTTATTTTATTTTATTTTTTTATTTTATTTTAATTTACTTTTGGGTTTTATTGATTTTTTTGTAGTTTTTTTTCATTTTTTTTTTTATTTTTTTATTTTATTTTAACTTATTTTGTTTCATTTTATTTATTTTATTTTATTTTATTTTATTTTATTTTACATTCTCTAAAATATCTATATATATAAGGATGAAAGTTTGTTTGTTTGTTTGTTTTTTTGTTTGTATGTTTGTTCCCTATGGACGCCGAAACTACCAGGCCGATCAAATTCAAATTTTGACACAATGATCACCTGGTATTAGATTAAAATTATGACCATATTTAATTCTGGTATCTCAACCCCTTCCCGAGATATAGGCCAAAATATGGACCCAGATTCCTCCGAAATATTTTTCTGCATTATTGGTATCAAATTAAAGGTATCAATCAGAGCTTCAATAGGGAGTTCATTCCATTCCAATTTTCCAGTCGGTTCTCTAGATAGAGACCAAAACGTGGACCCGGATGACCGCTAATATTTTTTCGTAATCTATCTCTATATATATAAGGATGAAAGTTTGTTTGTTTGTTTGTTTGTTTGTATAGTTTGTTCCCTATGGACGCCGAAACTACCGGGCCGATCATATTCAAATTTTGACACAATGATCACCTGGTATTAGATTGAAATTATGACCACATTTAATTCTGGTATCTCAACCCCTTCCCGATATATAGGCCAAAATATGGACCCAGATTCCTCCGAAATATTTTTCTGCATTATTGGTATCAAATTAAAGATGTTAATCAGAGCTTCAATAGAGAATTAATTTCATTCCAATTTTCCAGTCGGTTCTCCAGATAGAGACCAAAACGTGGACCCGGATGACCCCAAATATTTTTTCGCAATATTGGTATAAAATTAAAGGTGCTGATCAGGGTAGCCATATATATTTTACACTATACGGATATCTCAATCGGTTCCCGGGATTGAGGCCGAAACATGGACCTAAATAGCCCCCGAAATATTTTTGGCCATTATTGGTATCAAATTAAAGGTGCTGATCAGGGTATCCATATATATTTTACACTATACGGATATCTCAATCGGTTCCCGGGATTGAGGCCGAAACATGGACCGAAATAGCCCCCGAAATATTTTTGGCCATTATTGGTATCAAATTAAAGGTATCAATCAGAGCTTCAATAGAGAGTTCATTCCATTCCAATTTTCCAGTTGGTGCTCCAAATAGAGACCAAACCGTGGATCCGGATGGCCCCAAATATTTTTTCGCAATATTGGTATCAAATTAAAGGTGCTGATCAGGGTATCCATATATATTTTACACTATACGGATATCTCAATCGGTTCCCGGGATTGAGGCCGAAACATGGACCTAAATAGCCCCCGAAATATTTTTGACTATTATTGGTATTAAATTAAAGGTATCAATCAGAGCTTCAATAGAGAGTTCATTCCATTCCAATTTTCCAGTTGGTGCTCCAAATAGAGACCAAAACGTGGACCCGGATGGCCCCAAATATTTTTTCGAAATATTGGTATCAAATTAAAGATATCAATCAGAGCTTCAATAGGGAGTTCATTCCATTCCAATTTTCCAGTCGGTTCTCTAGATAGAGATCAAAACGTTGACCCGGATGACCCCAAATATTTTTTCGTAATATTGGTATCAAATTAAAGGTGCTGATCAGGTAGCCATATATATTTTACACTATACGGATACCTCAATCGGTTCTCGGGATTGAGGCCAACCAATGGGCCTAAATAGCCCCCGAAATATTTTTGGGCATTGTTGGTATCAAATTAAAGGTATCAATCAGAGCTTCAATAGAGAGTTCATTCCATTCCAATTTTCCAGTTGATTATCCAAAATATATTAGTAATCATGATGTACACCGATATGAGCACCGGATGGCCATGGAAAGTTGTTGATAAGGAACGTGAGACGGGGAGAGAGAGAGAGTAGTATAAGAGAGAAAGAGATAGGGGGAACGGGAAATGCTGACTGGTGGGGATAACGATAGGGAAGGGAGTGGCATAGTGTGATTTGTCGCAGCGAAGTGTGACGGGTATTTGCTAGTATTAAAATATTTCTAATAGTTTTCCCCTATTCACTTTTCAGCCGTTCGCATTCGCAAAATCGCCCAGAGCACACCGCTACTCTTTTCGCCGCCAACTTTACGTCACACGAATAAAACACAATGTGCATCACCAAATGAATCTCCGCAAGTGCCTACACCAACATTGAGTCTGGCCGAGGAACTGCCCACATTCGATGAATTCGAGCAAAAGTTTAGCGAAATGCAGATGAAAGAAGCGAAAAATATCGAAATATCGATGCCAGAATCAATTGAAAGTATACCAAAAATTCTTGAGCCGCCACCGCAACCACCGAAGCGTCTAAAACGACGCACATGCAACGAACAAAAGCTAATGGTGGGCATGAACAAGTTCATGAAAGCTAAATTATCAACAGTTGCCGTTGAATGTACGCAATCGCTCCAAAATCTGAATGAATCTCGTATGTCTGGTCCGGAGCATAAGGATAATGAATTCGTTGATACGAAATTGAACCTAAACAAATGCAATCCAAAGCGTTCGCATAGCGTAGAAGAGTTCGGCGAACGCCGACTAACCGGTTACATAAAGTATGAAGAGATTGATGTGGAGGGCCTTGAAGATTTTCGGCAAAAATGGGAGTCAGTGCAAATAAATCTGAATGTGGATAGTCCAATATCTTTTCAATGCCGTGATCGTGCAGACTATGAACACGCATACGAACACAAATACGATCGGCTAAACGGGGGAAGTTCTTGTGAGTTATGCACGATTGAAGACGGTTCGACTAGAGCTTACACCGTACAAAGTCCCTTCGAAGAACGGCGAAGCTGGCAGTTGGATGCACATTCTGCGCGAAATTATGGTACACCAGTATCACAGTCAACCATTGACTTCACCAGCGATGAAGAGTTCGCCAACGAGCTGGGTGGTAGCCAAACAATGCCTGCAGTACAACCAGTCTCTGCAGTGACGAACAGCAGTAGCCAAAATGGCTCAGGTAGTCTTATCCTGGCTACGAATAGCTCAGCTCCGCATTCGCCTTTTAATTTGGATCATTCACTTAACCCAAGCAGAATAGAGGACACAACGTGGTGTGAGCTGGAGGCAAATATAAAGCAAGATGAACGTGAGAAAAGTCTTTGGTTCGAGATAGAAAAAGATCTTGATCTCAACGGAGATTTTGTGACCAACATTGAGGATGAATTTAATAAAATTCGACACTCATACGAGCAAAACGAAGCAGCCTTTCTCGAAAACAATGGCACTTTGAAACGTCTACCTGAACAGGTTTGCATAGCTTCGCCTGAACCAGAAGGTTTTGGCAAAAACATTGATGAGGATTGGGCCAGCTTTGAGAGTTTAGCGCAAAGCCCAATCATACAACCAACAGCAGAAGTAGCACGAGGCAAGCCAGTAGTGCAATTTAACTTTGCTGACTTGGCGGACGTACTACATGTCGACGAACTGATCCCGACTAAAGAGCCACGGCCAGCAAGTTTTGTACGTACAAGTGCAAAGTTTACAAGACAATTATCCAATATCGAAGATGTAGAGGAGCCCGTGTCTCCTGTGTGCAGAAGAGGCGTCATTTCATGCGAGGAGAACCCGGATGGGGTAGATTTTAGCGCAGACTATGTGCATGAACACAATAAGCATAGCATATTCGAACCGGTGCCCGAACCACTCATCGTACAAACAAAAGCACGAGCTCGACCCAGACCACGACAGAAGGTCACATTCGACATTAGCAGCATACAGTATATTCAGTCATCCAGAGAAAATGAGGATGTAACAGACGAGGAACGTTCTGGCACTGACTTTCAATCACCAAAAAAGACACCGGACAGTAATAAAGATACAGCTCCAATGAATTTCCCCGCGGCAGTGCAACGCATTACCAAAATCCATGCTCATGTCACGCAGTGCAGCGAGGTTGAGAGTAACGCACCCGAAAATGAAACGGATACCACGCCATTTCAATTTTCTTCCCCTAGTATATCAATTCTCCCGCTCATCGTCCCTAAACCGAATGAAAAAGCAGAGATAGACGTGAATAATTTCTGGCTGCCGGTACAGCAAAGAGAAGAACAAACGCCAAAAATATGTATTTCGTCAACATCGCCAACACCATCAACAACGTTGCAAACATTTCTCGATCTGACTGAATCACCAATACCAGCCCGTCGCCAGCTGGCACCGAGCGCACTTGAACCCTCATCGACAGTTTCAAGTTCAACAACTGAAACCGAGCAAGAAGCCATGACACATTAGCCACAGTCTTATAATGTTAGCAGCATTAATCCACCAACAGCAGCGCGAAGACAATTCTTTGAGTCGAGTGGCGTCGGTAGTGCAACAGAAGCTTAAGAGATCGAGAGAATGGGAATAACGAAAGCGGAATGGCAATTCACTTTCGAAATAAGTCGACAAAAGCTTCGTGAATTTAACTATCTACACGGTCAATCATTATTCAGATTCACATATTTTCTAATTGTTTTCCTTCCTTGCATATCATCGCATCTGCCATATTTCGATAGATTTCTGATGAAATTTTATCATAATTCGTGTGATAAATCAAAGAGAATCAATTTCCTTCGATTGAGAGAGTTCGATGTCAAGTTTTTTGTGATTTTGATAATCATAGCGAATTACGTCACATGTATTACATGCTATTACTTAGCTAAGATGAAAAAGTATTAAACGAAATTTAACAAAAACTTAAAATTAGCCAAACAAGGTCAACAAGAAAGTCCAAAAATATACATATAGTACATATATAATAATACATATATAGTAATAATTTATTCATACAGTAAATATAAAAAAAAGTAAAAACTTGTTAATTCCAATAAATATTTGTTTCTAGTTTTAATTGCATTTAGGAATAATTGCGGCAGTGCCACATGGTTCTGAAGTTCCAAACGGGAGGCCCCTTTTGATTTAACTCTCCGCTTTTTCAGACTTTCTACGTCAACCCTTTATACGGAGATTGAGTAGTCCACTTTCCAATAATCGAAAGCAGCATTGCTTCCTAGACTGACAGAATGCAATTTATCAAAGACGGAACTGAAAAGTACGGGTATATGTTTTATTAAACCGGTTTATGCAAGAGACTTTTTGAGTACCCGCCCAGTAGCTCACAGAAATTTACTTAAGTTTTATAGAAACGATTTCAACAATAAAGTGGGTTCTTTAATATTTATATCCCTATTAGGGGGTTTGATTGGATGTATCATAGCCATTTCATAGGCGAGAGGATTTAATAGAGGGGTTGCGAAAGTGAGAGTACTGCAGAGGCGGGCGCTTCATACAAGCAGAGAAGCCCGGCTTGCGTACATTTTTTCGTTCATTTCATTTTACGAATTTCTTTAAAATCTGGTTATTTTACGTTTTAAATGTGTTTGTTCTCAATAATATAGCCCCCACTGTAACATACGGCGCCTAAAAGTATTCTAAAAAAATAGCGCAAATACACCACCAATCCACCTCACCAAAGAACGTAAATAGATTTACGTTCTTTGACCTCACAATGTGTATTTTGTTTGCACAGCCAATCACAGCACAGTTAGCATGCTTTAACGTTTCAACACATTAGCTTTTACCTGGCTTTCAAAACAGGATAACATAGCTTGTTTTCTCGCTTTCTCCAAGGAGAAATCAATTGCTTATTTTCAGACTTAAATTGAAAAAAAAAATAGCAAAGCACTTTTTTTATTTTTCACATTAAATTTGTATGCGAATGTGAAGCTGGCTTCGGCATTCAGTATTCACAGCCATATGCATATTTGATTTGATTTTCTTTTGCATGTACATACTTATGCACGTAATTACTTAAATGTGCATGTACATGCAAATATAAATATCAAATACCAGATTATAAAAGCGTTGATTGTGATATATGGCGACTATTGACACAATATCAAGATAATTTTAAAAAGCGACGTAAATCAAACACCCCTATTGCGAGTGTCGAGTGTGATAGATAATCGACTGTTGATCGATCAAGGAGCATTATATTTACATGCTCTTTGGTCGATCAATAATCGATTATCTATCACAATCGACACTCGCAATACGGGTGAAAATCAAATAAAATTTCACGACTTTTGGTAATTGGACCTCACTTTTTCAAACACTAAAGCACCCATTTTTTAGATATTAGATAATAAGCAAATACACTTGCTACTACAAAAATTTCCGTCGGTATAAGGAAACTAAAAATACCTCTGCGCTTTCGTGTGAGATTTCCCTATAAGTTTGGCGTCATCAATCAATTCAATTGAGTTCCTCCCAATTTATTCTAACTAGTATCGCCGGTGGTCGAAATTCGACCATGCAATTTATTTTTTCAACTTTGTATTGGTACAAAAATTATTCCTTTTCGCGGAGATAAGCAACACCTTCCAAATTCCAGTTGTACCGCAACACTGATTTGCCCTTTTGATCACGGTCCGACGCGAAATCATGGTCAAAATCAAGGCAGTTCTATCAAGGTAGGCCCGGTGGTGAGCGCTTTTAAATTAAAGCGACTCTTCAACTGTGTTTACGATAGTTGTAAACACGTTTACGATATCTATTTATCTTAACTAAAAGTTTTATTTATTAATCATAAAGAAATTAAATAATTTATAGAAAAAATTATATGCCTATGCACTGCTCCTCACTCATACGAACACATCCATATCAATTTTATGTGGATATGAGTATGTTAAATGTGCAAAAGAGCCTGGCAATTGTTTGTATTGGAAAAATGTTAGCCTATTAATATATAGATAGTGGGCACATTTGCCAACGAAGCAAAAACGAAGTAAATCAAAAATGGTACAAAACTAAAAACTTTATTTATTAATTATAAAGAAATTAAATAATTCATAGAAAAAATTATATGCCTATGCACTGCTCCTGACTCATACGAACACATCCATATCAATTTTATGTGGATATGAGTATGTTAAATGTGCAAAACAGCCTGGCAATTGTTTGTATGGAAAAAATGTTAGCGTATTAATATATAGATAATGGGCACATTTGCTAACGAAGCAAAAACGAAGTAAATCAAAAATGGTACAAATAAAAATAAAGTAATAAAGTATAACAAAGACGAATTGAGTAAAATTGAAATAAAAAGAACAAAATATTTAAATAAAAAGAAATAATATAATAAATAAATGGAAATAAAAAATAAAAAGAAATAAAATAATAAATAAATGAAAATAAAAAAATTAAAGTGTGAATAACGGGTATTCATGAACATTGATGTGTAAACAGTTTCGGAATGGGATATTTATTCCCTTTTCCTTATTCCTTTTTTTCCTGGTTTTCTATGGATTAAAAGGCGACTATCGTTTTTGTAATTTTTTGTTGTCATTTGTGACTGCTACTATTTTGTTGTTTTTGTTTGTTTTGGTTTTTGGTATTTGACTTTTGATTTTTTATTTTGTTTTGCTTTGTATTGCTCAGAAACATGCAAGATCATCCGAGTCCACGTTTGACCCATATCTGGAGACCCGGCCTAGGAATCATAAAGAGTAGAGCTCCGTGCAGAAGTCCTGCTCAACACCTTTCATTTGATACCAATATTGCTCAGAAACATTCCGGGTTAATCCGGAGTCACATTTAGACCCATATTTGGGGACCCGACCTAGGACTCATAATGAATAGATCTCTATGTGAAAACCCTGCTCAAAACCTTTCATTTGATACCAATATTGCTCAGAAACATTCAAGGATCATCCTGGTCCTCTTTTTTCCCATATCTCGGGACCCGACCTAGGAATCATAAAGAGTAGAGCTCCCTATAGAAGGCCTGCTCAAAACCTTTCATTTGATACCAATTTTGCTCAGAAACATTCAAGGATTATCCGGTCCTCGTTTTGACCTATATCTGGAAACCCGGCCTAGAGGTCACAATTAAAAGAGCTTCATATCGAAGTCCTGCTCAAAACCTTGAGCCTCATTTGATACCAATATTGCTCAGAAAATTAAATAGGTAGATGTAGGTATGCATATCCATACATTTGCATACATGTTCAAACAGGTTGGTCCTTTTTATTTTGCCTATTTGTCGTATTGTTGCAGAAAACAACAACAACAACAACAGCAACGAAGCGAAGTGAAGATATTTGCATTTGCACGGCTATGCATGCAAGCATTTGTAAGTACATGTCTATCTACCTACCTACCACTGACAAAGCCAAGCGATTCACACGGACACAGCAGCGCTAATTTATATTGGTTACATGTTTCTGGTTTTGGTTACTTTAATTTTGTATTTTGGTAAATTTTAAATTTTTTAAGTGGCAACGCTGCCAATGTTCACATCAAGAAGGAAGAGAGAGAGAGTGCTTTGAAATTAAAGCAACTCTTCAACTGTGTTTACGATATTTGAAAACATTTTTACGATATCTCTTTCTCTTAACTAAAAACTTTATTTATTAATTATAAACAAATTAAATAATTTATGAAAAAAATTATATGCCTATGCACTGCTCCTGACTCATACGAACACATCCATATCAATTTTATGTGGATATGAGTATGTTAAATGTACAAAACAGCCTGGCAATTGTTTGTATGGGAAAAATGTTAGCCTATTAATATATAGATAATTTCTCCTCTGCTTCTGTAGATAATTCTGATGGTAAAAAAACTTGAATTTACTTTCGACTTAGCCAGGCTTGTTGATATGCTGACCAAAAGTAGCTACAGCTAAAATACCAAAAGTCATATAGGTACCTAAATATCTTCATAATATCCATTGTATATAAAAACTTAAAAATTCTTTATCATCCTCATTTTCTCGATTTAATGCAATACATTCAGTTTCATATGTTATGAATATAAACAACAAACCAAATATGCAAACCGAATTTAATCAAAGTAGAGCTCTAGATACCCAGGTATCGAGCAATTCGAACAGATCGTGTTTGTTTGAAGCCCGTTGTTCAAATTCCTGTACCAACATTCAAGCTTATACTCAGAGAAAAGGAATCAAAAATAAAATTTTTATTTTTATAATGCACGTTTTAAACTGTCATTTTTATTTAAAATATAAAATTTTTTAAATTAAATGTGTTTAGGATTTAAAAAGAAAAATTTTTAAATTAAAAATTAAAATTAATGGAATAAAAGCGAAAGTTTTTGGTTCAAAATCTCATAGTGCTTAAAATAAAAATAAATATTATTAAATTTAAAAATGTATTGTATTTACATTATTTTTAAACACGTTTTTATATCTATCAAGAAAAAATATCTTAAGTTTAAAAATATTTATTTTTTTTTTAAGCACTATGAGATTTTGAATCAAAAAATTTCGTTTTTATTCCATTAATTTTCATTTTTAATTTAAACATGTTTCATGTGAATTTTATATGAGCTATTGGCCAGTTTATAATTAAGAAAAATTGAAAAAAATTTTTTGGTAGAAGTCATGGATCCATTTCGGAGACCACCACATCCCCTCATCAGACTTCGAAATGGATCCATAACTTCCACCAAAAAATTTTTTTCAATTTTTCTTAATTATAAACTGGCCAATATCTCATATAAAATTCACATAAAATAATTATTAGAATTAAAACGGCCATGTAAAAACAAACGTAAACATGTTTCTTTTTAAATCCTAAATACATTTTAATTTCAAAAATTCAATTTGTAATTTAAAAATTTTCATTTTTAAAATAAAAATGACTTGGTTTAAATCGGGCATTATAAAAATAAAAATTTTATTTTTAATTCCTTTTCTCTGAGTGTACAAACAAAAAAATGTGTATCAGGAAAACAAAGATAAAAAAATACATATGAAGACAACAAAAAAAAATAAACGAGAAAAAACAAACTTCAAATACCCAAATTGTTCGAATGCCCGTACAAACATACGGGTAATAAGCAAACAAAGCAGTGTTCGAGAATTTGAAAAGCATTTATTCGGGCTACTCGAAAATTTAAAAAAAAGCGAGAGCTCTAAATCAAATTCAATGACGGAACGCAATCAGACTTCTAGATAATACAGCAAAAAAAATTACATAAATGACTAATGGTTATGCTTCACACATAGGCTTGCCCAGACAATTTATGCTAGGTCCGCCACTGGAGTACTGGTACATAGTCCTGATCCTTCCGATATTTTAATTTTGTGGAAACTACAACGGGTACCTCGATCGCTTTATAGCTAGTACCACCAAAGAAACTCAACCCTGGAGGCTGAACTGGGTTAGGTACTTCCTCATTTGTGGATACCGATTACGGCTACCCGATTGGTCATATGATATGACTCATAAGTATCTATATCACGTATGCAAAAATGTTGGATGTTTTCGTGCGAGGAAATGGCTCGAAAACTACTGAACAAATTTTAGACAAATTTCAACAGTTTATTCTTTGGATTAGTCCTCTCTACGTAGGTTATATATTTCTCGCTAGATGGCGCTGAAGTCGCTATATTTGCAAAATCCTCATTTATGATTCGATTTTGTTCGTTTTTGGCAGGTATGTTTTTTATGTAATGAAGAACCCGGCAACAAAAAATGAACCCGTTAGATGGCGCTGGATTCGAGATATTCAGAAAATCCGTATTTATGGTCGGTTTGTGTTAATTTTTTCACGTATGTTTGTTATGTAATTGAGAACTCGTTAACAAAGGAAGTGGAAGTCTTCAACATAGAGCTCTTTTTATGGCGTAGTCTTAGCCTGGTCAGCAGACATGGGAAAAAATGTGGACCCGAATGACCCCAGAATGTTTCTGAGCGATATTGGTTTCAAATGAAAGGTGTTGAGCAGGGCTTAATTATAGATCTCGGCTCCCTTTGGAAAGGGAAATAGAAACAGGAGGAGAATTGGTAGAGTAAGTGTAAGGTAAAGGGCAAAGGGAAAAGGAAAGGAAAATGGAAAAGGAAAGGAAAAGGGATGGAAAAGGCAGATATAAAAGGAAATGAAAAGCGAATATGAGACGGGGGTGAAAGGGAAATAAAAAGGGAAAGACTCATTAAAACACAAAAACCTTTTCGTCGCTGCGATGCGGTACAGGTTTTGCTAGTTTCTCTATAAAATTAACTCTCCTATTTCATATAGATATCGAACATAACTGTGTGTGTAGGTTTAAAAATTTACTAGATAAAGCCATTCTGTCTGGCGCTCTATTTAAATATTTAAAATATGATTGTATTTGAGTTTTCCTTACTTCAAAGAAACTTGGTCTGCAGTTTTACATATCTATTATTGTTGTAATTCTAATCTGTGAACTCACCTATGCAATTTCGCCAACGGAAAATGTAAGCACAATTTTTGATGGAATTCCGTAAATTCTTTATATGAACGGAATAAATGTGTCGGATCGACTTGACCGTGACGTGTCACTTGCAATATATAAGTGTAATACTTTTCCATGTCATAATGCTTTTGACAACGCACCACCATAACACTCTTCAGCCGTCCATCCTGTTGCATGCTGTAAATAGAGCAAAAAGAAACAATGAGTCAAAGAATTTTGGAAACATTCCATATTCACCACAAAACCAAAAAAACTTACGTATATTTGCGCGGCACAAACGACAACAGCTCGCCACTGCCCTCGTCGTTGGTGAAGCGCATTTGCGCCAAATTGTGCAGGAAAAAGTTAAATTGCGTAAACCAACTCTTTAGCGAGAATTGTATCATTTTGGCAAATGATGCTGCGGCCTCGGGATTCGATTGCTCCGGCAGCAACGCGCCACGTACATAAGTTACCGCATCCGCCGTTACGCCGGGTATGCCGGCAGTGGCCATCAGTGCAAGCATATGCAAAATAAGATCACCATGCTTGCGAATGATGTTGAAAGCACGACAACATAAATCGACAAAGTAATGAAAGTCCGTTGAGGGCTTATCGCCGCCATTTATTACATACGCCATGTCCGATGTCAGAACGAATGGTGTGCGATCACTGTGGTGAATAAAAAGGAGTATTGAGATTCTGGATTGGTGGAGATTAAAGAATAATTTTTTTTTACCGTTTAAAATTGCCAAACATTTGCGCATCGCCTAGGAATTTGCCAAAATCTATATGAAATAAATGACCCGAAGTCTTCAGCATAATATTGTCATTGTGACGATCACAGATACCGAGTATATAAGTAGCAACACTGTAGCCGGCGCATGAAACTAAATGCATAAAGAATAAGCATAAGAAAAATGTTCAACCACCCCCACCTTCTTGGCTGTCTGCTGCGCTTACCTGTAAAATTTTTTACCGCGCGCTGATACTCCAACTGACTAGGATTCTGTTTGGCCAACCATTCAGCGATCGGGCGATCTTTGAACGAGCCAGTCAAACCGTATTCAACTTGTATTTTACGCAATGTTTCCGCATCCGACACCAATTCAATCATGCCCTTCTTATAGCCCGTTGGCACGCAATTGAAGGTGACCATTTTCAAGTCGAGTCCCTCAGCTAACCACATTTTATTCATGACACGTATTAGCTGTATGGTGAGCATGTCTTGCTGTAGGTCATCACCGGACTGCAATCGAAATAAATTTTGTTAAACGAAAAGCTTATGAGTTATAGGTGTGAAATATTTTTTTATATTTGGCGTCGCGCAAACACAAACCTTAAAAATGGCGGGCAAAACCTCGCCATCCGTGCCAATGTAGGCGATTTTTAGTGGCAGCGTATTTGAATTGAAGTAACTGCTGCTGCGCACATTGACGCCGGTTACCTCCAATTCGGGGCCCAGCGGTAGCGAAGTGGGTTTGTCAACCAACAGCTGATGCACCGCGTCCATACCGAAACAAAGTGTTTTCTGGCGCAGCGACTCCTTTGCCTCCTTAACGGATTCTGCCAGACGTGCCAAGCTCTGCAAAAGAGAGACGTTTTGTTAGAAGTGAACTTTTCATTGATGGAGCCTTAAGATTTGAATACAAACCTCTGTGCTTTAATAAGTAACAAGTATCTGAGCGATTGGACGAAATTAGAGCAACCCTATTTTTGAATTTCCACTTTTCCTTTCCATCTAGGAAAGACTGGGGAGGTGGCAAACTTGCTCATAGTTTGGATGTTTCTGTTTTCACGGATGGGTCAAAGATGGGATGCGGGGTGGGAGCCGGTGTCTTCGCAACTCATCCGGACATTTCTATGTCAATTAGGCTGCCGGACACGGCGAGCGTTTTTCAATCTGAAGTTTTCGCCATACTGGAGGCCTGCAAGGCTCTAATGGAAACGGAAGGTGCCGAGGTCGGAAACAGGATAGGATTTTTCTCTGATAGTCAGGCGACTCTGAGGGCTCTGGGATCTGCAAGGGTGTCATCGAGCCTGGTGGGTCAGTGCAGGGAAGTGCTCATTGGCTTGGCGGGTCGACATAGCGTGTCCCTGATCTGGGTGCCGGGGCACCGGGATATTCAGGGTAACGAAATGGCTGATTTGCTGGCCAGGCGGGGCTCGGCTCTTGATGTCGCAGAGGCGCGAGAGGTTCTTGCGCCCCTGGGATTTGTCAAGGGTCGAATTTCTCGGCACTGGTTCGGGGCGGCAAAAACTAGATGGCAACGGTTGCGGACCTGCAGGGTCTGCAGAAGTCTGTGGCCTTCATATAATGAGATGCGATCCTCAGCCATCCTAAAGATGGATCGAAGAGACATATCCCGCATAACTGCGGTATTTACAGGGCATTGTGCCATTGGTACACATGCGGCCCCACTGGGATTGGACCACAATACCTTGTGCCGCAGCTGCAACCTTCCTGGAACGGAGGAGACGGTGGAGCACCTGCTATGCGAGTGTCCTTCGCACTGCCAAGCCAGAATGAAGTTCCTGGGCAAACCTTTCTTCGGCAGTCTCTCGGAACTCAAGGATGTCAGGCCCGAGGGGCTGCTCAAATATTTAAATTCAACGGCATGGATATAGGTGCAGGGCCTGCCCCGGTTTCCGTACCGTTCATTATTCCCCCCTTTCAATGGTTTTAGTCACGAGTTGTGGTAACAAAACGGCGCACCGGCGCTACTTGGAGTCAATGGGACTCGCCACTCAAACCAACCAACCACATGAAAATTTCACCTTATATGAGAGTTACTACTCGGATACCGACCATTTTTATACATTTAGTATATACTTACTTTCCATACCTCAATAGCAAATCTCAATGCTGTACTATAAATAGTTAAATTTCTGAGCTTTAAGCGTAAAGCTGGGCTTCACTCCCTTGGCTTTATATTAAAGCTTTTGAGCTTCGGTCTATTGGCTTTATATTAAAGCTTTTGAGCTTCAGTCCCTTAGCTTTATAATAAAAGCTTTTGAGCTTTATATTAAAACTTTTGAGCTTTATATTAAAACTTTTGAGCTTTACAAAGTGTAAAATTAATTTATCAGTACGGGTTTTTTGAAATCTAAACCAGTGATAGGCGTTTCATAGATCAATTGATCGCGCTCAAATCACACAGACACGTTATGCTCTTTCTTTTGTAAACGATTTAGTCGTCGTTCAGCAAGTGGCGCAGCAACATCGTGGGTGAATGTCGCTTGTTTGCGCATATTTATATATGTAAAAGCATAATTACTTATACATATGTGCTTATGCTTGTCGTTTTTATAAACGACCGCATTCATTGAGGGCCAGCAAGCGACTAAACGAAAAGGAACCAATTGATTTGCGCGATTACGGCGCTCTCACTAATACAGTTGCATTTCAATTTTGCCTATCACTGATCTAAACTAAACCAGATTTAGTATATCGCGGAAGAGTAACGAAGCCGACGAAATATGTAAGCGGTCGACGGCTAATGCTAGAGACACACATCGTAGTATAGTAGAAATATTGCGATCTATACCACATATGTCACTCTCATATTGTAGTTTAATTGAAAATTTTCATAGTAAAGCCAAATCATAGTATTGATATTATAATATTTCTACCACATGTGTGTCTGAGGCATAAGACACTATCTGTCTGCTATATTACAAGCTTTCTAACATTTTCCCCTCCACTTACTTACCTTGCACATCATATTCTGACTGAGAAAACGCGCCAACAGCCGCTCGCCGCACACCGCTAGCAGTGCGCGCAGCATCATCTTATTGCGCCTGTAGTAACGCGCCTGAGTTATTAATGAGTCATCAAACTCATTCGCCACCGACGATGCATCAATCGAATTCTGCGGATCATCACCGGGCAGACTGTGTACCAGCAGCCAATACATGTGATGCGCAATACGCGGAGATTCCAAACATTTGCATAGCAAAAAACGAGCCATGGCCGAAGCTTCGTACGTGTCGTGCTTGAGCGCTTGCAACAATTGCGGCAAATAATCGACCAGTTGATCGTTGGGCAGTTGCGATATCCAATCGACCGCCTTCTCGCGCACCTTCGCGTCCGGATAACGCGGCAGCAGCAATTCCAGTGCCTGCAATGGCGATAGTGGTGCCCACGAATGCAGCAGCGAATGCAAATCCATTAGGCTGGCATAGTCCCAGCTATGTGCAGCGTGCAACACCTTCGGCAGGGCGTACGGGAAACTTTGCAAGTACAGACGCTTCTCCCAAAACACCTCGCGCTTATCTTTTGCGCCCGAATAGCCCTGCTCGGCGGTGTCAAGCAGCTCCTGCTGCAAATTCGCATCCAGCGAATTGAAATCATAACGCGGCGCCGGCGGTGGATTCTCCAGCGGTTCTGGGAAGAGTATGCGTCCACCATATGGCGGTATTTCGATACTCAACACCGGGCAGATGTCCGGTTGCGGATGACAGCCACGCGCAGGTGCCGGTCCGAGGAACTTATCAGTCGTTGGCGGCCACATGGACAGCAAGTATGGACCGCAGATCATTTCGCGTTGCTGGTCGAACAGCTGTATGGCGCACCAGCCCAACTCGGTGGCCACTTGTCGTCGCTCGCCATTTGCGTCGACGTTTTGTTCATTCTCTGCAGTTTGTGTGCCATACAGCACAAAAATTAGACGCGATTCGCGTGGCAGCGTGCAGATGGCGTTCTTCTCGAACGTCAGCCACGAGGAGAAATTGAGGCGTGCAAAAAGTCCGCCGCTCATATCATTCGAGCACTTGGTGACTATGGGATCCGAAACGAAACGTGTACCATAGTTGATTTGCACACCCAACGAGTAGTCTTCGTAGCGCCAAGTGGGCGGCGGACGATGCAGGCAATTGATGCTAACCACAATTGGTTTCAGTACACACGATACGGGTATTGGCGCTATTATAGTACAATAAATAATGTTAATTAGTATCACACTTCACAATTTTCATTGGCTTCCTACTCACTTGTTGTATAATCAATCGATTTCACTGAAAAATCCACGCGAAACACATTCGAATACAATTCGATTAGTTCACGCACGGCATCGCGTAGCTGATTACACTTCAGTTTTATCTGATCGATTATTGGTCGTGGCACCAAGCGCACCTCGGCATAATCGCCATGCTCACGCACTATCTCCGGATTCATTTCGGTTGAGTGTGCTGCATATTTAACTTGGCCATCTTCGCATATGCGCCTCAGATCGGCAATGCAAGCAGAGATTTCGAGCGTGTCCATTGAGCCCAAAAGTGCGCAAATGGCCTTAACCGCTTGCACCACACCCGAACAAGAGATTATGGAGCGCGAATTGAGGTCAACGCTTTCCAATTTGTCGATTTCAGTTTCGAGTGTTTCTGTGGAGGAATAAAATATGTGTATTGATTAATTAAAGTGCTTATAAATGCTTAGTAAGTAGTGCATAGCATTCAAATGAGTTTGAAAATGGAATATTGGTTACAATAATACCTAGTAGGATCATCATATTATCATAGCTGATAGTCGTGGCCATCTCATTTGGCAGAATATCTTCGGCACGCAAATCCGCATCTCGTAAATCATCGGCTGGTGTGCGTGCAATTACTTGCATATTCTCTTCGGACTTAACGCATAATCCCAATTGCACGTCCTGCTCCAACTTAAGACTATTGTGCACACATTCCAGTTGGCTGAGTTTCGATGTGGGCGAGAGCCATTCAGACACGCCAATGGGCTGAAAGAAACAACAGCGATTTATTTATAAAGTGATCGAGTTCAGATTCAGCTTTACTTTGAAATTCTTAAAGCAAAGCAACACTCACCTTCACCACGTAATCATTGGGAGTGCCTTTGATTTGGCCCTCCAGCGAACAGAATGCCTGATCAATGACTAGTTCCACGGCCGTATTAACTAAAGAAGATGTGAAAAGCGTTTAGTGCCATTCACACACACACACATACAAATAAAATTTTTTATTCATACTTACTATCACATGTAAATACCACCGGTACACCATAACCCTTCACTTGTCCTTGAGTGCGCGCACTGTCTGGGTGCGACATTAGCGCTTTCAAAGCCGGATGCACCAGAATCTTGATGCTCGTCTCCAGTGGATAATGATAATTAAATTCCGATGCAATCACATGACCCGGATTTGTTAGTGTATCATTATACAAATAACGCATACGCAGCTCTTTGACCATAAAAAAGAATTCCAATAGCTCTGGATCGACGGTGCGCCGATCGGTGACCACTTCATAGAGCCGCGTGTTGCCCGTTGTTTTTCGACGATCTAGCGTAGCGCTGGGACGCGTAAACGAATTACCAGTTGAATACCTATTATAGGCAGTCTCTGCCACGCCAGTCGAAATACTTTCGAAACTATTATCACGCTTGAGTGTGGGATAGAGAGCGGGTAGAATGGGTGGAGAGCGTGAATCGCCACCATTGCGTGGCGGCAGGGGCGGTGGCGGTGAACGTGAGCCGCTGAGCGAACGATCATCGAGGCGGTTTAGCGTAGTTGCGCTCGTGCAAGGATCGGTGTTGGAGATTTCATCATGCGTAAGATAATCCGTACGCCAACCAATGGATGAAACTAAAATTTAAAAAGTAATGAAACCGAAAAATGTTTATGTAAGTATTTGAAAGCTTTTCACCAAATTGCATTCACTTACCATTTGGACTAACGGTGCTCTTCTCCAATTTATTTACCGCCTCGTAAACTGGATCCGAGTACTGTGTACCGCCGCCGCTGTAGAGATAATCAAATGGATCATATTCGGCATAGTATGACGTGCAATCCGAGTCATCGTCATAACCTGTAAGCAGCGAATTCATCGTTTATTAATTATTTTAATATATTATTGCTTTGCTTTTTGTTTTTGTTTTCGCAAAGTAAGGAAAACACTTGAACGATTTCCGTTTTATAGAAAGCTTTCACTATCGCAATTGTTTCATGAAGAGAAGAAGCAGTCCAAAAACAAGCTGTAGCGAATCTCCGATTGACAAAAAATCATTTTAATAAAAAGCTACAAAATATTTTACAAATTACGCATGTATTTTGTTTTTGTAATGATGAAAAACCAGCTGAGAGCTATAAAAGAATAGCAACAAAAACTAACGAACTAACATACAAAAATATGTCACATATATAATGAGTTCGCACTTGGCCGAGGGGGCAAGAGGCCGAGAGTCGTCTGCAACGGCAACCACAACCGTCAAAACCACAAGCGGCCAGTCTGAAGGCGCACGAAAACAATAGAATAAAGTAAGATGCTCTAAGTTCGAATGCAATACTAAATTATATACCCCACAGTCACACAATGGGTGATTGCGGCCAAAAATAAATTCAAAATTAAAGTATGCGTAAAACCATTTTTTAAAATAGATATCGACAGATATATCAAATTGTAATAAAAAAGCTTATATAAAAAATTTTGAGTCTCTTTTCGTTTAGCCGTACAGGGTGCCCAAAGTTGAGCAAAAAATAGGTTCTTTTATTTCTCAATGAACACACCTCATACAAAATGCTCTATCTCATTTAATTCTTAACATACGAACTCGAGTAATACATTATTACATAGATAATGATTTTCTCTTTCAGAAATTATAACGTAGTTGTAAATACCGTTCACTATTGAATTTATATGAATTTTCAAATATTGACAAAAATGTCGATAAGAAAAAAATTTTGCTCGACTTTGAATAAAAAAACAAAAAAAAAAACAAAAAATATGACCTCAAATTTTTTTTATGCTTTGCAATAATATATTCTTAATCAAACTGTATTTTCATTTTAAAAATCCACTTGCTCCATTTGCTTTTATAATTTTTTTCCCATTGGCCTAAAACTGCGTTTTTGTAAACGCATTAATTATGTTAGTTTTGACATTATGAAAAACGTTTATATTTAGGCGAATAATCGAATATTTCTTTATCGTCTTGCAGTAAATGGTGCATACTTTCAAATTATGAGGTAATCTTTTTTATCAGCGTTAATTCATCTTTGACAGCTTTTTTCTTTTGGAATATAAAAAAAAAATGTGTAAAATTTGTAAAACTTTAAAATGAAATTAAAAAACAACAAAAAATATGACCTCCTCAATTTTTTAATATTTCATAGTCCTAAATGTCTTTTATAAACAGGAGAAAAAATCGTAAAAATTCGTTTGCTCCATTTTGTTTTATGAACATTTTTATGGAAGGTGTTTTTTGAATTTTCGTACATTTTTCCCATACAAAATGCCCAGAAGTATGCTTCAAAAAGTTTAAATTTTTTTGTATGGGGAATATTTGTCAAAATGGTGAAACTTAAATATCGATATTTCCAATTCTAATTAAGATATTCGAAGAAACTAAACGCTGTTTTCAAGGGTAATGATTGTGCTTTCAACTGGTTTAATTGAATTTGAGTGGAAAGTAATTACATAAAAGATATTAAGCCGGGAATAGAGCCAAAAAACGTGTTTTTTGCCTATTTGGGCATGAATATCTCAGAAACTAGAACCAATTTGGAAAATATGACTCCAGATTCAGGTTTAGCACACTGAAATCCTCTAGAAAAGTGTAATTTCATTTCTGGTATAAAATTTTTTTGAAATGCGATTTTTTTGTATGAAAATTTTATGATAAATGCTTATAAAATACTTAAAAGTGCATATATTTTTAATTTAAAAAAGGTGAAGTGTCTACCCCTTTTCCAAAATTATTACTGCATTTGATTTATATTTCAAAAATGTATACACTAATCAAAATCGAGCATTTTAGCTATAGTAGTTAGGAAAATGCTGAAATTTCAAAAATACCGTTATATGGGAGGTAGGCGTATTTGTGGGTGGATTTTGTTCAAATTTTCACACTTTACTAATTTCAACCAAAAAAGCTTAAGTTCCGAGTTTCAAGATTCTAGTCCAATTATTACTATTTTTGGCCGCGTTTGTATGGAGGAAATGGCATCAATTAAATTTTTCTTGGGTTTGAGAAAATTTAGTTATACAGCTTGTTTTTGCTTCTATTGTTATTATACCTTTCATGAGAATGAAATGGTATTATAACTTTGTGCCGAAAATAAAATCTTGAAAGTACTAGAAGGAGGCGTGACAGACCCATCAATATATATACCGATATAATCAGAATCATGAGCTGAGTCGTTTAAGCCATGTCCGTCTGTCCGTCCGTCCGTCCGTCTGTGTGAACGCAAACTAGTCCCTCAGTTTTTGAGATATTTGATTGAAATTTGGAACACGGGTGACTTTTGGTGCTCAATCGATCATTTGTCGGAATTGGCCGAATCGGACCACTATAGCATATAGCTCCCATACAACCGATTGTTCAGATATACCCATTTTGGGGTATAACTTCTCCCTTTTTACAGCTAAGGACACGAAACTTTGGGGTATTTGTACCCATATTGACCCAAAGAAGGTTACCGAAAATTGTCAAGATCAGACCACTATAACATATAGCTCCCATACAACCGATTGTTCAGATATACACATTTTGTCGTATAACTCCTCCATTTAAATAGCCCAGACACCATTTTTTCTAATAAATGGTTCCATAAATAACCTACAAAATTGAAATTATAAATTATACTAATAGCGTTTTCTTTTCTACACAAAAGGGTTGTCATGGCGAAACGCAATAATAGCTCAGATTTGCACTACACCCTGTCGAATTGCCGTCCTCTTCATATTCAGTGCAGCCCTTCACATATGTATGTACAATAGAATACACTCTAAATGTCACAATTGTGTATACTTTAGCTGTTCTGGTATGACGCAATCTATATAATACATATTATGTGTGCTAGAAAGAGACATAAAAGGTATACTTTTTATTCGTTATTGTTATTGATCAGCTGTTTGACAGGGTCATTGTATGCCCCGTCGATAGCACAGAGGGCAAGAAATCTTGCCCTTTCGAATTTTTTTAGGATTGCCCTTTGAGAAAAGATAGCGATGTGGACTGCGATGATTGCACTCATTTAACAAAAGAACACAACTTTTTGAAGGCACTACATGAGTGCGACATTTTTGTGTAGAAAAGAAAACGCTATAAATCAGGCTATGTACAACATATGTACATAGGTAGCTTTTCATTTCCCCACTCATGAAAGGTATGAAGTCTTCGGTACGGCCGAAGACAGCCGCGCTCTTACTTGTTTTTATACTCAGCTGTACTAGTACACAGAGTATTATAGTTTTAATCACATAACGGTGGATTGTAACAGAATGAAATAATCGAGATAGATACAGACTTATATACATCAAAATGATCAGGGTGAAAAGAGAAATCGATTGAGCCATGTCCGTCCGTCCGTCCGTCCGTCCGTCTGTCCGTCCGTCCGTCTGTCCGTCCGTCTGTAAACACTCTAACTCGTGCAAAAATTTAGATATTTCGATGAAATTTGAAATGCAAGTTGGTATCGAGACTGGGACGGTTGGTATTGAAAATGGGCGAAATCGGACCATGACCACGCCCACTTTTCCTATATAGAAAAAATCGGAAATTTGGTATCTCAGTCACTAATATAGCTGGAGCGATGAAATTTTACCCAGGTGTTGAGCTCAGGCCCCTAGGAAGAAATTTGATGAAATTTTGGAAAATGGGCGGTGCCACGCCCACTTATTAAGGGGCAAACATTGAAAGTTTTATATGTCATAACTGAGAAACCATTGAAAATATATCGATGAAATTTGGTACCCGTGATATACTTACTTAGGCAAATATTTGGACGAAAAATTTCCAAAATCGGTTGACGGCCACGCCCACTTTTATATATGTGTATTATAAAGCGACCTAATAAAAACATTTTAAGCGATATCTCTGTCAAATATAAAGATATATCATTGAAATTTTATGGCAGGAGTCCAACTATGGACATAAAACGAAAAACACAAAAATTTTGGAAAATAGGCGTGGCACCGCCTCTTTTTAGAAACAGGAATATACGAGATTTCTGAGCCTATAACTCGACAAATAATTGAGATATTATAACGAAACACTTTTATAACTTGTGTTAATAGACACGCAAAAATTTATTGAAATCGGTTTATGACCACGCCTACTTTTTAACAAAGATATTTCTGGAACACCCTTTGGGAATTTGTAACGTGACATCTTTGTAACTAGAGTCATAAAGGAGTGAAATTTTGCACAAAGAATAATATTCATATGCTTAGTTGGATGACTGTTGAAAATGTTGAAAACGGACGTGGCTACGCCCACTTTATGCAGCACTCGCTTTATATAAAGTACACCGTGTTTCCATCAAACGCAAACAAACAATGAAAGCATACAGCTGAGTATTTAATGTTCGATTCCACTCGAACTTAGGATTCCTTAATTGTTCTTATTGTTATTGTTTTTGTCTTTGTTTTTGGTTTTGTTTTTGTGTTTATTTTTATTTTTGTTATTGTTTTTATTTTTGTTTGTTTTTGCTTTTGTTTTTGTTTTTATTTTTATTTTGTTTTTGCTTTAACAAAAAAAAACAACAATAAAAAACAAAAACAAAGACAAAAACAAGAACAAAACCAATAATAATAACAATAACAAAAAGAAGAACAATAGAAAAAAATGTAATTGAGGATGCCTCGGTCTGATTAAGAAAATGTTCAAACAACTTTCTTATGGCAATTAGTATCGAAAATGCTTTCAAAAGTCTCTATCTGAAAAAAGTTACTCATATGCATTTTTACGCAAAATTTAGTGTGTTTTTGTGGCTTCCCAATAAACACAACGGATTCACCTCGAATTCGAGGCAAGTTCGCTTCTCTGATTATATTATCGCGGCGATACTTCGCGACGATAGATCAGCAAATCCAAAAAATTAACACCGCTTTAACCAGGGACCGAAAAATTACATTCACATCATCATCGCTTTTGTGTTTATTGGGTTACTCTAAAAAGATCAAATAGCCGCACAACTATTTGTGCATAAAAGGTTTACATATATCCAGCTGCCACTTGAAAGGATTTAAGGTAGCATCGCAAACAAGGTTTGATTAAAAACCAACAGCTAATGTGCTAATGGCTATACAAAAACTATGCATATGTATAATCATGTGTAGTTTAATATTAGTTTATTATAGAAAAAAGGAAACGAAACGGTGTATGACACCGCCCGCTCCACGCCAATAAACAAAACATGCATACCGATGGGTGGCACATTTCAACGTTTACCTAATATTAGAAACACAGAACAACAGCAATAAAACGTTTTTTTTCTGTTTACATTTCGTTGGGCGCTAAAAGTGGCACATAATTCAACGGTGTTTAGAAAAATGCAAAATAAAATTTGAGTTTCCGCGGAAATTCGCACGAAATGAACGTGATTGAAATTAGTGCCGTGGTGCTAAGCAGCAAAATAATTCTAGTTGAAGTAAAGAAAGTAAATAGAAAGTGAATTCCCCAAACAAATTAAACAAATCAATAAAAATTTCTGTAATTTCTTGGAACTAAAAAACGCCAAACAATTTAAAACAAAAAGAAAACAATTCTAGATATGAACTTGATATTGTCAAGTAGTGTGGGAAGTTTTTTAAATATACGAAAGTGTTCCGACAAGTTTGTTTAATTATTGGCAAAATGAGACCAATATATCGACGCTTCCAAACAAAACTGTACTAAGTCTGAAAACTGTGTTTTGCAGGAGAAGCTCTCAACGTTTAAACTCGATATAAAACTTCAGTTGTATGCTAAGTATATTTTCACTTGTAACTTCTGTTTTGATTGAACGATCAACACCAAAACTCGACAACATCAAGGTTAGGGTACGCTTTATATAAAACCGTAAGAAAAAATAAAAATTTGCTACTTGGTTTTTCATGGCAAGCTCTCAAAATTCTTAATCTGTAAAAATTTTGAGTTGTATTATATGTACACTTTTGCTTTTTGATTGGATTGTCCGATTGATACTAAAATTAGATGGCATCTAAATTAAGACACGTAATACTTGAAAACGCCAAAAACGGGAAAATGTACTAAGTCGACTTAGTACAGTATTATTTGGAAGCGTTGATATGTACATACTTATTGGAGGAGCACATGCATAGGAACTGCTCATAAGAAATGTTGTGGCTCATCATGAAAGGTCTGGCCAACGTGTTAGAACGCTGCAAACCCCTTTCATTCGTGTTAAATCCTTCACAGTAAGGTAACTTACCCGAATTCTTCTAACTGCAAGCAATAAAGGTCGAATGAAGTACACTCACTGGACGATTTGGAACTTTAGATGAATTTTCCATATCACAAATAAAAACTAACTTGGAAAAGGAAGTGGGAATATGTGAACACGGTGTCAGCGGAAGCCTTGGTGATGGATCAAACGAAATATACGAAATTTTGTGCATATCTTTTTATTGATTGAAGGTCTCTTATTTGTGTGTTACAAATGGTTATAAATGGTTCAAATCCGATGGTTCTACGTCTGCCTATTTCCATGGGCAACTATTGACTTTGCTTGGAAACCCCGAACAAGTCTTACCTTCAATTCGAATTAGGTATCTAGACCATACATTTTAAATCTCGCTGACTTCTCTAGCTTACCTCGTATCAACACATTCATACTGATATAAAAAGACGCACATGCTGTCCGTTAGCATATCAGTGCTAAATTAATGCTAAGTAGAGTGAGTTTATCAGCTGCCCATTATGTAGACACATTGGTAAATACATAGATTATTAAGTGACCACTATAATCGCTGTGGGATCTGTACGAAAATACAAACAATATAATTCGACAATATAATTTTTATTGTTGTTAGAAATGCTACCGAGGGAACATAGCACAAGCCGGTTTGTTGTTGTGCGCGCGTGTATATTTCTATATAATTATTTTTAGAAAGATATTAAAGCGAAAGAAAAAAGTTTATTTTTATTGCACAAGAAAGTCTGAACAAAAGAATAAGCATAATTTCAGGCAAATAAATTTTCAGGTTTCAATTATGGTTATATTCTAAAAAATTAGCCATCAATGAAAACTGTTTCATAAACTCTTAAAAGACCGCAGTTGAACCAAAGTTTCTCATGGTCTAAGATACGGCAGACCAAATGTATATGTATATATGTATGTATGTATACCCCCTTATCTGGACGGTGGAAACTCACAGATCATATGAATATTAAGTTAACACATCGCACAAAATAACTTTTATTTTCTGATCGAAAAATAAAGCTCAAAAAATAACTTTTACTTTCTGAGGGAAAAATAAAACTCAAAAAATAACTTTCATTTTCTGGTCGAAAAATAAAACTCAAAAAATAAATTTTACTTTCTGAGGGAAAAATAAAACTTAAAAAATAACTTTTATTTTCTGATCGAAAAATAAAACTCAGAAAAAAACTTTTATTTTCTGAGGGAAAAATAAAACTCAAAATATAACTTTTATTTTCCGATCGAAAAATAAAACTCAAAAAATAACTTTTATTTTCTGAGGGAAAAATAAAACTCAAAAAATAACTTTTATTTTCTGAGGGAAAAATAAAACTCAAAAAATAACTTTTATTTTCTGATCGAAAAATAAAACTCAGAAAAAAACTTTTATTTTCTGAGGGAAAAATAAAACTCAAAATATAACTTTTATTTTCTGATCGAAAAATAAAACTCAAAAAATAACTTTTACTTTCTGAGGGAAAAATAAAACTCAAAAAATAACTTTTATTTTCTGAGGGAAAAATAAAACTCAAAAAATAACTTTTACTTTCTGATCGAAAAATAAAACTCAAAAAATAACTTTTATTTTCTGAGGGAAAAATAAAACTCAAAAAATAACTTTTATTTTCTGAGGGAAAAATAAAACTCAAAAAATAACTTTTATTTTCTGATCGAAAAATAAAACTCAAAAAATAACTTTTATTTTCTGAGGGAAAAATAAAACTCAAAAAATAACTTATTTTCTGAGGGAAAAATAAAACTCAAAAAATAACTTTTATTTTCTGATCGAAAAATAAAACTCAGAAAAAAACTTTTATTTTCTGAGGGAAAAATAAAACTCAAAATATAACTTTTATTTTCTGATCGAAAAATAAAACTCAAAAAATAACTTTTACTTTCTGAGGGAAAAATAAAACTCAAAAAATAACTTTTATTTTCTGATCGAAAAATAAAACTAAAAATAAAACTCAAAAAATAACTTCTATTTTCTGATCGAAAAATAAAACTCAAAAAATAACTTTTATTCTCTGAGGGAAAAAAAAGCTCAAAAAATAACTTTTATTTTCTGAGCAAAAAGATAAAACTCAGGAAATAACTTATTTTCTGATCGAAACTCAAAAAATAACTATTATTTTCTGAGGGAAAATAAAACTCAAAAAATAACTTTTATTTTTTAAGCGAAAAATAAAACTCAAAAAATAACTTTTTTTTTCTGAGTAGAAAATAAAACTTAGAAAATAATGATTAAAAATCAATTTTTTTATAAAAATCGAAAAAATAAAATGAAGGCACCTAGAGGTAGTCTGCGTTACGGTGATTACATCTGTGTACTTCTTTTGTGTTTAGCATTTCTTCTTCAGTATGATTTTTTTAGTCAAAATTTAAAAAATAACGATTATTTGCAATCCCTGGTTAAAATACATATCGTATAGAATTTTGTTAGGAAACATAGTAGAATTACACAAACTTTAATTTTGTAAAATACTTTAACCCTCTAACACCTCCACAAAGAGGTCGTTTTGGACCCCTTTTCAAAAAGTAAAAAAAAAAGTATTTTGAAGGTCGATAGAGGGTTAAAATGTTCTAGAAAATTATTCGCCATAAAATTTCACTAGGGTCTTCCCTTAGGCAAAATCTTTGTACTAAGAACGCATCAAAATTTTCTAAATTTCAAGGGGAATTCAAGAGTAAAAATATTAAAATATACCGAATGAGCTTAAACCAAGATTTGAAAAATTTTTGTAGTCAACTTTACATAGTAAAAATTGTTTGCCATGGGCCAAAATTGAAGAAATAAAGACAGCACTTTGGCATTTTTTAGTTTTTTAAGTGATTTCTTAAAAATTTATTTCACCGTTTTCCGAAGATCAAAGATTTCAGCCTTCAGAGTTCGAATTTGATTTTAAAAATTGTTTTTAATTAATTTGCGGGAAATATTTTCATAAAATTTAGTGCACAGATTCCCATAGGGTTGGACATGTTGATAACCACGCTCACTTTCCCTATAAGGAATATTTCGTAAAACACCGAAAATATTATTACTCTAATATAGCCCCAGTGATGAAATTTAATCGATGCCCCTATAAATAAATATGCTGAAATTTTCGAAAATGCTCTCTATCACAATCCCTCTCGCAATTTTGCTGCACTTTGGGAATTATAATTTCTCGGAATTCAGCCCAGACGAATTAGATTATTTTTTGCAATTCCGGAACTTGTAATATCTAATATGTACCTAAATATCCCGACAAGACAATGCAGCTAAGAGCTATTGAAATGAGAATGGACTAAGCATACGAATAAATTAATAGTATTGCATATATTTGCATATACATATGTATATTATTAAGCATTAAATTTACATACCGATATATGTAGAACAGCCACAGTGTGCACAATGTGAAATGAAACAACATTTTTTTTTTTCGTTTTACTTTTTTCTGCATTAGTTTCGAGCGTTGCAGGTGATTGCACACGCACCGCGCCGCACCGCACCACCGTTACAAAACACAAAGCGAGACACCAACGCACACACAGTGGTGGAGATAGTGGGCGGCGGACGGGCGATAGCGTCCAAACGCATTACAACGCTCTACACTTATGGCGCTTTTATTGACAAATTCATTTCGTTTAACAAATTATGTAAAATAACTAATCACATTTTTGATCATATGCTAACAAATTACATTATGGGGTTTGTATTACAATCTTTGCTTGTTTTGTTTTTTAAATTAAATATTATTAATTTCAAATTCTTTCAATTATTTATTAAAAATCTTACAATTTTCATTAAGTGAATAATTAATATGTGTTGTTTGGTTTTTGGAAATATGCAAGAACTCAAGCGCAAAGCAGTACAATGCATAGCAATGGATTTTATTATTTGTATTTTTTCATTTCATATTTGTGACAAAATACTGGCGATGTGATTGTGAGAAAAGGAATTGTGTGCTAATTGATTTTAGGACAATCGCGAAGCTTATTAAAATTAATTGATGAGGTTTGATGGTCGGTACATACGGACTTTTTAATGAAGGCTTAGGGTTAGGGATTGCTGGTAGGGGGCGTGACATTGCCAAAATACTGATGATCTCTCAAATAGCTATCACATTATTAAGAAAAAATGATCATTTAATAGAAATTCAATGTGGGCGGAGGAATATTATAAAATGTGTAGCCCCGAAGCATGCATTATACTAAGGGATAATGGGATGGATATACTGGGCAACACGGCCAAATCAAAGAAAATTGTACAATAAACTTTTAAATTTCTTGGCTTACAAAATCATTTATAAAGAGTGTCTATATTGTTTTAAATAAATTGAATTCTTTCTGCTAATGAAATCTTTGTGAACACCCTTCAACTCAATATGTTTAAATGTTTGCATAGCTTGGAAATAAATAATCGCAAAATTTGCACTGCATCTTTTAGGCGCATGAAAATTTTAACAACATCGAAATGATTACATACATACAAATATTTTAAAATTCAAAAGCTGTATGATAAAATAGCCCTTAGCTGCATATACTTCCTAATGCACATAAAGAACTAACAATCAATGGCCTAAACAGAAACTAAATGATTACCCAAGCATACTTTTTAAATGCGATAAATATACATATGCATGTATTTACATTCACAAATGCTAAGTATTACTTTGTTTGTTATATTTTCAGCACATTGATGATGATACAACAGCGATGAAAATTCAGCAGCAAAGGAAACTTCAGGGGGATTTATTATCAAATTCTCTTACATACATATGTTATATATGAGCACATTATTTATTAAATATTTTTTACTTTTTTTTAGTTTTCATAATTTGTTTTGCAAACATTTTTAACTTAATTTTTCGCATTTTCGCTTTATATTTTCTTATATTCATCAATTTTACTTTTATCTAGCTTAAATATATACATATACGTATGTACATAAGAATGTAACGTTGTTCGTTTTCCCTTTTTCATGACTTATTAATACATGTATAATCATATTTTTTTATATGTATCTACTATATAATTTCTGGTTAGTCGTTTTAAATAGTAGTTATATGTATGTGTGGTAGTAGAAAAGCGTTTTGCTTGCAACAAAATGTGTTGATTATTTTTTCCATACTAGAACGTAGAGAAATAAAATTGAAAAAAGGTATAAAAATACGTTCTTCTGCTTCATAAAGACATAAAGGATATGAGTGGTCCACTCTCTGAAGTCCCTATGTGAATTTTTCATATTAAGCCACAAAGCAAAAAAAAACAAAAATAGAATTTTGAATGTGTACATATAAAATCTATAGAGACTGTTGAAAATATAATCGTATTTAATGCTGTTTTTTCAGAATACGGAAGCATTTTACAATAAATTCTTAATGCATATTATACACCTTTAAGTACTGTTACATAATCCATAAAAAAAACTAAATATCGAAAAAAAATTTCACATAGCCAGTTTTGTAAGTGGACTACTCATATATCTGATATATGTATGCAGGTTAACACAATAACTGTTAATACCCTGCAAAAAAATGTGCGATTAATACCGAAAGATATTTGTCCCGGATTGATCTCTTTCGAGAACAATCGGTCCACAATTAGTCCCCGATTGTTCCCGTACGGGTATAAATGTAGACTAATTGTAGACCAATTATTTCCGAACGGGTATAAATGTAGACTAATCGCTTTCAACCCGAACGGGTATAAATGTAGATTAATCACTTTCATTCCGAACGGGTAAAAATCTAGATTCCCTGCAAAAAATGCGATTAATCCGGGACGTGTCCGGGATCAATCGCAACGCAGCATGGGACTAATACAATTTTACATCCCTTTGTATGGAGCGAATTGATCGCATTTGTTCGAGCATGTCCTATGAAGAGACTAATTGTTCAACTTGTATACCCGAACGGGTACCAATGTAGATTAATCGCTTTCATCCCGAACGGGTACAAATGTAGATCAATCGCTTTCATCCCCAACGGGTACAAATGTAGATTTTTCCAAGTTGTTAGCCAAGGCAAATTTAATAACAATCTTTAAAAAATTGTAAATGTTCATGCATATTTAAATAAAGATTATATAATGTTTTACTTTTGTAAAAAAATCTCAATAAATTAAAAAAAATTTTAAGTTTTGAGTATGCATTATATGAGCGTAATGTAAAGGATATTTTCATAGGATATTGTAGACAACATTTTGTTAAAATTATTATTCATCATTGCTATTAAAAGAAAGTGTGTTCAATTCGTTTTACCGGTTGTTCTACAATTTTTTAAATACATTGCATATTTTTGTAAAATTTCTACATTTAAGGAATATAGATTTGTACCCGTTCGGAATGAAAGCGATTAATCTACATTTATACCCGTTCGGGATGAAAGCGATTGATCTACATTTGTACACGTTAGGGAACAATTGGGCTACAATTAGTTTACATTTATACCCGTACGGGAACAATCGCGGACTAATTGTGGACCGATTGTTCTCGAAAGAGATCAATCCGGGACAAATATCTTTCGGGATTAATCGCAAATTTGTTTGCAGGGTTCCTTAAATGTAGAAATTTTACAAAAATATGCAATGTATTTAAAAAATTGTAGAACAACCGGTAACACGAATTGAACACTCTTTCTTTTAATAACAATGATTAATAATAATTTTAGCAAAATGTTGCCTAAAATATCCTATGACAAAATCCTTTACATTGCGCCCATATAATGCATACTCATAACTTAAAATTTTTTTATTTATTTATTGAGATTTTTTTACAAAAGTAAAACATTGGGTGATAATAATAAAAGCAGAGCATTTGCTTTTGCATAAAATTTCAGACCTTTTACTCAAATTTTGAAATTTGGTTCATACAAATTAATGTCAAATTTATAAAATCATGTGCTTGGTTTTTATTAATATGGCCCATTATATAATCTTTATTTAAATATGTATGAACATTTCCAATTTTTGAAAGATTGTTATTAAAAATTGCTTTGGCTAACAACTTGGAAAAATCTACATTTGTACCTGTTCGTGCTGAAAGCGATTGATCTACATTTGTACCCGTTCGGGATGAAAGCGATTGATCTACATTTGTACCCGTTGGGGATGGAAGCGATTAATCTACATTTGTACCCATGCGGAATGTGAGCGATTGATCTACATTTGTACCCGTTCGGGATGAAAGCGATTGATCTACATTTGTACCCGTTCGGGATGAAAGCGATTAATCTACATTTGTACCCGTTCGGGATGAAAGCGATTAATCTACATTGGTACCCGTTCGGGTATACAAGTTGAACAATTAGTCTCTTCATAGGACATGCTCGAACAAATGCGATCAATTCACTCCATATAAAGGGATGTAAAATTGTATTAGTCGCATGCTCCCTTGCGATTGATCCCGGACACGCCCTGGATCAATCGCATTTTTTGCAGGGCCCTGCAAAAAAATGTGCGATTAATACCGAAAGAGATTTGTCCCGGATTGATCTCTTTCGAGAACAATCGGTCCACAATTAGTCCCCGATTGTTCCCGTAAGGGTATAAATGTAGACTAAGTGTAGACCAATTGTTCCCGAACGGGTATAAATGTAGACTAATTGTTCCCTAACGGGTATAAATGTAGATTAATCGCTTTCATCCCGAACGGGTATAAATGTAGATTAATCGCTTTCATTCCAAACGGGTACAAATCTAGATTCCTTAAATGTAGAAATTGTACAAAAATATGCAATGTATTTAAAAAATTGTAGAACAACCGGTAAACGAATTGAACACCCTTTCTTTTAATAACAATGATGAATAATAATTTTAACAAAATGTTGCCTAAAATATTCTATGAAAAAATCCTTTACATTACTCTCATATAATGCATACTCAAAACTTACAATTTTTTTTATTTATTTATTGAGATTTTTTTTCAAAAGTAAAACATTATATAATCTTTATTTATATATGCATGGACATTTACAATTATTTAAAGATTGTTATTAAAAATTGCCTTGGCGAACAACTTGGAAAAAACTACATTTGTACCCGTTCGGGATAAAAGCGATTGATCTACATTTGTACCCGTTCGGGATGAAAGCGATTAATCTACATTGGTACCCGTTCGGGTATACAAGTTGAACAATTAGTCTCTTCATAGGACATGCTCGAACAAATGCGATCAATTCACTCCATATAAAGGGATGTAAAATTGTATTAGTCGCATGCTCCCTTGCGATTGATCCCGGACACGTCCCGGATTAATCGCATTTTTTGCAGGGTAATTTGATTAATAATATATGTATGTATGTATGTATTTTTTAATTCAAGCACTTGAAATTTTACTTCATTTCTGGTAAAGTGAAATTTGCATAAATCCGAAATATGGAAAACTTTAAATTCGAGAAAAAAAATTCAAAAGGTATTTGATAAAAACTAGTTTTAAGATTGGAAATATCTAACTTTAAAAATTAATGGAAATTCTAAGCTTTTTAGGAAGCGAAATTTCAAATGGTATGATTTTAAATATTTTGTAGGGTTCATTTTTGAGGATTATGCATACTAAGGTTTATTACAAAAACAGCTTTCATATTCTTGGCTGTCTAACTAGTCAAAGGTTATATGGGAGCTATATTTTATAGTGGTCCCATCTGATCGACCCAACAAATGATCGTTTCGACGGAAGTTTTTTTGCCTAATTAAATAAATTAAAAAAGTGGTAATTTCTACACCATTTGCAGATGGATTTTTGAAAGGCGAAATTGGATTTTAAAAAAGGGAAATTGGACTTTAGAAAAGGAAAATTGGATTTTAGAAAAGGGAAATTGAACTTTAGAAAAGGGAAATCGGATTTTAGAAAGGGGAAATTGAATTTTAGAATTTCCAACTACACCTTTTCCAGATGGATTTTAGAAAGCGTCTCCTGGATTTTAGAAAGGGGAAATTGGATTTTAGAATAGACAACTGAATTTTAGAAAGGGAAAATTGTATTTTAGAAAAGGGAAATTGGAATTTAAAAAAGGGAAATTATATTTTAGAAAAGGGAAATTGGACTTTAGAAAAGGGAAATCGGATTTTATAAAGGGGAAATTGAATTTTAGAATTTCCAACTGAATTTTAGAAAGGGAAAATTGGATTTTAGAAATGTCAATTGGATTTTAAAAAGGGGAAATTGGATTTTAGAATACCCAACTGGATTTTAGAAAGGGAAAATTGTATTTTAGAAATGTCAATTGGATTTTAGAAAAGGGAAATTGGACTTTAGAAACTGTAAATTGGATTTTCGAAAATTTATTTAATTGCGTATACGTACATTATACTTTCATACGCAATAAAGAATTTCTATTCGAAAAATTCTGTGTAAAATTTATTTTACACGCACATTCTGAAATCCAATTCACTCTTTCGAAAATCCAATTTACGTTTTCTAAAATCCTTTTAACGCTTTCTAAAATCCAACTGACATTTCTAAAATCCAATTTCCTTTTTCTAAATTCCAATTGACATTTCAAAAATCCAATCTCTCTTTCTAAAATCCAATTGTCGTTTCTAAAATCCAGTCAACGCTTTCTAAAATCCATCTGGAAATGGTGTAGATTTTATAAAGGGAAAATTAGATTTTAGATATGTCAATTGGATTTTAGAAAAGGGAAATTGGACTTTAGAAAAGGGAAATCGAATTTTAGAAAGGGGAAATTGGATTTTAGAATAGTCAACTGGATTTTAGAAAGGGAAAATTGGATTTCAGATATGTCAACTTGTTTTAGAAAGGGGAAATTGGATTTTAGAATAGTCAACTGGATTTCTAAAATCCAAATTCAATTCTCTTTTTCTAAAATCCAATTGTTGTTTTCTAAAATTCAGTTAACGCTTTCCAAAATCCATCTGGAAATGGTGTATTGTTTAGTAAGTCTCGTTTTCTTTCTTCAGTATATTGCTAATTTTTCTTGCTTATAGAAAAACCCGCAAGTATGTAAGTTGCTGTATTACTTTTTTTTCTTAAGTTATACATATGTTGCTGGAAAATTAAAATTCTGCACCATTGTGGGAACAAGGGCAAACAAATTTAAAGCTAAATTAATGCTATAACAGTAACTTTTAACGAAATATCTAATTAGCCTATTTTCACCCACTTCTTAATCCCTTCACGTTGTTTTTTTTACTGCTAAAGACTATACTAATAGTGCTACTAAGTGTATTTTTCCCGTAAACTATTGCCAAAAAATAATAATCAATGAAATTAACGATAATGAGACCCAAAAACTATGATGCGAAATAGCAACGGAAGAAAAGCTTGCCAAAAAATATGGCAGATTTAACACACCTCTATTTTACGCTAAATTAAATATTTAACATTTACTGTGCTTACCCGACTCATCCGTGTTGAGCAAAGGATCGAATGCCTCTAAAACGCTGACACGCGAGCTGCAAAGAAATATATTTTAAATCAGAAACTGAAAGACTTTTCTTTAATATTTCCTTACTCATCTTCCTGACTCAGATCAATTAAATCATTGCCAGTGCGTTGCGGTTTGCGTGCTGGCGGTGTTTGGCGGCGGAGGCCAGCGACGTTGGATGTAGTTAAATTGCCGCCCCCACTACCGCTACTATTACTGCCGTTTGATATAATGGCCGCTGCAGCAGATTGCGATTTTGCCAAGGGTATTGCCGCTGCACCTGCTGTACTCGCAGCGGAGGATATTTGCGATGAGGCCGAGGAACCGTAATAAGGCGCAGCACCTGCGTATTGATAACCGTAATGTGAAACCGTTGGAGGGAATTGTGGCGGCGTGAAAGCGGCCGAGGCAGTAGCTGATGGTGGCGCGCTTTGCGTGAAATTGCCTGCGTAGCCGCCCATTGGGGGTACAAAGCCCATGTGATTGGGTGGATAAACGCCTGCCGCTGGCATTATGGCCGCCATATGTTGTTGCTGTTGCTGCTGATAATAACGCGCCTGTTGTTGTTGTTGTTGTTGTTGTAGAGGCATATTATAAAGTTTCTGCAGCTCCTCGCCGGTGAGCGGCACTTTCTGCTGCTGTCCCGCTGGTGGTGGCGTGAAGGGCACCAACTGCATACATTGGCCGCCGCCGCCGCCAACAGCACCCGTTACCGCATACATGGCATTGGCGTGTGTGGGCGTGGCCATGGGTAATGGTGGCGTGCCACGATATCCCGAGGCCGCAGCATGCATTGGCGTTATTGGCGCAGCAGCGACCGGACCCAAAGGCACCAAAGCCGTTTGTGGACTCGAGGTTTGCAGCTTTTGTAAGTCTTCTATCAGCTTTTCAAATGTGTTCGGTTGCGCCTCTTTCGCTGTGGGACTCGAGAAGGAAATGAGATCACTCTCCGGCAGCGTCGCCGTGGTCGGTGGTGTTTTGGAGCGTTCGCGCGAGGCCGCCGTCACAGCGGCAACATTCAACGACACATTGTTGTTGGCCTCCGAGTGGCGACGATGTGGCCGCTGAGGTGGTGCTATTGTGATCTCGTTTGAGTTGTCGCGCGACTGTTGGTAGCGCGTACGCAATTGCGCGTAGAAGGCCTTAGCTGACTCAGTCGATTGTTGTTGTGGTTGCGCGGAATGTGAATGTTGCAACGCAGGCGATTGCGATTGCAATTGGGAGCGTTCATTGTAATAACTGGCGGCAGTGCCATACTTTTTGGCGCGCCGATAATCGTCGAGTGCCTGTTGTTCCAAACTCAAAGCGGTCGCTTTGGCCAAGTCCTCTTGGAATTGCTTATCGTAATCAATTTCCGCTTGATTGGACATGTTTAAGGGGATTCAAAAAGCTGGCAAATACCTAAACAGTTGGAATTAGAAAGACAATTATTATTTAAATTAATTATATACAGATAACGTGTGTAAAGAATTAAATCTGTTTGGTATTTGGGTGAAATCGATTTATAAGAATGCCTAGGTTGATACTTAAAAGCCTTAAAAAAAAATATTCAAACTCTGTAGGAGCAATAAGAGATAAAATATTTTATTTAATGAAGTGATTATGAAAGAGCAAATAAAAATATTAATCTGGCAGAAAAGTAGGTTGGTGTGTGGCTATAAGTATGAAAGAACGTTATTTCAACAGTTTAAAAGTTCATTTTAGTTAATACAAATATAGCCTTCCAAGTTTTAATGTAAAATGTCTATATATACTTATTGTTTTTCCTACTAATAACACTAGATCACGAAATGAAATTTGTTGTCTGTACTTTGGACGCCACTATCCTATCTGTATGTAAAATCGGTCGCTGATTCCGAAAATCGAGTCCATTTTTAATGTACCCGTGCAGTGGCATTGCGCGACTTGGCTTTTTCTTCGTTGATAGCTTATCTTTTCGCCAATTGGATGGAGCTCAAATAACGGTTTCCGTTCCGTCGGTAATCGAGTACCGGAACGACCTGGATTTCGGCATTACAACAACAAGAACGGAAGGTTCTTAATTTTACTTTCAACTTCTAGCGCTAATCAGCTACGCCGTAGTTTGGCCGCGAGAAAGTACTTTCAAAGTGAAAAATTTACACAATTCAAAAATTTTCAGGAGGCATACATAAAAAAATTTTTCTTTACAAGCCATACATTAGATGCGTTTTTTTTGATCTAACATAACCCTCCGGCTACAGAATATGAAAATAGGATGTTATAGGATAACTAAGCTGATTTTTATTTTTTTTTTTTAGAAAAAAAAAACTGAGTGGGCTACTCCAAAAAACAGTGATTTTTTTTTTAAATTCCATGATAGGTTTAGATTCCTATATGAAAAACATTTTTTATTGTTGCAAGTACAAAATTCGAAAATTTATTATTTACATATCGCACCCTAAATCATAAAGGGGCACAACTCAAAATTCAAAAATTTTCAGGAGAGCCAAACAACTTTTTTTCATTACAAGCAATCGTATGGCAAAAGGCCACGTATAATGGCTATTTTTCAGTGAAAGGAGACACCGATTGAAAAGTTTTCTAGTAATCGCTAGAGATATGCCCTGTGTACCAGTTTATAATAAAAAACCTATTTCGTAAAATTTTGAGTTGTGTTAATTTATGAATTAGGGTGCGATATGTATGGGTCATTATTTTACAAATCGTACGATTTGTTGAAAAAAAAAATTTCACATTTTTAAAAAACACCAAATTTATTTCTTGGAATCTTTTCGCAATTTAAGTAAACACCTATATCAGGAAATTTTTTTTCTTTTCAGAGATCTGCATGTGTAAAAATTCGATAGTTAAGCAAACATGCCCACATTCAAAATTCCATATCATTGGTTCGGCTCGTCGTATCTTGTTCATTTTTGTTTTATCTTGAAGGTAATAATATTTACTTTATAACTGCGTTAAAGAAATATTTAATTTTACAAAATCAAAATAATGAATTCAAACTAAATTTTTTAAAGCATTATTACATACTGATCGGGTCAACGAATATTTTCGAAAAAATATACATAATATGCGCTGAACTTTCATCTAAAAAACGCATTTTATTTCAAGGTGGAGACTTTTATGGTTCAAAAGATATTAACTCATTTCTGACATGACCTCGAGCAACTTGCCTACGTTCCACTAAGGGTGTACCGCCAACGTGTGCCTGTGCGCATGCATGGTGATGTTAACCATCGCATACATACCTATGTATGTATGTGCATGTAATTCAACCTGCTTATCACTTAATAGGTAGCTAGTAGTTATATTTTACCAAATCATTATTGTAGCAGAATAGACGGTCTAGTAAAATAGATAATGAAACTATTTATGTACATACATATGTATACCTTCAGCAAGCAATATGTGCAGGGGTGTGCGCGACGTTCTTGTACATTTCGTGAGGCTGTAGTCACTACAGTGTAGTGTGATCAAAGTTGCTAGTATATGGATATATATATATATATATATATATATGAAGGATGGGCTTTTTTGCATTACCATTCAAAGTGCATTACCATCAAAATTGAATGCAGCTTGCCCAACCGAGATATATATATTTATGGATACAAATAAGTAAATAAATGTTTTCTATTATTTTAATGCTTTTATAAATTTTACTTTCATTGACAAATGTAATAGGGATGTACACTTCAAAACCGTCGTAATAAAATAAGTATATGTATATCTAATATTACTAAAAATTTACAGCCAGTTTCACGAAAATATTTAAGTGAAAATTTAATTTTTTCCCTGTCAGATTTCATATTTAGAATCTGATATCTACTTATACTAAATGTACTGGCTCGCAGGCATAACATATAATATGTGTATAACATAATATATTCATCTTAATGATCGTCCTTGGTCCTAAATACATAAATAGTTTCATTATCTATTTTACTAGACCGTCTATTGTGCTACAATAATGATTTGGTAAAATATAACTACTAGCTACCTATTAAGTGATAAGCAGGTTGAATTACATGCACATACATACATAGGTATGTATGCGATGGTTAACATCACCATGCATGCGCACAGGCACACGTTGGCGGTACACCCTTAGTGGAACGTAGGCAAGTTGCTCGAGGTCATGTCAGAAATGAGTTAATATCTTTTGAACCATAAAAGTCTCCACCTTGAAATAAAATGCGTTTTTTAGATGAAAGTTCAGCGCATATTATGTATATTTTTTCGAAAATATTCGTTGACCCGATCAGTATGTAATAATGCTTTAAAAAATTTAGTTTGAATTCATTATTTTGATTTTGTAAAATTAAATATTTCTTTCACGCAGTTATAGAGTAAATATTATTACCTTCAAAATAAAAAAAAAATTAACAAGATACGACGAGCCGAACCAAAGATATGAAATTTTGAATGTGGGCATGTTTGCTTAACTATCGAATTTTTACACATGGAGATCTCTGAAAAGAAAAAAAATTTGCCAAAATCCTGATATAGGTGTTTGCTAATTTCGTGCAAGTAACTTAAAAAAAAAGTTTGAGCCGAATCAGAAATATGAAATCCCAAAAGGTGTACGATTTGTAAAATAATGACCCGTATGTACATATATATATGTGGGACATTCCAGCCAAAAGAGGAAAACGACATAAAATTTAAAATGCTACTAATCATTCCTATTTATTCAGTTACCTGTAACTAAATGTGTATATTTTCCTAATCTGGTAACAGAAATATAGAAAAATATGTAAAAACCCAAAATTTTTGTCCATAGAATTTTGACTTCACACCTAACTATTTTGCGGAAAAAGTTTGGTCATGTTTGCATTGCTATATTAGCTATATTTTCATTTGTAAAAAAAAAATTGCATGTCATTCAAGTAAAGCAGAGAAAAATTTAAATAATTGCATCACAAAAAATTAAAAAAGGATATGTGATTTTTGCGTATATCTTCATATAATTTATTCATATGGGGTGTCCCAGGAGTCACACGAAAAGGCATAAAAATTGGTCTGGTAACCTCAGGTATGATCCTATGAAACCAGATATTTATGAAAGTAAGGATTAAAAGGCCGTTCATCGTCTAAATACATTTTTTAACTTAATAGGGTCATACTGTGGTTTCTAGACTATTTTGAAATATGTCCCAGGAGTCACAAAATTCTGAACTCTAATGTATTAGGGCAAACCTGTACTTAAAATAGAAGATTCTGAAACGAAATTTTGAAATGTTTTTAGTTTTTATTATATAGTTTTAAATAATTGTTTCTAGAGATGTTGAATTCGACTTGTTTTAAATAAATATCACTGCTCTACAGCCAAAAAAATACTCTAAACGCGACCATACTATCTATATGTAAAATCGGTCGCTGATTGCGAAAATCGGGTTCATTTTTAATTCTATGGGAAGGTTTTTGATATGTCGGCAATTTACCGCTATTTGGCCAATGGCTCCACTTAATCCTGTATATGTCTTTAACGCAGTAAGCTATCTTCCTTGTGGTGACACCAAACGAAAGAAAATGAACCCGATTTTCGGAATCAGCGACCGATTTTACATATAGATAGGATAGTTGCGTCCAAAGTACAGACAAAAAATTTTATTTTGTGATCCAGTGTAGATACATATTTAATCAGAACTTTGAAGTAAATATAAGTATTATTTTGCATTCACTTTATTTTTTTCATTTAATTGGCTTGGTTTCAATTCTGCTGGGAGAGATTTATGAAAAACTTGGCCAAAAAGGGCTAAAACAATAATAAAACTGATTTCAATAATCTAGTATATTACATATTTCGCACTTGTCCCAGGAGTCACAAAAACTTGTCCCAGGAGTCACAATTTTAAATATCGAAAATAGTTAATTAAATTTGAATATATAAAATATTTTTATAGAATATGGTACTATGCAGTATGTTTTTTCGACCATATACAAATTGTAGGTGAAAGTTGAATAGTTGAGCTAAAATTCGTATTCGTGCTCATAAAGGTGCAACAAAGGGATTTTTCGGTGTCCCAGGAGTCACACTCATTTACTGAGTAGTTACAAAGTTATTTGTTATTATTTAGCCAATTCTTTTAATGCGTTTGTTGTATTGGATATTTATCCATGTCGATAAATATATTTCATAGCAATTTAAGTCCCGATCAGGGTTGCGTGATTTGGATTTGACTGAATCACTAATCAAAAATATTTTCTGATTCTTGATTTAAAATATTTTCAAATCAAAGATAATTTTTATTTGTGATTCGTTTCAAAAAAAAAATCAGAAATACCCTTTGATTCGTGATTCAAACTATTTTCAAATCAAAGATAAATTTTATTTGTGATTCGTTTCACAAAAGAATCAGAAACACCCTTTGATTCGTGATTCAAACTATTTTCAAATCAAAGATAAAATTGATTTGTGATTCATTTCTCAAAAGAATCAAAAATCTTTTTTGATTCTTGATTCAAACTTGATTTCGAATCAAGATTCTTAATAAATTTTTGATTCGAATCAAATTTTTGAAAAATTATTTTGAATCAAAACTTTATTTCATATAAAAAATACTTTAGTACGTGATCCCACCACCCCCGCCAGTTGAAATGCAAAAAATCTAAAATTTCAACAAAAGTCTGCGTTGTATGGGAGGAAATGCAAGCAGATTTTCGCAGTTGCTTTAGCCAAGCACTTGCGCATACATATGTATGTATATACTTACATACATATATATAGCGAATAAATGAATGAAAGGATGAATGAATTATGGTTGGGTGTATGCATACAAAAGAATCCCTGCAAAAAAGCCGAGTACTCCATGCACGCGTGTATAGAGTACTCGCTATGGACCAACCGAGTACTCCTCAGCCTGCCACATTTCATATAAAAAATATGGTCCATTTAACATGGCATTATTTATTATCTAGGCCTTATTTCGCATGGCGGATAAGCATTAGGAATAAGGTGTGCTCTCAGAGAGAGAGTACTCCTTAAGGCGTGATGACATCAACACAGGAAAATCAGCCTTATTTTAAGCCTTACGCCATACAAATTTGCTACCTTTATAATTTTCAGGCCTGATTTCTGAAACCTTAGAATCTGCGGTTTTAATTCTTAAAAAGGCTTAAATTTTTTGGTGGGAATATACATACATATGTACGCGCAAATGGCTGGCTAAGGCAACTGCGAAAATCTGCTTGTATGTATGTATATCCTTCCCTACAACGTAGCTGAAAAATGTTCGTGATAAATTGTTTTCGCGAATGCTTTGTTAGTTTTCGCGATCAGTTTGTCTCAAATGTGATTGGCGCCATGCTGCACGAAACAGAAACAATTGCCGCACTCTACTGGATTCCGCCAGAATCGTCTAGACGGTTACGTGCCAATTAAGGAAGGAAGGAAGGAGAAATATTGTTTTGTTATTTTTCGCGCACAAGTGGAAAAACTGGATTTTTTTTTTTGATCGCTTCTTGCGAGAGAGGAGCATATTTTTTTGCATTTCTCTCTCGTGATAAAAGAACGAAAAAATATTAGTGAAAATTCTCACAAATGAATGAAAATGAGTAATCTTAATGTAGATCTACTCTAATTCTTACTTCTATGTAGATATGTACATATATCGTCGCTCCCAACGAAGACTAGCACGGTTCATTGTTCGCATGGAAGACTAACACACTTCGTTGATTGCGTGGAAGATTAGCACACTTCGTTGTTCGCGTGGAAGACTAGCATACTACAGTTCTCTGCGTGGAAGACTAGCATACTTCAGTTCTCTGCGTGGAAGACTAGCATGCTTCTCTTGTTTGGGTGGAAACTAACATACTTCTGTTTGTTAGAAATAAGCTTAGGGGTTAAGCACATAAGGAGGATTGTCCGAGGAGTGAAAGATATTTTATAAGTAAGTGCAAGAACAATAATTCATACTGAAATAAAACTTTAAACAGGAACCAAACTATATGAAAAGTATATGAGTTTCAAATATTCCTACACTGAGAGAAAAAAAATATATGGAGGGGTCAAAGAAATTGTTTACCTATTTTGAACACTACTTTCTTTGTTTTGAGTAAATTTTCCTTAAAACATGTTAAAAAGTGTATAAAATATTGTTGTTACATGCGTTACCATGGTTTCATATACTTGTTTTGAAAAAATTCATACATTAAAATAATGAAAAATTCTTTAAGCGTCATTCCATTCCCAACTTTCCTTGTTTTGAAGACTTGATTTCTTTAATTTTGAGAAATTAAATTCCCATACAAATCCCCATGGCAACGAATTTGTTTGAAAGTTTTTTTATGTTTTTTCCAAATTTTTGAGAAAATTTACACAAAACAAAGAAACGCGTGTTCAAAATAAGGAAGATTATGTCTTTGATCGAGAGAAATTTTTTTTTTGAGTGTAGACTTGTACTAGGCCTACTTTTAAGTATGTGCATATGTTGTGCAAATAAAACCTGGATTTCGCATCAAATAAAACACCGCATTAGTTATTGCTCGGAACTCTATATTTATATATATGTAGATATGACTAGTGCTTTGGTACTACACAAAAAGTGTGCACAATGTTTTTAAAAAAAATAGAACCGTGCTAGTCTTCGTTGAGAGCGACGATATATAAATATAGAGTTCCGAGTAATAACTAACGATACTTTTCATATAGTTTGGCTGAAGGTTCCTGTTTAAAGTTTTATTGCAGTATGAATTATGGTTCTTGCACTTACTTATAAAATATCTTTCACTCCTCGGACAATCCTCCTTATGTGCTTAACCCCTAAGCTTATTTCTAACAAACAGAAGTATGTTAGTTTCCACCCAAACAAGTGAAGCATGCTAGTCTTCCACGCAGAGAACTGAAGTATGCTAGTCTTCCACGCAGAGAACTGAAGCATGCTAGTCTTTCACGCGAACAACGAAGTATGCTAGTTTTCCACGCAGAGAACTGAAGCATGCTAGTCTTCCACGCGAACAACGAACCGTGCTAGTCTTCCACGCTAACTGAACCGTGCTAGTCTTCGTTGGGAGCGACTAACTATGAACCGATGCAGATACACGAATCGGTCGCTTGGGCTATGTTAGTGGTCACTTTAAAAGTACTCCAACTTACCACAAATGAAGCATATAATCCAATGATTTTTGCAGGGTACTCCAACCTACCACAAATGGAGCATATAATCCAATGATTTTTGCAGGGCATATGTACATATAATACATATGTATGTATGCATACCCTGCAAAAATTCCGAGTACTCTATTCGCTAATCCATGGAGTGCTCGCTATGGACCAACCGATTACTCCATAACTTGCCACATTTCATACAAAAAATATGGTCCATTTAACATTGCATGTCATTGCAATGGAGTATATATTCCAGTCCCGCATAACAATCATATTAATCCATGGAGTACCTACATTGGATTAATTGATGGAGTACCTAACAGTTAGCCGAACATAACAACAAAAACCAAATGTTTATGTTTATGTAGCTATGTATGGATACACATATCGTCTTCGTCGCGATAAAAATTTGGTTTTTGTTATGTTCGGCTAACTACGAACCGATGCAGATACATGAATCGGTCGTACGGAGGTAGTTAAGAAGCTATTGGTAAGCGGCAAAGTCCGGATCGGATGGGTTGTTTGCCGGATTAGGGCAAAAGTTCAGCCTAAACGGTGTTTTAAATGCCTCGACTATGGTCACATTTCGAAGAACTGTACCAGCAAAGGTGACTTTAGAAGTGCATGTTTTAAATGTGGTGCTGCAGGGCATGTAGCGAAAACATGTAACAATGTACCAAAGTGCTTATTATGCGTAAAAAGGGGAACTAGCAGATACGATCATCCTACAGGAGGAAATCAATGTCCTGCATACAAGGAAGCAATACAGAAGATGACACAGCGATGAGATTCCTCCAACTAAACTTAAATCATTGCGAAGCTGCACAAGATTTGCTAGCGCAATCTGTGCTTGAGCTGAAAGTAGATATTGCGCTACTGAGTGAGCCATATAAAGAAAAATCAGCAAACTGGATACAAAGTGTTTGTAGCAAGACCGCAACTTGGTCCTGCGGACAACAGCCTTTACACGTGGAAGCCGTAATAAAAGAAAATGGATTCGTATGTGCGAAAGCCAGTGACATATATGTTTACAGCTGCTATATACCACCAAGCACTCCGCTAGACAGATTTGAAGAAATCGTCGAGAAAATAGCCATGGATGCAACTAACAGACCGCGCTTCATGATCGCAGGAGATTTCAATGCCTGGGCAATAGAATGGGGCTCAAAGCGGACTACTCCAAAAGGCAGAGCTCTGCTTGAAGCATTCGCTTGCTTAGATGTAGTCCTGCTAAACACAGGCAGTGAAAACACCTTTTCTAAAAACGGCCGCGGTTCCGTAATCGATATAACATTTGTTAGCTCCAACCTTTATAGGCTTTCCGATTGGAAAATCAGCGAATGTTACACTCAAAGTGACCACTCGGCGATATTAATAGATGTTACAATGAGCGAGGGAGAACGGCCATCTAAGAAACCCCGTCCAAAGCGTCAAGGCTGGAAAGTAAACACATTCGACCAAGAAGTATTCATGGAAATGTTCCCTAGAACTGAGCACAGCGGGCGTGCGAATGACATGGCTACTGCAATAATGAACGACTTACGGGCGGCTTGTGACACATCAATGTCACGGAAAATGAAATCCAGGCATCAATCTGCCACGTACTGGTGGAACGAAAATATAAGTTCACTACGAAAGGAGTGCATCAAAGCTCGAAGGAACTTTCAACGCTCAAGAGGTAGAGCTGATTTCGAGGAACTAAGAGCAAAATTCAAATCGGCTCGACGCTCCCTCAAAATGGCTATCAAGCAAAGCAAGCGTCAATGTTTTCTAGAACTTTGCGATGATGCAGAGAATAACCCGTGGGGGACCGCATACAAGATTGTGACTAAAAAATTAAAAACAGGCAGGGAGTCTACACCAACATGCCCTATGTTCCTGGAGCAAGTGGTAACAACTCTTTTTCCTGTCCAAAGGAAACTAGTTTCCTCTATTTCGAGTGACATACTGCAATCATTTGGAGAAGTAACGGACGAAGAAATTCTCCAGGCAGCCAACGGGCTCAAGGAGAGCAAGTCACCGGGACCAGATGCGATACCTAACAAAGTACTTAAAGTAGCATTTGAACATGCTACACCAGTGTTCACGAACCTGTTTAATTCGTGTCTAGCAGAAGGTACATTTCCAACGATATGGAAACACCAAAAATTGGTACTGCTACCTAAGCCTGGTAAAGATCCCACTGTACCATCTAGCTACAGGCCCATATGCCTACTCGACTCGGCAGGCAAAGTCCTAGAGAGAGTCATCTACAACCGCCTCGAAGGGGAAGTATTGGCATTAGGAGGCATATCTGAGAATCAGTTTGGCTTTAGGAAAGGAAGATCCACCTTTCACGCAGTGGAGGCGGTGAAAAAGGTAGCCCAAGACGCCATAAGTGGCACCCGATGGCTGTCAGGAACCAAAGAGTACTGTCTTATAGTAACACTGGATATAAAGAACGCATTCAATACTGCCAACTGGGCAAAAATACTAGATGCGCTTGATCGAATCGGAGTGCCAAAATACCTTACAAGGTTAATACGAAGTTACTTCGAAAATCGAACGCTAGAGTACGAAACGTCGGCCGGCACTAAGAAACTAAAGGTTACAGGCGGCGTTCCACAAGGCTCAGTGCTAGGCCCCCTGCTATGGAACATTATGTATGACGGCATTCTACGCCTTAGATTCCCGGAAGGTGTAAAAATATTTGGCTTTGCTGATGACATAGCCCTGGTTGTTACTGCTAAGCAACTAGACGATATACGCACAAAAACAAACGAAAGTATAAGCAGCGTGAAAAGATGGCTGGACAAAAATGGCTTGCAGCTAGCGGAGCAGAAGACAGAGTCAGTGCTGATATCAAGCAGGAAAAAAGTGGAGCACACTATAATAAGAAGCGGTAGTCACGATATCGTCACACTACAAGCAATAAAGTACCTGGGGATTATGATAGATCTAAGACTGTCGTTTAAAAATCATATTGAATACGCAAACGAAAAGGCATCAGCGACTGTGACAGCATTATCACGCATAATGCTGAACTCACGTGGTCCAAAGCAACGGCGGCGACAACTACTTGCGTGCGTCGTAAGGAGCCAAATTCTCTACGGCGCTCCTGTGTGGCACCACGCTATAGAACATCAGTCGTATTTTCGCTGCATCAAGTCGACTTACCGTCTGTGCGCGCTGAGAGTATGCTGTGCGTTTAAACCCGTATCGGATGAGGCCGCACTAGTAATTGCCAGTCTATACCCTATAGACATACTAGCAAAAGAAGCTGCAATTATTGCACAGAACGATGTCCAGCGTTCCAAGGCGAGAGAAGCCAGCATGCATAGCTGGCAGTTTAGATGGAGTAACTCCACGAAGGGACGCTGGACACATAGATGCATACCAGATTTGAAATGCTGGTTGGAACGAGCACACGGCGAAGTCGATTTCTACCTGACGCAGTTCCTATCTGGGTACGGTTGTTTCAAGGCCTATCTCTTTCGCTTTAAGCACGAGTCGAACCCAACGTGCGATCACTGCGGGGGGCAAGCAATAGAGGATGCATACCACGTATTCTTTGAGTGTGCGAGATTTTACGAATCTAGAAACAAACTCCGTAGAATATTTGGAGGTGACTATACACCTGAGTCGTTCGTGAAGCATATGCTAGAAAGCAAGGCAAAATGGACTGCAGCGAGTAACGTAATAGCAGACACCATGAAAACACTGAGAAGCCTAGAGAGAAGACGGCGAGCAAACGGCGACTAAATGAGCACTAATTGTGTCCTTCTAATCATAGGCACGTCTAACAATGACCACCTTGTGTGGAACGGATACGCACAGGAGCTCGGCCTCCTGCATCCGTTACGGATACGTACCGGAGCTAGTCCTCCTGCATCCGTTACGCGCGTGGTGCGGAGCTTTGGCCTCCGCAGACCACCTAACATTAACCACTTCGAGTGGAACGGATACGTACAGGAGTTCGGCCTCCTGCATCCGTTACGGATACGTACAGGAGCTAGGCCTCCTGCATCCGTCATCGCGTGTGGTGCGGATCTTTGGCCTCCGCAGACCACCTAATATTGTGAACTTTGAATGAAACGGATACGTACAGGAGCTCGGCCTCTTGCATCCGTTACGGATACGTACAGGAGCTAGGCCTCCTGCATCCGTCATCGCGTGTGGTGCGGAGCTTTGGCCTCCGCAGACCACTTTTATAAAAATATATGGGTAAAGCCTTTTAAGGCAGACTGAGGGCAATAACGCGACCATTACGGACTGTGAGCCTAGTGCTCAACCCACCTCCCGACGGTAGCTTGACGGTAGTACCGGGGGATTCGGTACGATGACAGTAGGAGGTTTAGTTCGGGTTAGAGTCCCACACTGACGGGGTAAAGGCTTTCGATGCTTCCTCCTCGTAAAAAAAAAAAAAAAAAAAAAAAAAACATGAATCGGTCGTTTGGGCTATGTTAGTGGTCACTTTGAAAGTACTCCAATTTACCACAAATGGAGCATATAATCCAATGATTTTTGCAGGGTATGCACCCAAGTGCCTATGCACATACATACATATGTATGTATGTATGTACGTACGGCGTAGCACAAACGTAGATACGACAATCAGAAATATGTATATATGTACATACATATGTACATATTTGGCGTCAGCATACAATTTGGCTGTTGTTGCACTTTTGGTGCATTTTATACATTTTTGTGTTTTAAGTTACCGAGAATGTACTTGAATTTTTCTGATATGCTACAGTATTTTTGATTCTAAATAAATTTTTGATTCGAATCAAATTATTGATTCGAATAAAATTTTTGATTCGAATCAAAGATATTTTTTGAATCAAGAATCAAAAAAGATTTTTGATTCTTTTGAGAAATGAATCACAAATCAAATTTATCTTTGATTTGAAAACAGTTTGAATCACCAATCAGAGGGTATTTTTGATTCTTTTGAGAAATGAATCACAAATAAAAATTATCTTTGATTTGAAAATAGTTTGAATCACGAATCAAGTTGATTCTTTATTTGAAAGTTGATTTTAAATCAAAATTGATTCGAATCACGCAACGCTGGTCCCGATGTCAGTTTTATAATTCAAAGTTGACTAAGCTCTGGAGTCAAATGTCCCAGGAGTCACGATGGAATGTCCCATGTACAAATGAACATAATATATATATATATATATCATATGCAATATACACACTTATATATGTACGTATGTATGTATGTATGTTTGTATGTAAGCAAGTTTAGCAAATATAAAACCAAACCTTTGACGCGAGCCCGAATGGGCTTCAAGATTTCTTATCACAACCCACATTAAAAGCGGCCGTTGTGATAAAAATAAGTGGCACATGCGTTTCAATGTTTCTAAATAAGTATGAAAAAACATTGTTGATATATCTATGTATATGTATGTAAATCTGGCATGGGGGTAATAGCATTGACAGACGGCAGGGATAATCCGGATTATCTAACTAATAGAGTGTACTGTCAAAATATTTCGCCTTAGTTAAAATCTGAATTCGCTTGGGACTCGCCCATTCCTATTGGCCATGATGTGAATTCGCTTTGACTTTACACTCTACCTTTCGAAATAAAAAAAGAAGTTTTTGTATTCGCCGCTGCGCCTCCCTTTCTTCAGCTGTTTTGTTAATCCGCAATACTTGCCGTCTGTCAGGGTAAAATTTGAATCGAATTAATTGTTGTGGTAATCGGGATTATCGCTGCAATCTGTCAAGCCTATAAGGCATACAATTTCCAACAATCAAACAACTACCTACTGGCAAAGAGATACAACTTTCCAAAAACTGTTTCCCACTAATTATGTATGTATGTATGTACTTAATACAGGGAGGGTACAATAGACCCATAGGTCGCAGTGTGTATCAATCTCCGTGTATATACATATATCTCTACTTATTTAGAAACGCTTTCCGAATTAAAACAGTAAACTGCTACAATTGACAACACTTTGCTTTAGTCAATCGATTCGTTTAAATCGATAGTGTTTATTGTATGTCCATTTTTAAACCAGACAACATTAGCGATAAGCGAACGTAGATCCAACGGAAAAGCATCAATGAAATGTCTAAATGCCTCACAAATTCGAACAAAGCAATATTCAATGAAAATAAAATGCTTTCAAGCGAGCATTGGAGCAGATGGTAAATGAAAAGGTAACATTTAATAAAAACAACGCTAATCATGCAGAAATTGTTTTATATACCCAGCTGCTATTTTTTAGGGTCTTATGGACATGTGCCTTTATTGTTGTTATTGTTGTAACGATAAATTCCATCACTCATTTTTCTATTCGCTAGAGAATTTAGGCCATATTTAAATCCGGTATCTACCCCTTCCTGAGATATACATACAATGGTCATACTTATGTCCCCTGAGTATATTTAAGCAATATTGGTATTAAATTAAAAGTTTCAATCACTTTCAATAGAGTTCACTCGATTCAAACTTTTAACTCGGTTATCCAGATAGAGACCGAAGCGTGGACTGGAATGCCCCGAAACGAAATATTGGTATCAAATTAAAGGAGACGAGATACATGAACCGATTCCAATGATATAGACCAATATATGGACCCGGATATGCCAAGGAATGTTGTTTATAGGGAACGGGAGAGGAGAGAGCGTAGAATAGCGGGAGGAAAAAGTAGAGGGAGCCGAAGATGGAGTGGTGTAAATTTATAGGCAGTGGTACAGTGTGATTTGTCGCAGCGAAGAATGGGTTTTGGCTGGTAATATAATTTTCATACAACAAAGTATTTGTATCGGAACAAACGGTTATATACAAGACTCTAGTAACTAGAGCAATACAAGTGCTAACCTTTTCGCTGATCGTTGCATTGCAATATTGACCAAAACACGAAGTATCTACCTACATGCCAACGCTAATATCTACATCTATATATATAAAAGGAAGTGGCGTTAGTACAAACGCCTATAACTCAAGAACGCCTGCAACGATTTGGATGATTGACACAAATTCAGATTGTTCTCTGGCCAGAATAGGAGAATCTATATATATAAAAGAAAGTGGCGTTAGTACAAACGCGTATAACTCAAGAACGCCTGCACCTATTTGGATGGTTGACACCAATTCAGATTGTTCTCTGGCCAGAATAGGAGAATATCCAATAAAATTCCCGAAAAATTCAAAAAAAAAAATTATTTTCCCATACATTTTGAGATAGCGATAGGAATAGGGATAGGGATACGGATAGAGATAGAAATAGAGATAGAGATAGAGATAGAGATAGAGATAGAGATAGAGATAGAGATAGAGATAGAGATAGAGATAGAGATAGAGATAGAGATAGAGAAAGAGATAGAAATAGAAATAGAAATAGTGATAGAGATAGAGATAGAGTAGAGATAGAGATAGAGATAGAGATAGAGATAGAGATAGAGATAGAGATAGAGATAGAGATAGAGATAGAGATAGAGATAGAGATAGAGATAGAGATAGAGATAGAGATAGAGATAGAGATAGAGATAGAGATAGAGATAGAGATAGAGATAGAGATAGAGATAGAGATAGAGATAGAGATAGAGATAGAGATAGAGATAGAGATAGAGATAGAGATAGAGATAGAGATAGAGATAGAGATAGAGATAGAGATAGAGATAGAGATAGAGATAGAGATAGAGATAGAGATAGAGATAGAGATAGAGATAGATATAGAGATAGAGATAGAGATAGAGATAGAGATAGAGATAGAGATAGAGATAGAGATAGAGATAGAGATAGAGATAGAGATAGAGATAGAGATAGAGATAGAGATAGAGATAGAGATAGAGATAGAGATAGAGATAGAAATAGAGATAGAGATAGAGATAGAGATAGAGATAGAGATAGAGATAGAGATAGAGATAGAGATAGAGATAGAGATAGAGATAGAGATAGAGATAGAGATAGAGATAGAGATAGAGATAGAGATAGAGATAGAGATAGAGATAGAGATAGAGATAGAGATAGAGATAGAGATAGAGATAGAGATAGAGATAGAGATAGAGATAGAGGTAGAGATAGAGATAGGGATAGGAGAAATTATGTTTGTCGCGGCGAATATATGTATATCTCTTTTGTTCAGAGAATTGACAGTTTTATAGCTTTATAGGAATAAATTTTAGGCAGAACAACGTCTGCCGGGCCAGCTAGTATGTATATATATATATATATATATATATATAAGTAGAAATATGTATGTATCTACAACTGCACCCCGCGTAGTGGAACTGATTGCTTCAGCCTATGTATGTATATACATACATACATAAGTACATAAGTATATGCTAGAGATAGAGAGAGCCAAAATATTAATTTTGGTCGCGTGATAAAATGCGACATGTGCACATATACGTACGTTCATATCGACGCATCCAAACAATACTGTACTAAGTCGACTTAGTACATTTTTTTCCGTTTTTGGCGTTTGCAAGTAGAGCGTGCCTTAATTTAGATGCTGTCTAATTTTGGTATCAATCGGACAATCCAATCAAAAGTTATAAGCAAAAGTGTACATATAATACAACTCTAGATTTTTACAGAATAAAAACTTTGAGAGCTTGCCATGAAAAATCACGTAGCAAATTTTTATTTATTCTTACGGTTTTATATAAAGCGTACCCTGACTTTGATATTGTCGAGTTTTGGTGTTGATCGTTCCATCCAAACAGAAGTTACAAGTGAAAATATACTTAGCATACAATCGAAGTTTCATATCGAGTTTAAACTTTGAGAGCTTCTCCTGAAAAACACAGTTTTCAGACTTAGTACAGTTTTGTTTGGAAGCGTCGATATGTATTCATTTGTTCATAAGTCTGCCTAAAACTAACTGAAGTAGGTACATACATAAGTGAAAATAATTTCAGGAATTTATTTTCTTATCGCCATTAAACTTACTTATTTTTAGACTTTAATGCTTTTGCTGCTGGTGTATGGATGTACATGCATACTACATCTATAAGTGGTATTCCTCCAACGCAAGTTCCTCTTCAAGTATGGCTGTGCTGTATAGTTTCTGCTTTTGAATTAATGCACTATTTTGTTTAGCATAAGCACGTTTTAGCAAATTCGTTGGTAATTAATGCACTGCCCGTTTCGGCATAAGTAAAGGATACCGTCCGGTGAGCTACAAAAAAAACAAAAAGTGGGCGTGGTCCGCCTTTTTGTCCTGAGTTCAGTGATATACTTCTTTTTTGGCGCAAACGATTTTTTAGGGAGTTAGAGGGGGACGAAGTTAAAAAAAACTTTTTTTGTAAAAAGCCTATATCTTCCAAAATATTCACTCAATTTTTAAAATTAATGTATCGTTGGAAAGCTTATTTAAAGGCCTTTCAATTCCTTACAAATTTTGTTAAAAACAAAAAACTCAAATTTGGTATTTTTTTTAGGGAAAAACTGTGATTTTTTTTTTGTGTTATTAAGTATATTAAAAATTATATTCATTTAAAAGAGCATAAAAATTTCTTTCATTTCATATACTATTCTCTATAGCTATCGTGAAATTAAAAGATATTTTAGTAGTTTTAGGTATACAGAGAACCATGAAAAAAGTTGTACAGTAGGCTTTTCTGACACACGAAGGGTGTACTACGCAGAAGGACATCACCGTGGCGGTAGCCACGGTTAGGGCACACGTCCGGACGGATGGCGTAGCCCAGGGTTATTTTTTATAAGCGCGGCCGAAGGCCGCCAACGCAGAAAAGTGTTCTGAGCAAAAGCACTGTGGACCGGGCCATAGATATTACTCCGGAAAGAGAATTCTGGCAGCTGAGGGTTATTTTTTTAAAAGCGCGGCCGAAGGCCCCAACGCAAAATCTGTTCTCCGCAAAAGTTTTTTCTTTATCTATCGTATTTATATGGATAGTTACTAACACATCTATTCCGGTTTACGATCCACTTTCATCGGAGGTGAATCGGATCAAATGGCATTCTGCAATTCGATTGACGTCCGATGAACGTCAGATTTTTTCGAAGTTCGGAAATCGGCATTCTGGTTCACGATGGATCTGATATTTGACAGTTTATCGGAGCGATTCTTTCCGTCAGCTTTTGTGTGTCGGAGGCAATAGAAATTTTGATTATTTTTGGAAATATTACCAATTTAATGTAATTAAACTATGATTTTTAAATTTATGTAACATTATTATACAAAACGGGCTTGGTTTAGCTATGCTACTGGCCTTTTCTTTGCAAAATAAGTGAACAAAAGGAATTTGCTTTAGTACAATAGACTGAATAGAGGGAAATAAGTACAAGGAGTTTCAACGTATTGAACTTTTATTTAATAATAAAATTTATTATCCTTTTTAGCAATATTTATATATTATTGTTTAATAAAAGCTTCTGAAAATAATTTTAATTGTGTATTATTAGTACGATCATGTAAGATGAGTGGGTAGCGCAACTCGGGCATAATTTCTGTGCCAAGATGTACTCCTTTAAGCATTTTTGCCTGACTGTGTCTTTTTAAAGATTTAAAATATCGCCTTGCAACCTGATTTACAAACATTTGCACGAGAAACTAACAAATCGAAGAAACGTGCTCACTTTCTATATCCGTTCATGCTCAACGCGTCCTGGCGAGTCACAAAATTCCCGCTACACGATATGTACATATTCATGATTTGATTGATCGCAACCTGGATCTCAAATTTGCTTTTATGTTTTGCGATCCATAAAATCTTGTTGATATGCGACCAGTGTGGAGCGTCATCCATGCATTGCATCAGTATAACATATCACTATAAATAGTTTAAAACAAACCAACTGCAAGAAGTTTTCGCATGAAACTTTGTTGGAATAAGCTGTAAATGTTATTTTCACTAAGGTTGGCATTTTCATTGCCCTTGAGTTCATGGAGTCCAGTTTTTTTCATTATTTTTAAATTACTAATAGTTAAAGTGGGAATCGCAATAATGTACCACTGGTGTTAAGGGAAAATTTGTATATAATGAACCACGATCCTATCGCAGATCATAAAAAAGTCCCACCCGCGGACGATTATAGCGCAAGAGATATTCCTTGTTAAAGCAATGTGTGTGTAGAAGACTTCTTTGTGTCACCGGCCTTTGGGCGCGCTTTAAAAAAACCTCAGCCGGCAGAATTCTCCTTTTGGAGAACTTTAATATTATAATTTAATAATAGTTGAAAGCGTTAAAGGTAGATGAATTATCATCCAAAGAATATTTCCTGAAAGTTTCACTGAAAAATTTCTAGTAGTTTGTAAATAAATAAAATTGGTTCATTCTACCCAAGCTTAGCCGGTGTTAATTTCCGAATTACAAGGTATTCTCTCATGATCCAATTAAAAGGTCATGTCAGTCAGGGATGCCACTTTTGGGCTTTTCCTACCAAAACTGGTAGGTTATTATTTCGCATAAACGCTATCTAACACTGATTCGAACATAGTTTAACACTTAACAACACTTATGTTCGAAACGTCGTAAACCAGAATACCAATTTTCGTTTTGTCGTAGCAGTCGGCGTCGCCGCGATCGGAGTTCCGAGGGATTGTAGAATACCTGTGTAAACTTTAACCATAAATTCCTCGAAAACGAGGTACGTCCGGCGCCTAAATTTTACGGATTCAGAACACCCTTCCCCTCCCCTACCCCCGGTAGAAGTCTTTTTTTTTTTTGGGGCGTGTGACATTATTGGAAAGATTCCCCACCCCACCTACCGGAGGCCTATAGTTCCCGAGATATTTGCTGTTAAAGTTCCCATACAAATTTCACCACACATGGAGTTTAGCGAAAATTTTGCAAAAAAAAACTTTTGTGCGTTGGCGGCCTTCGGCCGCGCTTATAAAATATAACCCTGGACTACGCCATCCGTACGGACGTGTGCTCCAAACGTGGCTACCGCCACGGTGATGTCCTTCTGCATAGTATTTTCACAACTTTAAGAAGGAATATCTCGGGAACTATAAGCCTCCGGCAAGTTTGGTTTTCAGTTTTGAGATCTGTGAGAGCTCCTCTACCGCCCTGCATAAGTCATTTTTCTCAGGGCGTGCTGGAATAATGGAAAGCCGACCCGGTGGGGTCTTCAGTTTTGTGATCTGGGGGCCCCCCTCTACCCTCCTAAAAAACCATTTTTTTCTAGCCGTGGGGGACTCGTCTAAAATTTTACCTATCTCAGAAACCATAAGCCTCCGGCTAGTTTGGTTTTCAGATTTGGGATCTGTGAGAGCTCCTCTACACCCCTGTATAAGTCATTTTTCTCGGGGCGTGCTGGAATAATGGAATGAGTTTTTGAAACATCGATAGTATCGAACGAAAATTCGATGTTTAACATCGATGTTTGAAAATTACTCAGTATCGAAAAATCGCCGATACATCGATGTCAACCCTGACGATATTTGATTGTTGTTTTAGTCAGTGCTAATTTATACATAAACATAATAAATCCTCCACAGGTTGGTAATATGACTCCACATTACGGGTCGAATTTCCATAAAAATTCCAATTTGGGGGTGTGTGAAAGAGTACCCAACAGCCATTCAATTATAAATATCATCAAATTCACCGGACCAATGTATTTTTCGAACAATTAAACTGAAAAAAAACATCGATGTATCGATGGTTTTCTTCCGATGTTTTTTTTAGAATCGATGTTAATTTTTTTGATACATCGAACATCGATGTATCGATGTTGGTCCTCAAAATTTGCATCCCTACATACATATGTACATTTTTTGGAGCATTTGGAGTTTTCTTTTTTTTAATACTTGTCCATTATTCACTTCTTCCACTTTTCATTGCTTTGTTGCGTTATTTCCATTCTAGGCTTTTCTCATATTCTTCTTTGCTAAAAAATATATGCAGGGTTTTCGATCTATGAAAATCGGACAATTTCCACAATGTTTTCCACTTTTTCGAAAAGTTTTTAATAAAAATTAAACCAATATTATTTTAATGTTATATTAAAATTAAAATAAATTACTTTTGAAATGGAAAAGGAATCAAATTACCACCGATTAACTTTTTCACTGATGAACGCAAGAAATTTTCTATATGAGTAAAACCATGATCCAATTACCAGGTCGGTCCATGGTACATACACACAAACATGCCATGAGCTGAATGTCAAACGGAATGTCAAAACTGAAAGGAGAACGAAATAATTTGACATTCAGCTCACGAGCGAATGATGGAGAAACTCAGAGAACGAAGAATTTGACCAATAGTAAACACGAATGTATGTATAGAATATGCAGAAGCAGAGAAATTGGATAGCTGTTGCAGAAAAAGAAGAAGTCAGCTGATCTGAAGAGCTGACCTGTATTGGTGGATCCTGAGTAAAACGTCAAAAAGAAAAAAGTGAAATTTATCTTCGTTTGTTTTCCACTTTTCGCTTAAGGCAGAGCTGCCAACATTTTTATTACTAAACTGATTGTAAGTACAAGCATGCTTTTTTTCTCGCATACGAAGCCGTTTGCGAACGAAACTTTTGGTTTTCTGATTTCGCAAAATTTTTTAAGTAGCAACAGCGTGGAAAATTAGAAAAGTATACGTACATACATGTATGTACATGTATGGATTTGGTAATGACACTATGACACTACATTTTTTCCTTGGTATTTTTGATTTGGAAAACCCACCGAAAGTCAAAATACAAAAACAATTCTCCTGCAGGTTGAAAAGAAACAAATACTCCCTCAAAAGCAAACTGATTGACATTAAACTTCAAACTAAATAAAAATAATATTTATTTCAAAAATTAATTTTTTTGGAAATTTGAATTTAAATTACTGAAATAAAAACGTTATGAAACTTAAAGGGAAGGATAGCTGTGTATTCTATGTTATAAAGGGAAGCCAGTACGCAATATAATTTTTCTTCCGGAATTCTTCTTTACCCTTACGGCCAAAGCAGAAGCTTATAAGAGGCAAATTTAAAATTTGTGTTTCCATATATTTTTTATTTTAAATATAATTTTTATACTCAGCTGTACTAGTACACAGAGTATTATAGTTTTGATTTCCTAACGGTGGATTGTAACAGAATGAAATAATCGAGATAGATATAGACTTATATATATCAAAATGATCAGGGTGAAAAGAGAAATCGATTGAGCCATGTCCGTCCGTCTGCCCGTCTGTGAGCACGATAACTCGCGCAAAAATTGAGATATTTCGATGAAATTTGAAATGTAAGTTGGTATCAAGACAGGAACGGATGGTATTGAAAATGGGCGAAATCGGACCATGACCACGCCCACCTCCCCTATATGGTAAAAATCGGAAATTTTGTATCTCAGTCACTAATAGAGCTGGAGTGATAAAATTTTACACACGTATTGAGCTCAGGCCCTTATGAAGAAATATGGTGAAATTTTGGAAAATGGGCGGTGCCACGCCCACTTATTAAGGGGCAAACATTGAAAGTTTTATGAGTCATAACTCAGAAACCGTTGAAGATATATCGATGAAATTTGGTAGGCGTGATATACTTACTTAGGCAAATGTTTGGACGAAAAATTGCCAAAATCGGTTGACGACCACGCCCACTTTTATATATGGGTATTATAAAGTGACCTAATAAAAGCATTTTAAGCGATATCTCTGTCAAATATAAAGATATATCGTTGGGGTAAGTGGAAAAAAATTCAACAACTATTTACAGCGAAGGTTGAGTGTATAGCTATTTCACGAAAAACCATGCACCCGGTGCATCCACTTCCGAAAAGAGTGCTGATGATCGAAAATGGTTTTTCGTGAAATAGCTATACACTCAACCTTCGCTGTAAATAGTTGTTGAATTTTTTCCAATTACCCCAACAATTAAAAATTGAATTAAAAATAAAAAAATTTCGTGCTAAGCACTAAAAACTCTTTCAAATAAAGATATATCATTGAAATTTTATGGAAGGTGTCCAACTATGGACGTAAAACAAAAAATACAAAAATTTTGGAAAATGGGCGTGGCACCGCCTCCTTTTAGAAGCAGGAATATACGAGATTTTTGAGCCCATAACTCGACAAATAATCGATATATTATGACGAAACTTGGTCTATACACTTTCACTACTTGTAGTAATACATGTTCAAAATTTTAGCGAAATCGGTTGACGACCACGCCCACTTTTATATATGGGTATCATAAAGTGGCCTAATAAAAACATTTTAAGCGATATCTTTGTCAAATATAAAGATAATTCATTGAAATTTTGTGGCATGAGTTCTACAATAGATCGGAACCAAAAAATAGACAGACAAAGGAATCAACGAGATTTCGGAGCCCATAACTCGACAAATAATTGAGATATTATGACGAAACTTGGTTTATACACTTTTATAACTTGTGTTAATAGACACGCAAAAATTTATTGAAATCGGTTTATGACCACGCCTACTTTTTAACAAAGATATTTCTGGAACACCCTTTGGGAATTTGTAACAAGACTTCTTTGTAACTAGAAGTCATAAAGGAATGAAATTTTGCACAAAGAATAATATTCATATGCTTAGTTGGATGACTGATAAAAATGTTGAAAAGGGGCGTGGCTACGCCCACTTTATACGGCACTCGCTTTATATAAAATACACCCTATATCGAACAAACGCAAACAAACAATGAAAGCATACAGCTGAGTATCTAATGTTCGATTCCACTCGAACTTAGGCTTCCTTACTTGTTTATTTTGTAGTTGTCAAATTGAAACAATTGTCGGAAAAAACGGCCGAATGCCAAAAAACCTACCGAAATATAAGCTGGCTCGTTGGTTTTTATCCGCCTAGATGGTATTTTGTTTGTTTTTTTTTTTTTTCAATATAGCTTGCTCGCTTGCACCAACGCAAAACTGTATTTGACCATCTCCTTATCACAAAAAACCTGGTAGAATACAAGAAAAAAACGTAGGGTCATATGGGCTTAACTATCTAGTTTACGGTGCAACTGCTAAAATTCGTCAACAAGCGGGGTAATAACGGACGCGTTTCGATCTCAGGAACACGAATCAGAAGCTTAACTTTTTTATTTCAATAAAAAGTTATTAACAAAAAAGTTTTAATTTTTTTGCTTGCTTGTAACACCCACATGAACACACAAATTCAACTTAATTTTTTTCCATTTTTATATTTACAATTTAACGCCCAAAATGTGCTAATATGTATGTTGCAAATAAATACAATATTTTAGTAAAAACCAGAGTACGAGTAAACAAACTGCGCTAATTTCATCACTATGGTGCGTAGCGTTGCCAACTAACTTTGTGACAGGTCAATTATCGCTCGTAAAAAATTAAAGAATCTCAATTGTAGGTTTTATTAAAAAATAGTATTTGCAACATATTAAATCATTTTGGGTGTAATGTATTAAATGTAAAGAATGTATTATCCCATTATAAAGAAATAAGTTGAATTTATGTGTTCGTGAGCAAGCAAAAAATGATAACGTTTTTTGTTAATAACTTTTTATTGAAATAAAAAAGTTAAGCTCCGCTTTCTGATTCGTGTTCCTGAGATCGAAACGCGTCGATTGATACCCCACTTGTAAAAATTTTAACTATTTTAGTCGTTACACCGTAAACTACATAATTATCAGTAATTGCTAAAAATCAACTTTTTGGATATAACGCATAACCGTTACGGTCCCTGATGGAAACAATAGAAATGGGTTCATGGTTTGACACTTTGACCCAAATTCTCGTGGAACAGACTTAATACTGTTTTTTTTTTGTTGTGTTGTTTGCCAATTCTTCATTCTCGCATTGTCCCGGCGAACCTGAATATCAGCTGACTTTGTTTATAATTCTCTAACGGATATTTTCACGAAGGATTTTACCAAGGTGCGTCCAATACTTTACAAATTGGTTACAAATAAATAAATAAGTAAATAAATTCTAATTTAGGTGAAATCTTTCACATATCGTATATTAGCGCTATTGGATTATTCTAAAAATTGTCACTTACTGGCTTTCTCGCATCGAACTTATTTGGCGATTTCCGTGGCTGTGAGATATGTTGAAGCACTTATTTGTGATTTTAGTTATAGTTTCGGTTTGCGCTTTGTTATATGGTGTTTACAATATTAATTTGGAGGTTGATACCAATGACTGTCAGATGACTTACATGTTTGCACCACCGCAATACTCGAAAATAGCTTCCACCAACAATACGATATCTTCATACTATGGGTTATACTACTATAATGAAGGAGTGATGCCAATGTATGTAACAAAAATCCAGTTTAAGGGAGCGCCAGTAATTTTTATCCCCGGCAATGGAGGATCGTATAAACAAGTGCGTTCGTTAGCGTCTGTTGCTTTGAGAAAAGGAGAAGCGAGTGCAACTAAAATTCACTTGGACTATTTTACTGTTGATTTCAATGAGGAGCTTTCAGCATTATTTGGTAACTATTTGGAGAGACAAGCGCGATATTTAAAAGTCTGTATAAAGGCTGTTTTGAATTTATATGCAAATAATAACGCAACTCAAAGAAAGGTAATCTTAATTGGCCACTCCATGGGTGCGCTAATAGCACAGGCAATTCTCAAAGATTCGGAAGTATCTAAATATATCAACACAATTATAGCTATATCATCACCTATATATGAACCTGTTTTAAATATTGATGAACAAATTGATGCGTTTTACCAAGATATAAACAATTATTTAGAGACTGCACGTCCTTTTTACACAGCGAATAGTGATACCAATTATTGTAGCGCACTACCCCAGCGTATCATTCAGAATAAAAGTGATCATATTGACCCAATTGTAAGTAGTATCACGCTAATAACCATCGGGGGAGGAAATCGTGATTTGCTTATTCCAGCTGGACTGACAGTTTCAAAATTTAGTGATGTACATTCTATGTCTGTGTCCATACCCAAGGTATGGGTAAGCTGTGATCATTTGTCGTCAGTTTGGTGCCTTCAGCTTGTACTCGTAATCAGCCGATATTTGTTTAGCATTTGCACCAAAGACAAAGACAATTACGTGTATTTTTTGAATGATAAAGCTAAACGGGAGGATATCGCATTGCACCACTTTGTGAGGCCAAAAAACTTTATATATAATGAAAAACATATTGTACAAAAGATGGAAAGCAACTCTATATGGCGTGAGGACGCACGAAGGGTATTTTCGAAATCGTTTAAGGAAGGTGTGAAAAAAAATTTCATTCAACTTCTTCCACTTTGGAAGTACTCAGAGCAACATAAACTTCTACTTGAAATCAGCAATATGGAAGATGAAGACTTCGTATTCGGTTGCTCGGTGAAATCCGACTTAAACAAAAGCATGTCCTGTGAGAACGCGGCTTCTCTTACGCATTATCTGCAAACATTACCATCGATTGCAAGAACGCCGCGTTCCTTTGCAATTCTAGATGTCAAAAACCTACAAAAGACATATGCGAATTGGAGCCACGTTGGATTATATATTCGTGCTGCTCGCAAATCAATAGCGTACAATATTGATGTTTATAATCCCATCGAGAGACACTTACACGTTAATATTCCACGGTGGTATGCAAGTTTACAAGAAACGACTCTGGTCAAGGAGAGTAAACACGGCACATTGTACTATAAGCTATTAATTCAAGATCTTGATGAAACTTATACAACAATCGAATTGAAAATTGAATCGATATCAAGCAAAGAGGCTTTGAATCCAATTACAATTAAGATGTGCATCCCTTGGGCGCCAGGCTTCACTAAATATAAGGTTATGCGACACTCGCTGACTGAAACCTTTTATGTAAACCTACCTGTTCGAAGACCAAAGCGATACAACGCAACAACACATCCTGTTACGTTGGAAATTTTCTTGGATCCTTCGCACCGCTATCACATAAGCTACAGATTTTCGCTTGCGGCCACAATGTCAAGGATTGTACAACAGTATTATCAATGGTTGCCGTCACATCTTACAGCAGTAGTTTTAATAGCACTGCGGCAGCAAATAAGGAAGAAACTACATAATGGTTCAAATGCACCATATTCAGCATATTTTCAGTATGAATCCTTTTTCCTTGTTACGGCTTGCCGTGTGTTTTTGAAAATTCTGACACAAAAGGAAATAATCGCTCAATCGCACGGACTCTCAATGCCTGTGACTGTAATCATTCACAGCACTGCTATAGTATTGTCAATAATTGTCGTTTCGTTGGCGTGGTTTTTAGTAGTTGCTAATGCAAGTGCACTTTCCAGAATAATAATTTGGCGCTCTGCAAGCAATGTAATTCCCGGCATGCCAACTTTCTCAGTATTGTTTGCTGTTTTTACTAACGTTTTGGCAATTAAGACTTGTGGAGGACTGGCACTTTTCGTAGTGTGCATCGTATACACATCATTGATATCAAATGGATATAACAATTATAAAGAAAATTGGACACTAACAACAGCATTAGCTTTTAGTAAGAAGACTCATTACTTGAAAAATAGTGAATCAAATAATCATAGTTTGATCCGCTCTGAAGGAATGCATAACTTTTCATATCATGTTACCCTATTGGTTTTGCTGACCATAATGGCTGCTTTGAACGTTATGTCGCTTGTGGCGTGGCTAAAGGATGCCAGCATCATTCAGCATGAAAGCGATCCATCTCTGCTGCCAAGCGTAATTGCTGTAAACTCGTTGATTTTATTGTGGTGGCTAAGCTCACCAACCAGAGAAACTACATTCGTATTTGGTGATCAAGTATTCGCTTCGCTGGTCTATGTCAGTGCTTCGGCGACCATTATTTACGGTCGGGTTTCATTATATAAATTAAATTATATAATCGCATTTGTGTTTGTACTACTTTTGGCTCAAGAAATATTGAAACGTTTTTGGAATTTATGCATTGCTGGCTACAAAAAAAATAAATAAAACTGTTATGTGGCATATTGACAACCTATGCACATGAAGCATACATATTTATATAAGTTTAACAACGCTATCCCACGTTTCAGCCATACGCTTCTCAGTCTACCAAGCATGCGACCAAATTGTGCAAGTTGATTGCATACCGGCAGAACTTTGGCGGAAGTAATGCACACGCAGCCGTTGGAATGCTAAAAAAGCATGACAACAACTCTAGCATAATTAAAATTAGGTTAAGAACTTATGTAGGTGTTAAATAAATTATAATTGTGAAGTTAGCCTATTTTGAGGTGCAACAAGCACAAAATAAATGTCTAGTCTTAACTGTCTGGGTATTTGCATTATTTACAATGAAGATAGGAGGATGCATTTAGTGTGAACTTGACTTTCGAAATACCAATATGATCATTGTAATTGCCGCAAATTACACTACGCAACAAATAATTAAAAAAAAATAATACCAAGATATCCATGCTTGGGATAACGGTAATTTTATGTTTTTTTTTTTATTGGTTATCACTTCATTCAAAAATTATCTTCGTGGAATTCGCAAACGCGATAATCAAAAGCAGTAACCTCGCTGAATGACAGGTGGTCAAAAAAAATTTCTAATTTTTTGCGATTTTTGAAAAAATTTTGATTTTTAAATTAAGTTTTTTATAAGAAGTTGTAAAATTCAGGAAAGTTTTATTCTTTCATAAATTAGCTTGTTTATTTCAAACAAACCTGTTAAATAATGATTATTAATCGTAATGATTACCGGCTTGATTGATTATTTTTTCAACTGTCCATTTAATGATTGATTACCCATTGTTTTCAAATTTTAATGATTATTTTGCAATTACCATTAAAAAAAATCAAAAAAAAATCATAAAAAATCAAAAAAAAAAAAGAAAAATAATCATAAAAAATCAAAAATAATCAAAAATAATCAAAAAAAATTATTTTGATTGTTTTTGATTATTTTTGATTATTTATGATTTTTTTTGATTTTTTATGATTTTTTTTTGATTTTTTTTGATTTTTTTTAATTTTTATCAATATGGTTTAAAGAAATATGCACATTTGTACGTATGCAGGTATGTATATAGCCTTTTAAGGCAGACTCCCGACGGTAGCTTGATGGTAGTACCGGGAGGTTCGCTACGATGAGCGTAGGTGGTGTAGTGCGGTTAAAGTCCCACACTAACAGGATAAAGGCTCTATATGCTTCCTCCTCGTATATTTGTGCAGAGGCATACACATATATACATATCTTACAGGCTTGGAATTATTGTTAATTTGTCATTGACCGTACATGGTACGATGCACGTTTATATCTAATTATAATTAGATATTTATCTTTATGAAAAATTGTTTAAAGTGGCCAAATCAAACATTTTAGTGTAACATTCGCTGTTGTACTAACTCATAAATTGGGCTTTAATACAGAATTTCTCGTAGTTAGGTATACAATGAAAAGCAACTAATATTGCGCTGTCTTCGACTGTATCGAGACTTTATGACATTCATGAATGAGGAAAAGAAGCGATACATAGTCTCATTTTCATTAATTTATACAGTGAATTATGTGTGTTATTTATGGAGAGGTTATAATCCAAAATGTCTATATCTGAACAATCCGTTGTATGGGACCTATATGTTATAGTGGTCCAATTTCTCTTAAGAAGTCACCCAAGTCCCAAATTTCAAGTAGGGATTTCAAAAATATGAGGGATTAGTTTGCGTTTATACAAACGACTCAGCTCATGATCCTCATCATAGCGGTTATATTTTGGTGGATCTGTCATGCCTCCTTCTGCATTTTCCGTGAGTTTGTCTGTATATTTTATTGCCAAATTTGAAATAATTCTGGTCCAGGGTTATTTTCAGCGTATTTACGATCTCTGTTGCAATGTCTTTGTTCGTTTTCTCTGTCAGTATTTTAGTTAGAGCTTTTAGTATTTCTGTCTTTGGTATCGAGGGGTATAGATCCTTCACGTAAAGTGATACCTGTTTTGAGTCCTTGGGTACGTTCAGAATTCTTAGTTTGTTGACTAGTTCCGATGTGTTTTTGATTGCTAGTAGCATATTTAGATGTTTTGAAAGTCTATATCCTGGTGCCGATTTAAGGTGTTCCTGTTTTGTGGATTTTAGGTAGTGAGATCAGTGATGGGGCAGATGGATTCATTGCTGTGAGAGTGTAGGCTACTTTGCTGTCTCTTATATTTTTCGCTTGTTTTATTGCACGCTTTATTGCCATTTGGTATTCTTCCGTTGGGTCTTTTCTCATCACTCCGCAGCCCATTTCTTTGATTAGTTGACCTGTTTTTGCGGTGTATTCCTCTTCCTCCATTAGCACAGTTGTATTTCCTTTGTCTGTTTCACACTTCATCAATTTTTTCAAAAAAGGAAAAATTCTTAATTTCATATAAGTTGTATTTATTGTTCATCATACGCCATACCGTTTCAGCCCTAGTTATTGCCCTATTGTATTCTTCTAAAAGGCAGAAATATTATGTACTTACGTTCCGACATTGTTCCTCAAATAGGATTATTTGGGAATTTGTATTCGTCTTCGCATGCCTACTACATAATAAAGCAGTAGACGATTTGCTATGTTGCAAATAGATTTACGTAAAGATAATCTCTGTCATAATCAGAATTCTTTATTCGCTCTTCCCTGTCCTTATACTGAACATAAAAATGAATCTTCCCAAGGTGTAGGAAGGGTTTGTATCCGTATCTAGTACGAAAAACTTCGAACGAGCCAAGGTCTATACAAATTTTGTACTTCTAAATTTGTCGACATTTTAATTAGTGCAGTTGTCGCTGTAGAATACACAATGACTTGGATACACCTGTCCCCATATTTACTGCAGGGTTACGTACTTTAATATGCGTTCACATACATTTGTACAAACAAACTTTATGCCTCTCTGACCAAACATACATGCCTACCTGAATACTTATGTGCATGCGTATCCAAATTTCTTTACAACAATATTGAAAAAAATCAAACAAAATAAAAAAAAATCATAAAAAATCAAAAAAAATCAAAAATAATCATAAAAAATCAAAAATAATCAAAAACAATCGAAAAAAATTATTTTGATTATTTTTGATTATTTTTGATTTTTTATGATTATTTTTGATTTTTTTTGATTTTTTTTGATTTTTTTTAATGGTAATCATTAAAATTACTTTTTTTCAGCAAAAGAATTAAAATAATGATTACCAATTAAAAAACAAAACAATTTAATTGATTACTAATCCTAATCGGAATTTAACAGGTCTGATTTCAAAACACAAAATTACCGTTATCTCAAAAACTTAACCCAAGGCAAATTCATTCGTATGGTAATGGTAAGTGAACAGCTGACCTCTTCTTCTCGTTTTTAACTCGCCGTGTACAGAAGAATGTCAAACAAGGAAATATTTGACTTTGAGTTTGACATTCTGATGGACAAAAACTTAAAGCGAATCGAGGCGAATATTGCCGAATTCGCCCTGCCTTTACCATAATGAATTTTCCTTGACCTAACCATACAAAAAATAAAAATAAATAGTTCCAAGCTCAGCAGACCCATGCCTATCTTCCTTCATACCTGGATTTCTTGGTAATTTTTGGCTGTAACATAGTGTTATGCATTATGGCATAAGGGAATAATGAATCTCGTGAAGAAAGCAATGGTGTATTTATTTCAATATAATTTTTTCATAATGCAACAAACATTCTTTCGCAAAAGAGTAATAATGAAACAATCAACTCCAGGTGGTCGTTAATGCTTTGTCTAAATGCTGAATCATAACCTATCTTTGTTTCGGCGAACGTAATAAAGATCAATAGAGCTTGACAATGACTAATTGTTTGGTTAACTTGAGAATATAGTGGTCGATTGATTTTTTTTAAATCTGTGGCAGATTTCATTCGCTGTAGAAGCAACAATTTTTGAAGCAAGTCGACAAAGAATTTTGGAAACTGTGAATCACGACGCCGATACCTAAATCATATGGGTGTACATATCTATGTATGTATGAACCTCTATTTGCATATTAACAAAAAAAAAAAAAAACACTTTCAGTTGTATGCCTTTTAAGCTACCTTAAGACGTTTTATTTAAAAAACAAATGCTCTCTTGTTCACATAAAACCATTAACATTTTATTTATTGAAGTTTTTTGATTTTCATTCTTAATTTTATACACAAAGAGTTGGTGATTTAATATGGAGTTTAAATTGATTTGAGTTTTTACTTATGTATGCATTTTTATTTAATTTATTTTCTAATTTTTTCAAATGCTTTGCATTCTGCTTAATAATTTTTCTTATAGTAAAAAAAAAACAAAAAAGTTCAGAAAAATAAATTAGAAATATAAATACTTTACTTTCGATTACGCGATTTTTTCCATTGAAATCAAAAGAGAGCTGTGGTATGATAGAATTTCGAAACAATTGCGCAATAAAAATAATAATTCCTAGCATTTTTAGATGTTTTTCAGACATTTTCTTTTCGAATGGAACTTTTTAATGAGTTTTTAAGCTCCTGATAAAATACATATCTTAAACAAATGGCTTTTTGAATTAATATAAAAAAAATTTAATTCCTCACCACCTCACTCTTTCCGGTATTGAAAATGTATGTGTGTACAAATGTGTAACATTTCCATCTTGTGCGTAAGAAAACCGGATAAATTTGTGATGATTATGTACGTATGTACTATGTACAGTAAGTTATTATGTAACGCTATTACATACATGTTTTATATACATATGCATATGTATATGTATGGACAAGAGTGGATAAACTTATAACAATTTCGCTTATAACAAACACGAGTTGCAGGCTATTGAAAAATTAAATACTATAGCAGATTAAGTAGTTATAGCCGCTGTGACATAACTTCATACATATTTGTTTGCATAACAGAATCAATAAAAAATTACAAATCTGCATTTACGTTCAGTTATATAGGTATGTATGTATGTATACTATGTAAATATTTAAGTACAATTGAGCCTTTAAGATTATGTATGTATATATGTATGATTAAACGCGACTGTTGAAACTTTATGGTAATGATACTGTTCTGTATGTACATATGTATGTACTATGTTTGATAATGCTACAAAATTGTTGATTGATTGATGATTCTAAATGCGCTAAATTCTAATATGGGCTGCGAAAGCCTCCTTATCATGCTGATTAACACTAGTAATAACTGGATGTGTGTGTGTGTATAATCTTAAATTTATGCTGCTGCTGCTGACTTAGTAAACGTTTTCCTGCATTTATGTTGTTGTCACTAATCAACGGCGGAGTCGTGAACTGCCGTTGATTCCTTTGATGCTGAGATCAATTTTTGTTTTTTATTATTATCACTTTCATTATCACCAACCACCATCTCCACTGCTGTTTCGATGGCTGCCAAGTCATCTTCGGCATTCGTATTAATATCCCTTTCGAATTCTTGCAATTCATTATCCCTTGCCTGCTCTGCGCGCATCACATCGCCAAATGGTTGCCAATCGTCCAGAGCATGCAAATCGACGTGTTGTTGTAATTGTTGCCCAGTCACATTGCTTAAACGTGCACGCAAGCGTTTGGATATGCCTTCCAACTCATTGTACTTCTCTTTAACGGCTTGACCCAAATCAAGATCAAGTGTATTTTCAAATTGCTCGAAGACATTTTCCATTGAATCGCCACGCCCGCCAATGGTGGCCAATTGTGACTCCGCTCCGGCGGCAAGCGGCTGTGTGGAATGGTGCTGCTGCTGTGTTATAAGTTGCTGTTGTGCAGAGTAGCGCGCACACCACCCAGCCATGGGTTTGGCATTCAAATACAACCGACCATTTACGCGTCCATTAAAATCGATCACATTGAATATGCCACCAATGTGCATGCCACGCATAAACGCACTCAAGTCCAGGGATGTGAAACCGAGGATTGCATCATCACACGGCTTGGGCAGTAAACGTGTGGTGGTGGAAGTGGTGATGGAGCTACTCCCGTTGCCATTGCCGTTACCATTTGCTGGCGGTACATTCGCCTTCTTCCATAATTTCAATATGAAATTTTGATTGGGCTGAATGAAAGAAACAAAATCCATATTTCAGCAAAAAAAAGAAAAAAAACTATACAGAGAATGCACATACATATACAAAACAAATACATATCTGGAGCTCGGAAAAATAGGCGAAATCAAGCGCCTAAAAAATGCTACATTTAGGTGTTTGATTTTCACCTATTATCCGAGCTCTACACATAACATTAAAAATGCCTTCACTTACATTTTCCAAATATTCAGATCCCACAGTAACGAAGAAACGTTGCGCCCAACGCGGATTGGTATTACGTTCTACAACATCTGTAGCATAAACTTTGCCTTCGTGTGAATTGTATAGACCGCTGCCGCCCGAACAAATGTCCGCTTGGAATGTGACATACGTTGATGGCGCCTCACCTGGCGGAAAACGTTTCGAGGCCAGGCGTTTGGCTGCCATCTTTCCCTTAGCAATAGGATTTGTCGGCAGCGAATCCGCACATTCAATCACCAATTCAAACTGGAATGTGCGCTCCTGCAAACGCGCTGCTGCTGTCCGGGCAAGTGCATCCGCAGCCGCACCCGTAGCCAATAATGGTGAGTCACTAGTTTCCGATGTGCTAAAAATTCGATTTTGAGTTTGTTGCAGTGCCTGCTGCAACATTTCCATTAAATCACTTGTACGTTGCATACTTTTGGGCTGACACGGTGGCACATTCACAGCAGTGTGTATGTCTTCAGTTGGATGGGTTTTGTTGGTTCTTGCGTCGCCATCGCCAAACATATCGGAGTGTAGGGTTGGTGTCAAGTTGCGAGTCGCTTTAAGATTCTTTATTTGTAATTCGCTACCGATAGCAAGAAGACACTTCATTTCACCAACTTTCTCCTTAGCCTCATTTAAAATTGGTACCCAATCATCGATGGCAATAACGGGCAACTAAAAAAAAACATAAACAATGCAAATAAATACGGTCAGTATTTTTAAAATAGAAACTCATCATAATACACACACCTTTTCTGTAACCATGCGATTTGCCATCATGTCATTACTGAATGCAACAAAAAACTTCTTCAGTGGCAATGAAACTGTGCCCAGCAACTGCTGCTGCTGTTGCTGCTCGTCGTCGCCGATATTTGCATTGCTATCGGTGTCCAATGTTCCGCTCTTCTTCTGTGGTCCTTGCAAAATTTTCAATTTCAATTGATTACGTTTGCAACAATTCAAAAAGTTGGCATCTCGTATAACGGCAAATTGCTGAAAATTGAGTAAAATAGAACAGATTTCTTCGAGTTCTACGTTCATCGAAATTCGAATTCAATTTTTATCTCACTCACCTCTTGATAGCAGAGTTTTGGCAAACCTTCAGTTGCTGTAGCTGCCGCTGGTGCTGCGTTCCAAAAGCCTTCGCACAAGAGACTGTAATCACGATTTGAACATAACGGCATATTGCGAACCTCAAAAGCATAAATCATTCCGGTTAGAAGGCGCACTTTTAGTGTTGCTGCATTGAAAGTGCTATTTGCCTCAATTTCGAGATTGTTGTTATCACCAGGATTGGCTAGAGAGTATTAGTGGAAAGTATACAAATTGATTAGCTTAAATATATTTATATTTATGTACATATCGTCGCTGCGCCAACAAATTCAGTTATATGTTTTTTTTCGATTTTTTTTTATTACATATTTATTTAGCGCTATCCGCTACCCACATTTCTGCATTTCCCGTTTTCTGATATCCTTCTTTGGTTAGAAGTTATCAAACACAGCTATATGCTCTCAGTAGTAGAAATGCTCTGTAAAATCTTATACATCTATTTTCGTATAATTGTTTTTTGATTTCAGGTTATTTGTGTAAAAAAATTATTTTAAAAAAACGTATGTGACCAATTTTCAAAATAGGAGGGGCACTGGTCAATTAAATAATGCATTTCCAAGCTATCTCTAATTGCATCGGACCCTAGCGAAGAATTGTATACACATCTTTCACGATTTCTTACCCCCACTAGCAAATTTAAACAATTTGTGAAAAGAGCTATGTGCTGTAAAACGGCGCAAATGCTTCATGCGAAGTGGTTGGTCAAAAAAAGTAAAAAAAAAATTGCACAAGTCTATTACATATGTGTAGTATCATTAGTTAACAATTCAAACTAGAAAAAATACTCTCTAGGATCACCAGAAAACGGTTTTTTTGCTCTCCTGAAAAGTTGCTGAAAAACGTATAGCTCTTTTTGTTGGCGCAGCGACGATATGTATGTTTATTATATTTTAAAATAAAAAATAATTTAGTTTGATTATCCGTCTTTGTCTCGTATTAGGAGAATTAAGAGAAATTTTCCGAACAGAGAAAAGACTTAGGGTGAAAACAGAATCGGGACGTAACGACACGACGTTGCGACAACGACAGTCTGTCAAAATTAAAACCCATGCGTTCTTATGAAAGTCATTATAATAAAGACGACGCGGCACGACGTCGTCCACCGACAAAATTACGTTGTCGCCAACTTAGACCGATTTCTAATTTTGGTGACGACGACGAGCGGGCGACGAGTTGCCACTGCATTATGAAATATGAATATTTTGACAACTCAATAAATCTAACGAAACTTTACAAAAAAAAAGTAGAAGTATTTATATACAACCAAATGTAATAACAGTTTAAAGCATTAAATTAATAAATTTAACTATTTAATTTATTATTTTACATTAAAAAATTACCATCTGAACAAAAAACTTTTTAGCTGTGAATGAAAAACTGTAATGTGGCAGCAACGAGCCTTCTGTAGGGGCGGTCGTTGCCGCATTTATTATGTTTCAGTCGCTGGCTTCGCACCGACATTTTTACGTCAAGAGGCTGTCGATGTCGCAATGTCGTGTCGTTACGTCCCGGTTCTGTTTTCACCCTCATACTAAAAGTGGTTTAGAATGTAAGAGAAAAACCACCAAAATATTTGAATAAAAACTTTTCACCACACATAAATATCTCAATGTTGAAAACTCTCCCTCTCCCTGTCTCTCTCACTATCTTTCTCTCTACATAACTCTCCATTTCTTTCACTATTTTCCTTTCGTCTTCTCTATCTTTATCTCACGGAAAAAGAAATATCACGGAAAAAGAAATATGTAACTTTTCAGCATTTGTATGCATGTATGTATGTATGTATGTATGTATGTATGTATGTATGTACATTAGACCCTCTCGCTCACAAAAAAAAATTTGTTTGCACTACCCTAAATCTCAGCTAGTTCAATTTTTATGATAAAAATCACACATTCTTCTGCATTTATAGTCCGATCTTAAAGTTTGATACAACAGTGCTTTTGTCTCACAAAAGATTTTTTATGGAAGCTCATTAACCCTAAGAGCCGATTTCACCATCTCCTGTTAAGCACTTAACCAGATGTTTGCCCTGTTAAGCAATTCATTTGACAGCTCGCCATACAATTTACGTCAAACTAACCAGGTATTAAATTAAACGGAAATGGTGAAACCGACCCTAAGTTTGATTTTGATATAAATTGGTTACGGAGATGTGTCATCTTCACTATCTTTTCTTCGCATCTTTCTTGAATGCCATATTAGCCGAAACCGGTTGAAAACCAAATCAAACTTGACAAGGAATGAAGGAAAATCGTTCCACAATACATCATATTCTTATTCTGTGGGAAAAACCAACAACAAAAAAGAAATGCACCATTAACCCTAAGTGCACCAAAATTACGGAAAATTTCAAAAGGGTTCAAGGGACATCAGGGAATATAATATGTTTTTGGAAGACATTTTCGTAAAAATATTTATAAGAAGTTACTCGGTCACGAGTAGGGGGTCTTCGGATCCACGTGGTATCACAATGGGACCTCAGGGCCTAATAGCAGCCACTGTCACCTAACCTAACCTAACCTACCCAGTAACGAAGTAAAAAATCAAGCCTAACGGATAAGAAGTAGCTTCGTTTTGTCGGATTAGAACGTGTTTATGCTAAAAATCAGCATTGACAATCAAAAGAGAAAATTTTCAGTGAAGAGTTTACGTTGCCGTTGCTGATTACATTTGCTCCTGAATGTACATATGTATAGCTAAATTTATTTCGAAAGCCAATCTTCCGGTTCAGCTAATTCGAATTATAACGAAAGAAAATTACAAATTTTTTTACCCTAGAGCCACTATGTCCATTAATATTGTGTGATATCAAATCAAGATACATCTGCCCTATCGAACGATACCCCATTATTGGGGTTGGATCCGTAGAAAAGCAGAAAAAGGGAGATTACCACAAATACAATGATTCAAAAAAGTTTGGCCCATTACGAGAGCTCGACAATGCCGTTTATCCGTTTATTGTTGTAACGACAAAAACACTCCGCAATTCTGGGTACAGCTGGAGCAGCAGTCCTTGGTCGGGTACAAACACGAGCCGTTCCGGTACTATGACTCTACTACGGATGGTACGACTCGAAAATACTTACTTTTCCTGCTCAATGAGCCATAAGGGATTACCAGAAACCTGCCTGCGGAACCACGCTACGACAATGAAAAACTGACAGGCACGTAAATTTGCATACCTAAACGCATGGAACAAAGAAAAGACACTGAAGATGGCGCATATTAGCCGAAGCCGATTTGTCTCCAAACCAAACTTGCCAAGGGATGTCGGAAAATCGTTCCACAATGCATCATATTCCAAAACTGTCGGAAAGCAAGCAACCAAAAAAAATTATCAGAAACGTATTAAGAGTCCATAAGAATTACACATTTCAGGAAGTTACAAATTCTTTTAACTTCATTGTGACTCTCCCTTTAAAACTACCCCTTTTCGAAATTTATATTTCTGCCAACGCAGTTCGATTTTTGAGAGAAACTTTTTCAGGGCGGAAATATGTTTGTAGGTTCTCTTTGGATTTGAAAAAAAAACACCAATATGTAACCGGTTTTAAAATTTTGATGTTTCTCGGGGATTGAAACTAAGTGATTTTGCATGTTAGCAGACCACTTACTTAGCCACTATTCTATACCGACCAGAGATCAGCATGCGATACATTTTTTGTGATAAAAAATGCGGTGGGAGTATGACCGCAACCGCAAAATATGCGATCATAATAAACACCGTTCCGCATTTTCGTGATCAATCCCGGTATGCGATAGTTTGGATATCACAACACCGCAAACACCGCATATCGTAAACACCATATACCGCAAACACCGCATATCGCAAACACCGCATACCGCAAACACCGCATTTCACAAATAGAGATATTTACAATGTTGCCAGGGCGATTTTTTGTTTGAAATTTCTACCGTCTTATGGATTCCTGATGAAAAATACTACTGATTACAATTTGATTTTAACCAAAGAATATCTATACAGGAAAACTCTCAGGATTGGTTTTTTTTTTTAATTTTTTCATTGAAAAGGCCACTTAAAATTTAGAGTTTGTTTACATTCAAAATAATTTGACTAATGAATTTCAAGATAAAAATATTTCCTATTTACATGAAATAGAGTTTTTTCCTAAAATCCTTGAATCACATTTATGTCTTCTTAGTAATACACATAAGTTTTGTTTACACATTTTTGTTTGTCTGTGACATACCTAATTCTTTATTTTCCAACGAGGCATTCATTCAATTTTCACAATCGACAAAATTGGCTACGATACATTGATTGAAACCGAAGTTTTTGTCATTTTATTGGAGCAACAACAATACACATGTTTATTTTTATACATTATGCGCCCGTCGGAATGACTACTTTTCCGTCAATCTAGCAATTCGTTTAACTGAGAAACATAGTTTAATTAGATGTCTTTTTACGGCAAAGCTGAAGTACTGAATGTGTCGATCGTCATTTACATACATTTAATTCAACTATGTTGTCAATTAAACGGATTGCTAGTTTGACGGAAAAGTATTCATTCTGATGGCCCTATTAGTCGTATTGGATTTAAAAAATGAAATTTTTTGATTATTTCATTATTGGAAAATATTTTATTATTCAAAAAACTGCCACAAAAAACAAAGCACACAAAAATAAAAAAAATACTTGAGAATAAATTTGCTGTATATCTTATAATCAGTAACACATATCTACATATGTATATATGTACAAATGAATATTCAATTGCCTATACCTTTGCAGTGTGTGAAAAATTTCCGGCAACACTGAATAGTATACAAATAAAGAAATGCGGTGTTTGCGGTGATTGCGGTGTTTGCGATATACGGTGTTTGCGATATGCGGTGTTTGCGGTATGCGGTGTAAACAACACTAAATACCGCAATATCATTTAGGTTTTCAATCAATGCGGTGGCGGTGAATTTTTTTTCTGGGTACTTATTTTTTGATCCACTTAAAAAATAAGTATTTTTGCGGTGCTTTAGAAAATGCGGTGCACCGCTGCTGATCTCTGATACCGACCTTAAAGTTTTATGTACAACATGTGGCAACCCTTTTTTTCTGCGGCCTTGATCACTTTTGCTCCGATAGTCAAAATTTACATTTAAGTCCAACCGCAACTATTGTTGTTGTACTTGTTTGGCCATTCCGCATTTTCCCAATAAATTGTGCCTACCCTAATGTACATACATACATCTATACATACATATTATTTATAAATAAATATTTAGAAAGAATTTTTTTTCCAATTCTTTCTTGTTGTTTTCTATAGTATTAATTATTTTTATTAGTTTATATAAAGTTGAACAATCTAAGAATAGTACAAAAAATAATTTGCCCTCTGTAGAAAATGCATCGCCAACATTGGCGCAAGCAATAATACGCGAAATTTCTACATCGCTTGCATTTAAATAATGAATACTGACATAATTGAATTTTCGCAATATTTTAAAATTAGTAGAAGAACTGCAAATGTGTTGGAAAGATTTCCCAAATTTATCATCATCATCATCGGATGGCAGTTTCGCGCACACCCGCACACACGTCGTATTTGTTCTTAGTCATTGAATTTCGGTATCTTTCAAGAACAGCAAACGCTCGATATGATATTCACCTGTATTATTCGATGACGAGTTTGCTGCTGAGCTTGTAGGCGCCGCTGGGGCGGCTGACTGTGCCGCTCCGCTATCCCCAGCAGAGTTGCCGGCATTATTATCAGTTGAGTTTTCTTGTTGTTGTTGTTGCTGCTTATCACCACCGCCCGGGTGATGTTGCCTAATAATATTCGAGCTGTTGTTATTCATAGTATCAGTCAACGTGCCCAAGAGTAGATTAATTTTCAAATATATATTTGCCAGCGGCTCGCCACGTCTCTGAATCGTTATGCGTTTGCATTGCTCCAACAGCGCTGCATCATACAGTTCACGAAGCTCGAACACGCCCATGCCAAGCATTTCATTTAGGCAAGTACCCGGCTCACGCCACCACACCGTAAAATGTATGCGACCGAAATTTGGCATTGGCATCTCCACTGCCGAGTGGTTGTTGGCCCTCATTCCGTCAAGTTCATCGATGAGCGGCGTCAAATTGATATCGCGTTGAGCCTCTTGTCCAAAGCGTGTACACTGCGTTAGGCTATGGAATTTTTCCGACTCGAATTGCATAATATGGAACATTTCATAGCGTGGTACATGCTTGATCAGCTCGTGCGATAGCTGACACTCAACCGTGAATATGGGACGTGTATCATTCCGCAACAACTCCATACGCTTTGTACCTTCCGGTTCCAGCGTGAGCGCTTCCAATTGCAACTTAACGCTTTTGATGCATCTGAAGAGGTGCAGCTCTCCGCATGTCAAGCTCTCTACCGCATTATTAATGTCGGCGGCGGCGTCAGAGAATTCCTCGAAAACATCATATTCATCAACAGCGCTAACTACGCTCGGATCTGTCGACGAATTCAAATTCAAATTCAAATCCAAATCCAGCTTGGGCTCCAGTTCCATTTGCTTCGGTTGCAACTTGGTCTCACCGGCCAAATAGGCGACCAGCGTAGCGTCCAGTTTGCGCATTGCCTCTGTAAAGAAAAAAAAGGTTTTTCGAATTTTTTTGATTACATTTTAATTTACATATCGACGGCTGAGAATAAGATCGCCCTATTTCAAAAATTGTTTCAAGAACGCCCTATTTGAAAAAATGTTTCAATAACGTCCTATTTCAGATTTTGCTTCAAGAACGCCCTATTTGAAAATTTGTTTCAATAACGTCCTATTTCAGAATTTGCTTCAAAAACGCCCTATTTCAGAGAAAATTCAATATATATTTCTCTGAAATAGGGCGTTTTTGAATAATTGTCTGAAATAGGACGTTATTGAAACCAATTCTGAAATAGGGCGTTCTTGAAGCAAAATCTGAAATAGGACGTTATTAAAAAAATTTTTGGAATAGGGCGTTTTTGAAACAATTTTTGAAATAGGGCGATCTTATTCTCAGCCGTCGATATGTAGTAAGGTGGATTTAAAAGTTTCCTGAAAACATATGGAGATTTTTTTTTTGTTTTTTTTTGAACGTACCAGCAATGAAAAGTAAGGGGTGTAAAAGGGATGTTGACCCCTTCAGGGGGTATTATGGAACCAACTGTATATCAAATTAAAGAGAATCAAAATACCTATAGAATGGTATAAAAATATTCGAAATCGGTTCAGCAGTTTTTGAGTAATTGCAATTTAAAAAATGCATAATATAAACTTTTACCTTTAATAACTTTTGTTCTTGTTGTTTCCAAAAAAAAAATTCTCTTTATTACTCAGCTTAGCTATGTTTATCAATCCTGATACTTTGCTTTTTGATTTTATAATTTTAGAAATTTCATATTTGTACCGGATACTTAGTGCTTTTTGCTTTCAACTTTGCGGGGCTGGGGGCACCTCTAAACATGCGAGTAGGTCAATACAATTTTACAGGCTTATTTCTGGGCTAGAAAGGTGCCATTCTGGGTTTGGAACAAATTGAATTTCCAAAAAAAAAATTTCACTCAACCTTAATATGTATGTATGTATGTATGTACATATATAAGTAAAATAAGTTTAAATTTAAATTTTGTAAACAGGTTAAAGTCAGTTTTAAGTTAGAAGCACTTCCTGCAGGGAAATGAAAACTTCAGATTTCTATTCTCAACCCTTTAAAGGACATGATACTCTAGTAAGGACACTCAATTCATTAGGATTAAGTTTACGCCTGTTTTTTTTTAATATATGTATGTAAGTATGTAATATAAATTTTCACTCTTTTCACATAAAAACAATTTTAATTTCAAATAAACTTTCATACCCATTTCGACTTAAAAAAATCCTTTCTTCGCTTTCACAAGCGCGTTTTTTCTTATAAGTTACTAGAAGCCACAAAAATTGTATGCAAAACGTATGCGTATATGCTCTGTATGTATGCTTTTCCGTGTGTGTGCGTGTGTGCGCGCCCTATGCGGTCGACGGCGTTATTATGCTGAGTACTTCTTCCGTCGCAATCTTCGTGTAGAATAAAACTTTTGCCAGGCATCTATCGCCTTTTAAATATAAAATATTCTCATTTGACTAGCAAACTGATTTTTTCCGCCAAATTACATATTGATCATTTAACTCAAGAGTGTGATAATGTAAATGAATATTAATTTTAACTGAAGTACGAAGAAATGTAATTTATTTCGAAAACCTTAATTCATTCCTTAAAGTCTCGGCGTTTGAGATAAAAGGGAACGTACTTTAATATCTATGGGGTTATATGGCAATTGAAAACTTTAGGAGATTCTACTCAATATTCTTGATTTTTAAGTTGTGACACTATTCATGTAAATGAGCGATATGTATGTATGTATATATGTAGTTGTGAGCTGAAGTGTGTCGAAATATTATAAAACGATCGAAATGTTAATTATGTAGAAATTGAGAACACGAAAAAATTAAAGAGATGTGCTCGGCCCCGGAAACAGTGGGACGAATAGGACGGGTGGTAGTGGAATGTGTGAATTTTAATAGAGCTTGCTAAATTTATGCACCTTGCCACGTAAATTAACATACATACATATCGCTAGCTTAGAATGCAAATTGGCTAAGTGCCTTTTTTTTCAAACTACAGGAGAAAAAAATTAAATTTCGATAAGTGCTGCTATAAAAAAGTAATTTTCTGTATGTACATACATATATATTTTGGATTTAGCCAATTTGCTAATATAATAATAACAATAATATCCATTTCCAATTTCAAAATTTTAGTTTTCGACCATGATTGAGTTTCTTTCAAGAATCATCTGAGTTGGATTAACCTTGGTAAAAATAAAATTTTCTTCCCCTGCCATATGCCCTCAGATAGCTTCGCCCTTCCCATATGAAATTGAAAATTACACTAACAAATTGAAAATAAAATTTTTTTGAAAAAATTGAATTCTTGAATTGAAAAGCGACGTAACTCAAAACCCAAATAAATATAAAATAAATGGAAGAAATGCAAGAAAACCTTTTTCTTTACAAACGAAGCTTTGAAGTAAAACCTTAGGTAAGGAAGAAGACTTTTGCTGGGAGGAGACTAACATTTAGCAGTCCCTAAATACGTTATTCATGGTTTCAAAAATTTTGAGTTGTGCAATTTTTTGATTTAGGGTGCGATTTGTAGGCAAACGAAAAAACTGAACAAAATTTCTAGCTAATATTGAAAAATGTGTGGCAAAAGTGAATTTCAAATTATTTGAAGAAAAATAAAAGTAGATTTTAATAAGAAAAATAGGAATTAGAGCTTTTTTTTGCTGAAATATTATTGCGAGTCACAGTCTATGCTAATTAATTATAGGTACGTATATAAATTAATAATTAAGGTAAGTTACATATATGACAGAAATAAAATATGACAAGTATCCACTCATAAGAAATGAAATTTTAAAATACTTATCCATGTTCGGAAGCACTTATATTTGCGAAAAAGCCTTTTCTAGCCTTAATTTAATCAAAACAAACCAAAGAAACCTTTTATCCCAAAAGCATTTGGAAGCAATTCTGCAATTATCCACCTCTGATTCGACAATAAATATTTACAATTTATTAAACAGCATTGAATAAACTTATCACTTATTATTGATGTGTAAACATCTTTGCTGTAGCTACGAGTAATTTCGAAAAACAGGTAAAGTTTACGCGTAAACATGTAAATGCGTAAACGAGTAAACATGTAAATGCGTAAACCGTAAATGACCTTGGCATTGTCAGTGGTAGGTAGGTAGCTAGGCATGTACTTACAAATGCTTGCATGCATAGTCGTTCGCCTCGCTTCGTTGCTGTTGTTGCTGTTTTCTGCAACAATGCGACAAATAGGCAAAATAAAAAGGGACAACCTGTTTGAACATGTATGGATATGCATCTGAGCAATATTGGTATCAAATGAAAGGTTTTGAGCAGGACTTCGATATGAAGCTCTTTTCATTGTGACTCCTAGGCCGGTTCTCCAGATATGGGTCAAAACGAGGACCCGGATGATCCTTGAATGTTTCTGAGCAAAATTGGTATGAAATGAAAGGTTCTGAGCAGGGATTCTACAGGGAGCTCTACTCTTTATGATTCCTATGTCGGGTCCCGAGATATGGGTCAAAACGATGACCCTGATGATCCTGGAATATTTCTGAGCAAAATTGGTATCAAATGAAATTTTTTCTTTTACACGGAGCTCTACTCTTTATGATTCCTATGTCGGGTCCCGAGATATGGGGAAATACGAGGACCTGGATGATCCTTGAATGTTTCTGAGCAATATTGGTATCAAATGAAAGGAGTTGAGCAGGGATACTACATGGATGTCTATTCTTTATGATGTCTAGGTCGGGTCCCGAGATATGGGCCAGAATGAGGACCGGATGATCCTTGAATATTTCTGAGCAATATTGGTATCAAATAAAAGGTGTTGAGCAGGGCTTTCACATAGAACTCTATTCATTTTATGAGTCGTAAGTCGGGTCCCCAAATATGGGTCAAAATGTTACCCCTGATTAACCCGGAATGTTTCTGGGCAATACTGGTATCAAATGAAAAGTGTTGAGCAGGACTTCTATACGGAGCTCTACTCTTTATGATTCCTAGGCCGGGTCTCCAGATATGGGTCAAACGTGGATTCTGATGATCTTGCATGTTTCTGAGTAATACAAAACAAAAGAAAATAAAAAATCAAAATTTAAAAACCAAAAACCAAAACAAACAAAAACAACAAAATAGTAGCAGTCACAATGACAACAAAAATTACAAAAACTATTGTCGCATTTTAATCCATAGAAAACCAGGAAAAAAAGGAATAAGGAAAAGGGAATAAATATCCGATTTCGAAACTGTTTACACATCAATGTTCATGAATACTCGTTATTCACGCTTTAATTTTTTTTATTATGTAATATGTAGATACATTTTTTTTTTATTTTTATTTTTATATGTACGAGTTCATATCTTAATTTAATATAAATAAAATATGTTGCCAGAGGTCTCGGGTTCAAACCACGGTCCGAGCCAAACACCAAAACAATTTTTCTAATTAGTAAAAATCCAATTATTGGGTTTTTTAAGAGCAGCGGTCACCTCTCGGCAGTGGGCGGCATACCCTCCGAGTGTATTTCTGCCATGAAAAAGCTTCTCACAAAAAATGCATTCGCCGTTCGGAGCCGGCATAAAACTGTAGGTCCACCCAATTAGTAGGAAAAACAAAAAGGAGCACACCTCACATTGGGAGAGAAGCTCGGCCATAAAACTCGTCAGAGTATTATATTATTATATTATGTTGTAAATATTGTACATATGTATGTATTTATGTTGTATGTAATATTTTCCAATCGTATAATAAAAATTTACTTGTAGTTTGTAACTTTTTTTTTAAATCTAACACAATTTTTTTCTGAGTGCTCTAATAAATTTTTGTAGATGTATTGGAGTTTCCCCATTCAATACGAGAGCGTTGACCACCCTTGGTATAAACAGTATATAATTACACTGTCCAACAGTGATTTCTCAACACGAACAAGCGCTATTAATTATGAAAGAGGCCAAATTTGCCGAACAGAGTACTAGTCCAGAGGGTCTGACTTTTTTTTTAGAGAGGGTTTAAGTTTACTTGTTTTAGGTGGAGGTGCAATTACTTTACCGCAAATATCTTATAAAAAATGACCTCAAATGAAGTTTTTGAGCTCGGACTTCTTCTACAGAATTTAATAAGGAATTTCTTTGCGGTAGACTTTAACCCTCTCACGCCTACGCAAATGGCTGTTTTCAACCCTTGTTTGGAATCACATGTAGAAAATATCAATTAACAATGCAGATATAGGGTTAAAATGTTCTAGAAAATTATTCGCCATAAAATTTCACTAGGGGTCCCCTCAGACAAAATCTTTGTACAAGTAACGCAAAAGACCACAGGATGTAATAATCACAAATTACGCCATGAAATATGCAGCTTTTATATGTACATATATATGTACATTAGATATATTTTTTGTTCTTTGGATACTCCCTCCAGCGCTGGAATATGAAAATATAGTGTCGTGGAGTAAGTTAATTAAAAAAAAATTCATTTTTACAAAAACTGAGTGGGGCTACTCCAAAACGATTTTCAGGAATTTCAAGGCATGTTTAGATTTATGTCTGAAAAAAGTTATGATTAGAGGGTTAAAGTCAACCGCAAAGTAATGCCTTATTAAATTCTTTAGAAGAAGTCCGAGCTCAAAAACTTCATTTGAGATCATTTTTATAAGATATTTTCGATAAACTAGTACTCTGTTCGGCAAAGTTGGTTTAGAGACATCCTCTTTCATAATTAATAGCGTTTGTTCGTGTTGAGTAAAATTTTTGTAAATTTGTTGGACTGTGTTATTGTTACTTTTCGTCACCCAAAAGTCGAAGGTGCTACTTTTCGCACAGAATTTTTTAATTACCAGTTTTCGTAACAAATTTTAAAAGTTATCGTATGGTACGACGATATACTACATGATATAGTCTATATCTAACCGATGTACCCCATAATGTTTGAGTAGGGAAATTATCATGAAAAAGCCCATTGTGCAGAGCGCACAGAGCGCGCCAAAATTTCAAAAATCTTTATCAGCTATACAAGAGATAATTTTCAAAGGGAAGGGGGCTATTAATGAGAAATTCTTGTATAAGAAAAAGCTTATATTCGTAAATACAATGTACTTATATTTGTATGCTTATCATGTCTTTCGTACATATATATCGACGATTCCAAACAATAATGGACTAAGTCTGAATTTGTGTTTTACAGGGGAAACCCTCAAAGTTTAAATTCGATAAGAAACTTCTGTTGTATGTTAAGTATATCTTCGTTTGTAACTTCAAAGTATTTGGATAGAAAGGTCAATACCAAAACTCGATACCATCTAAGTTAGGGTACGCTTTATATAAAACCATAAGGAAAAATAAAAACTTGAAAATACCAAACGGTAAAACGGTAAGTCGACTTAGTACAGTATTGTTTGAAAGCGTCGATATATTAAAATCAAATATAAGTATGTATGTACATTAGGGTGGTCCCCAAATGTGCGGGAAGATACACCATAAAATTTTTTGTCCCGATCGGAGACGGCTAAGTGGTTTCGCACGGGGGTCAAAGTTCATAAAACTATATGGAGACATACTCTGCTGTTACCGATCTAGGGAGTGAGACCGAAGGAAATCGGTAATTTGATTTTAAGGACCATCCTTATGTACTTACATATATACATATGTATATAGGAAGGGAAAACAAGTTTTTGATTTACTCTAGTTTATAATAGATCTATAATTTTAATGATCAATTCTCTTTTCGCTCTAGCTTCCTCTAACTAATCCACGCGTAGGTACCTACTCTCAATTTTGTTCGCGAGTAAGTACTGATTAAAACTAGAGGAAATGAGAACACGCGACATCTGTCATGGTAGAGTGATGATGAGTAAACAAATAATTTCTTTCAGACATCTTTTTCATTAATACTTATTTTGAACCATATAATAGTAGCTTTGTTCGCGTACTTTCTCCAACAGCATTTACTCAGCAGCCTCCAACAGCCAGGTGTTGGAGAAAAATGTCACCTATCCTCTCACAAGAGAAAAATATCGTAAGAGGTAAACGAACACAAAATTTGCAGAGTTCAACAGCTTTGGCAAACAGCTGATTTTTATTTACATTCACAAGCCCCAAATTCAAAGGATAAAAAGGATTAAAATTAAAATGATAATAAAATTGGTGGAAATTATTGCTGTTAATTATGTATATATGGACATATAACATAAAAATAATAAAATAAAACATAGTTTTTTTCTTATTTAATTTCTTTTGATTCGTTTTGGGTTTCGTTTTGGTCAGTCTTTTGTCACCTCGCGATAACCTCCTCAATCTAAAAAATCGTTCGCATAGGCTCGCAAAAAGATTTTTTGAAGTTCGGAAATGCATCCGGAACTCTCTTTTACAATAAATCGGCACTGTTTGTTCTATATAAATGCTAATGGAGTTACAATTCTGCCTGAAAACAGTGGAGATATATGCACATATGTATGTATCTGCAATACAATTAACTTCATGTTGTTGTTGTTGTAGCCACCAAGACACTCCCCGAAGGTTTTGGGGAGTGTAGGGGATGTGACAGTCCTTTGCCGGATAAATCCGGCACGCTCGGGTACTGGTCCCTTCTAACACTAGCCCGACTGTCGTGCGAACGATTTTTTCTAGCCATAATCAACCTTCTAGGCCGGTGGATTTTAGTCGCGTCTTACGACAGGCATTCCTTACAACGGGTATATTCTAGACCCCCTAACCCGCTGGGGTTCGCTGTTACTATCTAATAAATAGGATTTCATTGTAATAATTATCACACTAACAATTGCTTTTCTTTGTACCCATGTCCATACTGTTTTCCACCGCAGTATGTCTTCGCGTCTGCTGCCCCGCAGAAGAGATTTCAATTTAAAGCACCCGGCCCTGGCCATGCTTTAAAAAAATAACCCTCTATGGAGCGATCCACAGTACTTTTGAGTAGAACAAACTTTTGCGTTGGCGGCATTTGCCCCAGCCAGCAAAATTTCCTTTCTCGAATTATATCTGCGGAGCGATCGGGAGTGTTATAATTAGTAAAATTAACATCCATAGAAGATTTCCCGAAAGTTCCAGTGGTTTGAAAATAAATACGGCGGGCGCATTATACTGAAGTCGACCCACTGCAGAACTACTCTCGGAGGGTGTGCCACCCACTGCCTAGAGTGGCTGCTATTTTTAAAATCCGGATAATTGGGCTTTAGTTAGAATTTGTTGTCTATCCAGGCTCAGTGAAACTTTCAGGAAATATTCTGTAGATGATAATTCATCTTATCTTAACACTTTCAACTATTATTAAATTATAATATTAAAGTTCTCCAGAAATAGAATTCTCCCGGCTAAGGGTTATTTTTGTAAAGCTCGGCTGAAGGCAAAAGGTGTTCTATACAAAACAACTGTGGATTGCTCCATGGATATTAATCCAGAAAGAGAATTCTGCCGACTGAGGGTAATTTTATTGAAGCGCGGCCAAAAGCCGCCAACGCAGAAAGATGTTCTACACATACATACATTAATTTAACAAGGAATGTCTCCTGAACTATAAGCGTCCGGAGGGTAGTACTTTGTTTTTTGTGGTCTGTGAGACCACCCCTACCCGCTGGAAAATTAATTGTTATCGGATCGTGGATCATTATATACAAATTTTCCCTCTATCCAGGCTGGGGTTCCAACCCATGACCTCTGGTATGGCAGACTAGCCACTGTCCGCCACACCACAATGGCCACAACACTCCCCACTGCACCACAGCGACCCCGTTAATATATATTCCCGCAAAGGAGATTACAATTTACTAAGGTACATAATATGCATATAAATACTTCGCAAAAAGTATGTAACTTATTTTGCATATTTAATTTATCCATATTTGTTGCCAATTTAGTGTATTTTTCCAATTTTATAATTGATTTGTATATTTTTGCAAATCTTGTTACTTGCAAAAATTCAAGTCAGCTGTTGTTTGATCAGCTGTTTTCCTGTTGGAGAGAAAACTGACATTTCATTTTGTGAGAAGCTGTTGAATTCTGTTGGACACATTTTTGCCAACAGCAATTTTCCAACAGGAAAACAGCTGATCAAACAACAGCTGACTTGAATTTTTGCAAGTAACAAGATTTGCAAAAATATACAAATCAATTATAAAATTGGAAAAATACACTAAATTGGCAACAAATATGGATAAATTAAATATGCAAAATAAGTTACATACTTTTTGCGAAGTATTTATATGCATATTATGTACCTTAGTAAATTGTAATATCCTTTGCGGGAATATATATTAACGGGGCCGCTGTGGTGCAGTGGGGAGTGGTGTGGCGGACAGTGGCTAGTCTGCCATACCAGAGGTCATGGGTTGGATCCC